>CAXKVW010000483.1:10000-12500 GCA_964058825.1 Carex arenaria | reverse complement strand
GTTTAGGGTTTAGGGTTTAGGGTTTAGGGTTTAGGGTTTAGGGTTTAGGGTTTAGGGTTTAGGGTTTAGGGTTTAGGGTTTAGGGTTTAGGGTTTAGGGTTTAGGGTTTAGGGTTTAGGGTTTAGGGTTTAGGGTTTAGGGTTTAGGGTTTAGGGTTTAGGGTTTAGGGTTTAGGGTTTAGGGTTTAGGGTTTAGGGTTTAGGGTTTAGGGTTTAGGGTTTAGGGTTTAGGGTTTAGGGTTTAGGGTTTAGGGTTTAGGGTTTAGGGTTTAGGGTTTAGGGTTTAGGGTTTAGGGTTTAGGGTTTAGGGTTTAGGGTTTAGGGTTTAGGGTTTAGGGTTTAGGGTTTAGGGTTTAGGGTTTAGGGTTTAGGGTTTAGGGTTTAGGGTTTAGGGTTTAGGGTTTAGGGTTTAGGGTTTAGGGTTTAGGGTTTAGGGTTTAGGGTTTAGGGTTTAGGGTTTAGGGTTTAGGGTTTAGGGTTTAGGGTTTAGGGTTTAGGGTTTAGGGTTTAGGGTTTAGGGTTTAGGGTTTAGGGTTTAGGGTTTAGGGTTTAGGGTTTAGGGTTTAGGGTTTAGGGTTTAGGGTTTAGGGTTTAGGGTTTAGGGTTTAGGGTTTAGGGTTTAGGGTTTAGGGTTTAGGGTTTAGGGTTTAGGGTTTAGGGTTTAGGGTTTAGGGTTTAGGGTTTAGGGTTTAGGGTTTAGGGTTTAGGGTTTAGGGTTTAGGGTTTAGGGTTTAGGGTTTAGGGTTTAGGGTTTAGGGTTTAGGGTTTAGGGTTTAGGGTTTAGGGTTTAGGGTTTAGGGTTTAGGGTTTAGGGTTTAGGGTTTAGGGTTTAGGGTTTAGGGTTTAGGGTTTAGGGTTTAGGGTTTAGGGTTTAGGGTTTAGGGTTTAGGGTTTAGGGTTTAGGGTTTAGGGTTTAGGGTTTAGGGTTTAGGGTTTAGGGTTTAGGGTTTAGGGTTTAGGGTTTAGGGTTTAGGGTTTAGGGTTTAGGGTTTAGGGTTTAGGGTTTAGGGTTTAGGGTTTAGGGTTTAGGGTTTAGGGTTTAGGGTTTAGGGTTTAGGGTTTAGGGTTTAGGGTTTAGGGTTTAGGGTTTAGGGTTTAGGGTTTAGGGTTTAGGGTTTAGGGTTTAGGGTTTAGGGTTTAGGGTTTAGGGTTTAGGGTTTAGGGTTTAGGGTTTAGGGTTTAGGGTTTAGGGTTTAGGGTTTAGGGTTTAGGGTTTAGGGTTTAGGGTTTAGGGTTTAGGGTTTAGGGTTTAGGGTTTAGGGTTTAGGGTTTAGGGTTTAGGGTTTAGGGTTTAGGGTTTAGGGTTTAGGGTTTAGGGTTTAGGGTTTAGGGTTTAGGGTTTAGGGTTTAGGGTTTAGGGTTTAGGGTTTAGGGTTTAGGGTTTAGGGTTTAGGGTTTAGGGTTTAGGGTTTAGGGTTTAGGGTTTAGGGTTTAGGGTTTAGGGTTTAGGGTTTAGGGTTTAGGGTTTAGGGTTTAGGGTTTAGGGTTTAGGGTTTAGGGTTTAGGGTTTAGGGTTTAGGGTTTAGGGTTTAGGGTTTAGGGTTTAGGGTTTAGGGTTTAGGGTTTAGGGTTTAGGGTTTAGGGTTTAGGGTTTAGGGTTTAGGGTTTAGGGTTTAGGGTTTAGGGTTTAGGGTTTAGGGTTTAGGGTTTAGGGTTTAGGGTTTAGGGTTTAGGGTTTAGGGTTTAGGGTTTAGGGTTTAGGGTTTAGGGTTTAGGGTTTAGGGTTTAGGGTTTAGGGTTTAGGGTTTAGGGTTTAGGGTTTAGGGTTTAGGGTTTAGGGTTTAGGGTTTAGGGTTTAGGGTTTAGGGTTTAGGGTTTAGGGTTTAGGGTTTAGGGTTTAGGGTTTAGGGTTTAGGGTTTAGGGTTTAGGGTTTAGGGTTTAGGGTTTAGGGTTTAGGGTTTAGGGTTTAGGGTTTAGGGTTTAGGGTTTAGGGTTTAGGGTTTAGGGTTTAGGGTTTAGGGTTTAGGGTTTAGGGTTTAGGGTTTAGGGTTTAGGGTTTAGGGTTTAGGGTTTAGGGTTTAGGGTTTAGGGTTTAGGGTTTAGGGTTTAGGGTTTAGGGTTTAGGGTTTAGGGTTTAGGGTTTAGGGTTTAGGGTTTAGGGTTTAGGGTTTAGGGTTTAGGGTTTAGGGTTTAGGGTTTAGGGTTTAGGGTTTAGGGTTTAGGGTTTAGGGTTTAGGGTTTAGGGTTTAGGGTTTAGGGTTTAGGGTTTAGGGTTTAGGGTTTAGGGTTTAGGGTTTAGGGTTTAGGGTTTAGGGTTTAGGGTTTAGGGTTTAGGGTTTAGGGTTTAGGGTTTAGGGTTTAGGGTTTAGGGTTTAGGGTTTAGGGTTTAGGGTTTAGGGTTTAGGGTTTAGGGTTTAGGGTTTAGGGTTTAGGGTTTAGGGTTTAGGGTTTAGGGTTTAGGGTTTAGGGTTTAGGGTTTAGGGTTTAGGGTTTAGGGTTTAGGGTTTAGGGTTTAGGGTTTAGGGTTTAGGGTTTAGGGTTTAGGGTTTAGGGTTTAGGG
>CAXKVW010000482.1:0-409085 GCA_964058825.1 Carex arenaria | reverse complement strand
TGTGTTTGGAGACTAAATTTTACATTTTTTGGAATTTTTTTGCTATTTATTAAGCCACTTTGAAAATCTCAGATCTGCTGTGAACAGTACAAAACAGTAAAAATTTCTGGACCATCGGATCTGAGATTTTCAAAGTGGCTTAATAAATAGCAAAAAAATTCCAAAAAATGTAAAATTTGGTCTCCAAGCACATTTCAATATGAAGAACATGTTCAACAGTTCGGATCGGGTGTTTGAATTTTTAAAATGGAGATATAGTGCCGTAGAGCACCGAGCCATGGTACTCTATAGAGTACCATAGCCCAACTCTATATATATATATATATATAGAGAGAGAGAGAGAGAGAGATGGGCTATGGTGAGTTGCGAAGTAAGAATTTTGTTTTACTTCACGCTCATATCTCCGTTTCCAAAGACCAAATAGTCAATCCGAACCGCTCAACAAGATATTTATATTGAAATGTACTTGGAGATCAAATTTAAGTTGTTTTGCAAATTTTTTACTATTTTTTCTAAATATTTCAAAACCACTGTTTTTAATTGTTCTAAACAATTCAAAAACAACGGTTTTCTACCTATCTTAAAAAAATATTAAAAGATTTCCAAAAAATTGTAAAATCTAGTCTCCAAGCACATTTCAATATGGACATCTTGTTGAGCGTTCGAATCGACTATTTGGTCTTTGAAAACATAAATATGAGCATGAAGTAAAACAAGATCCTTAATTACTTCGCAACTCATCATAGCCCATCTCTCTTTTCTTTTTCTTTTTTTTGAAAATATGTGATAGAAGCTACCAAGCTATATATTAATAAAAAAAAAGTGTCATTACAATCACAACCAACGGATATCACCCTATTGCCCCTGAGCTAAACCGCCCAAGCAGTAAGCAGTATAATCCCCATCAAAAAGCCCCAGAACAAAAAACTGACACAAAAAAACAGAGACAAACTATAGCCCCCCCTCCCCCCCTCTTTCTCTCTATATATATATAGAGAGAGAGAGAGAGTCCGACTAGCATGACATCGGTGTCATATGATATTAACTTCAAAATTAATTGAATAGACTTCAAACAACTAATTCAAACTGTTCAAACTGATTTACTTTACATGCATTTTTTTTTTATATTTTCGAGTTATTTTAGTATCAAATCAAGCGGTAAAAATGTTGAAAAATGAATGTATAAAAATTAACTTAAAAACTCACACATTTGACCGCTTGATTTTATACTAAATAAATTCGAAAAATTATAAATTCACAGTTCGAAATCGATTCGATAGGTTTTGCAGTTAAGTGTTATATAGGTTCAAATGACACTGATGTTATACTAGCCAAACTTATCTATATATATATATAGAGAGAGAGAGAGAGAGAGAGAGGTTGACTAAGCTCAAAATGTTTGTTCCTAGCCCCAGGAACAAATGATTTGGTTCTCTGATTTTCAAAGTCCAAACGGTCGATCCAAACAGACAGATGTTTAATTTATATTAAAATGTGCTTGGAGATCAAATTTTACATTTTTTGAAATTTTTTTACTATTTATTAAGATAGTTTGAAAATTGCTGTTTTTATTAAAATTATGCACCATTGAAAAACAACGATTTTCAAACCATCTTAATAAATAGTAAAAAAATTTCAAAAAATATAAAATTTGGTCTCCAAGCACATTTTAATATAGATTAAACACCTGTCTATTTGGATCGACCGTTTGGACTTTGAAAATCAGAGAACCGAATCGTTTGTTCCTGAGGCTAGGAACAAACGTTTTGAGCTTAGCCAACCACTATATGTGTGTGTGTGTGTAGTAGAACTAGGGTGCTCCTAAGTTCACCCAATCTCTTGTGAACTTGACTATAAAATATATCGAATCGACTTTAAACGATGAATCCAAACTGTTAAAATCCTTCTACCTAATGATTGATGCGTCTACATGTGAAAATTTTAAAGTTTTGAATTAATTTAATATAGAGTCAAGTTGTCAAAGGAGTCCAAAAAATGAATGCATTAAAATTAATTTATAAACCTTAAACTTTTGACCACTTGACTCTATATTAAACTAATTCGAAACTTTAAAATTTTCTCATGTAGACGCATCAATCATTAGGTAGAAGAATTTCAACAGTTTGGATTTATCGTTTAAAGTCGATTCGATATATTTTAGAGTCAAGTTCACAAGAGGTTGGGTGAACTTAGGAGCACCCTAGTTCTACTCATATATATATATTATGAGGAGGGATCCAATTTACACCTTTTTTTTTGACACATCATGACATTGTTTTTTTATATGTTAATTTTGCGATTTCAAAATCCAAATAGTCGATCCAAACCGTTCAACATGATTGATATACTAAAATGTGCTTGCAGATCAAATTTTATATTTTTTTTGAATTTTTTTACCATTATTAAGATTGTTACAAAATCGTTGTTTTTCAATGGTCCGAAAACAACAATTTTGTAACTATCTTAATAAATAGTAAAAAAATTCAAAAAAATGTAAAATTTGATCTCCAAGCATATTTTAGTATATCAATCATGTTGAACGGTTTGGATCGACTATTTAGACTTTGAAAATAATAGGTATCAAAATGTGTCAAAAAAAAGGTGTAACTTGATCCCTCTTCATATATTATATGGTCACTAGAATTATTGTACTTTGGGTCCCAAAATTTTTATACACAGTCACATACTATTGCAAACCCATATCTACATGTGACTTTTCTTCTCTGTATTAAACTGCCGAGTCACCCACTGTTTTGTAACAAAACTAAGGTATCTTTTTTTTTTTGTTTTTATTTTTGTTTTGCCAAATAAACCGAGATATCATTGGAGAGAAGCATTTAAAGAGATAAGAACGTCCCGCTCTATTCCTCTCTATATAAACACAACATCACTTCCTAGGCTTTTCAAACCATAGGAGAGAACCTCAATTACCCTAAAAAAAATGGAAGAAAAGAAAGAAAATCATGCCATTGCCAGAGAAGAGAAGAGAAAAGGAGGCCTCAAAACAATGCCTTTCATCTTCGGTATGAAATTCATAATTCATTAGTGTCTATTAAACTTTCAAAAATTATTGTTACATGCTTGTAAACTGATGTTGTGCTGTATCTTCTGTAGCGAATGAGGTATCAGAGAAGATAGCAGTCGTCGGGTTTTCTACAAACATGATATCATACCTGACACAGCAGCTTCACATGCCATTGGCAAAAGCAGCGAATACTCTAACTAACTTCGGTGGTACCGGGAGTTTGACACCGCTTCTTGGTGCATTCCTCGCAGATGCCTATATCGGTCGGTTCTGGACCATCACTGGCGCCTCGCTATTTTACCAAATTGTAATGTATTTTTATTTTTCATTACATGATTTTTGTTTTTTTAGTAAAGGCAATATCCACAAGAAATCTCTATTCGGGTTCTGAACTTGTTGTGACCTCTCATACAGAGAGTACTATTGTCTTTGTCACTGGACCAAATGCCGGTTCTCATGATTTGTTGTTAGTACTTAGCCTCTAAAATGTTTTCTAATTTCTAATATTTCAAATAGAAGTTTGTTAATTATTGCTCATGTAGTACCAGTATAAATTTAGTCAATTAGTACAAGTTCAGAAGCTCATGAATTGATCTGTACAAGTTTGATGCCAACAATACTCAGCCAATTAGATTCCTACTTATGACAACAAAACCTAATGCTGTTTATAAATCATGAATTTATTGAAATTTTTTGCAATCTAGGGGATGATACTCTTGACACTATCGGCATCCTTACCACACTTGAGGCCTCCACCGTGCACCCCAAACAGTCCGGATTGCAAAGTGGCCTTGCCATGGCAACTTGCAATTCTATACACCTCACTCTTCTTAAATGCAATCGGGGCAGGTGGTTATCGGCCATGCATTGTTGCCTTTGGTGCAGAGCAGTTCGATGAAACCGACCCGAAGGAGAAAACCAAGACATGGAGTTTCTTCAACTGGTACTATTTTGGTATGGGCTTGTCGATGATACTAGCAGTGACAGTCGTGGTGTATATACAAGATAATGTCGGGTGGGGATGGGGGCTGGGGATCCCTACTGTAGCCATGGCAGTGTCGGTCGGGACATTTGCCGTGGGATATCCCATGTACAGGCGACTGGAGCCATGTGGAAGCCCGTTTACCAGACTGGTGCAAGTGGTGGTGGCGGCGATCAAAAAGAGAAACGTACCGATGGTACCGGATTCCAAGTATCTCTATGAAAATGATGAGATTGATGCTGAAATTTCATTATATGGAAAGCTTGTTCATACCAATCAACTCAGGTATGGTTTCCCTTCTTTGTTTGTTTTTTCTTTTTCTTTTTTCTTGAGGTTGTTTTCAGTGTTTCTGTTAGTGTGAGAAAGACTACATATTCTTTGTCAGAAATTATCAGGTAATATGAATCATAAAACACAGAAGAGTAAATTATGTGAATGCACATTAAGCATGTCTTCCTCAATATATATTGTTTAAAAGAAACGTTCTTGTTTTTTTTATGGTTTTAGAAAATAAATAAATTAAATCCATAACATAACGGGCGCTATATTTTCAAAAATAGCACGACATTTTCAGGAGCGGAACTAAAAAAATTGAGATTGAGAAAGCTAAATAATTAAAAATAGTGTAATTTTAATATATAAGAAGGACTAAAAAGTATTGATGCATAAAAAAAATTACAAAAATTCAAAGAACAAATATACAAATTTTTAATCTATAGGGAGGGGCCGCTTAGCATCCTTTGAATCTGGAAACGAATCTGCTGCGATTCTACAGGGGATCGCAGGATCCTGTTTTTCCATATCTAACTTTTACTTTTTTGGAATACACGAATCTCAAAGGAAACTGATTTTCATGCACGCATCTCAAAGAAAATGAAGGATTAGATATGGAAAAGCAGGGTCCTACAATCTCTTTAGAATCGCAGCAGATTTAATTTCTTTGAATCTATTACCATCCGCCCCTACTTTTGATACTATAACGTCAACTATAATCATGCATTTAATTTTTTATTTTTAAGGGGGGTTTAATTTAATCCATCAAAAACATCGAAATTACGTATTTCCCCCTCTAAACTTCATAATATCATATTTACACTTCTAAACTTCAAAAAGTCACAAACTTATCTATTTTATTATCTTTTATATTTAAACTCATTTTAAATTTTATAAAATATCCATTTCACCCTTCATTTTTTTAAAAATTCGGTCTTCTAATATTAATCAGTTTTCCAGCGCAAATGATTCATATTACTACTTCTAACGTATACCAACCAATTATGAGATTATCATTTTTCTTAGCGTGCTACATTTTTTTTTTGTTTTTCAAATAAAGGGTAAATGGTTATTTGATAAATTTAAAATGAGTTTTAAAATAAAATACAATAAAATGGATCAATTTGTGAGAAGGGTAAATATGATATTATTAAGTTTAGAGGGAAAATACATAATTTCGGTATTTTTTAGGGGTATACATGAAATTCCCCCTGTTTTTAATGTCATGAAAATTGGAGGTTCCGGTTCATGTGGAAACGGATAGACAAACGTTCGAATGCATAAATTTTTTTTATAGGAGTATGACATATTTAAAATATTTAACCATTTAGATTAATATTTTAATTATTATTATTTCATAATTAATATTTGTGACACCGTTATATTTCTCTAATAAAATAAAATGATCAATAAATATATAAAAAATAATTCGTTTACAAAACAAGAATTAGCTCTATATCATATGTGAAAATCAATCAACAAATTATTTGAAAAGATATAATTATTAAATTAAGAAAAAAAAAGGGGGTGTAATCATACTGTTATTTATGTTATATGAGCAATTAAATGAGAAACAAAGTAAAACAATTTCAAATGCCACCGAACGGAATTGAAATAATTTATCCCAACTTACTCATTAAAACATAATAAAATCTCATCAAATTTGTGTCCGAAGTCTCACCGAAATCTCCAGGAAGTAGATATAAATGTGATTTAGGATGGAATTAATTAACCTCCGTACATGATTAATTAATGAACCAAAAGGACAATTAGGTGATGGGACTAGGATAGTGATGATTGAGAGCATTCATGATGAAGTGTAGACTAATTGGGGCAACGACAACCGTCCCACTAGTTAGGGGTGCAAACGGATTGGATAATATCCGACTTTATTCAGATTTGTATCTGAAAATTAGATACGGATATCTGATATCCGAATATCTGTGCGGATAAGGATACAGATACGGATACGAATATGGTTTTGAATTTTAATTATCCGTATTCGATTAGTAGACATATACCGTATAATTTAATATATATTATGAAAATATTTATATATATATTTACGGATATTTGATATTTGATCCGTATCCGTCAAATATCCGATCCATATCTGAAAAATAAAAACAGATATGGATATGATTTTACCACTATCCGGTCCGTTTGCATCCCTATACCACTAGTAGCCATTTCTCTTTACTAATAATTTAAAATTTAAATTTCAAAATTCAAATGGTATATTCGAACTGTTGGTCTTTCTCCTCTTCTTGATCAATGCTTTTATGTGAAAAAACAGTGTTTTAATTAGATAACTAGAGTAGAACTAGGGTGTTCTCAAGTTCTTCGAGTTTCTTGTGAACTTAATTCTAAAATTTATTAGATTGATTTCAAACGACAAATTCAAATGGTTGAAACTTGTATTAGGCTATGTTTGGATGAAGTGAGAATAGCTAGAATAGGAGGCTATTCAAGAATATGGGCTATTCGGAATATCAATGTGCATCCAAACAATATTTTTGCTATTCATAATAGTTAGAATAGCGGCTATTCTCTATTCCTTGTAAATGGTGGAATAGCTACTATTCAAAAGTGTGAAGAGTGAAAAAAAATATTTATTACTGTCAACACAGTTCCAAAATGACAAAATTGACACTACTTTTGTTATCTCCACGTCGTGACAATTCATTTGAGTCCCACTTGTCTATCTTTTCTCTTAATAAGCACCTTGTTAGCACTATTATTAATCGGTTACAGCTATTCACTATTCCAAATGTACAATCTAAACAACATTTTTACTAATCTAAATAGCACTATTTTCATACTAATCTAAAAATCACTATATTTTCCCTATTCTCATTTACTATTCTCAAATTTCACTATTCTAGCTATTCTAGTTCCCATCCAAATGTGTCTACATGCGAAAATTTTAAAATTTCGAATTAATTTTGTATAGAGTCAAGTGGTAACAAAAAATTCAAAAAATGAATGCATTAAAATTAATTTATAAACTTTCTAATTTGGACCGCTTGACTTTATACTAAATTAATTCGAAAGTTTAAAATTTTCACATGTAGACACATCACTCGTAAAATAGATGGATTTTAATAGTTCAAATTTGTCGTTTGAAGTTAATCTCTAATAGATTTTAGAGTTGAATTCCCTTTGATTGGTGAAACGCTAAAATGCTATTATTGCTATAGCCAAGTAGTTCATATATAGCTGTCTGCTATGCTACATAATAATGTTAATAAAATTTTTTAATTAATTTCCAAAGCACAATATCCAATAGAAATTCTTTTAAATTAATACGGACAAGTAAAAAAAGAAAAATTAATCTAAGCCAAAATTATATTCTTTAAAAATGACAGATCAAGTAAGATATCCTTGACAAGAGCTTATGAGAATTTCTTGTTTGAGAGCATATAAAAGTAGTATTAAACTTAGGGGTGAAAACGGTACGGATAATATCCGATCCGTATTCAAAAACTTAGATGTGGACATCTATATTCGAATATCCGTGTGGATAAAGATACTGATATGGTTTTACGTTTCAATTATATGTATCCGAAAAATAGATACATACCATATATTTAAATATATATTATGAAAAATTTATGTTATTCACCATTATAATTAGATAAATATTATGAACTTTAATAAATATCCGATTTGATCTGGATTTGTATCCGTATCAGTCTGATATGTCTGATATTCGCTCCGTATCCGTATCTGAAAAATAAAATAAAAAGGAATATAGATATCACTGTCCGCTCCGTTTTCACTCCTAATTGAACTTGCATAGTAGTGAAGTACAAGAGTATAAACTCGACAGTAGTCATTCTCATATCAAAATCTATAGAAACTTTTGAGGTAGATGTGATTTAGAATTTCCTGGTTCACAGGACAAGCCAATTAACCAAAGGACAAGGTGGGGGGATAGGATAGTGATATAATGAAGTACAGGCCAGCAGAGGCAACGGCTGTCCCATTAACAGCCAGCCATATCTAATATGAACAAGAGAATTACGTGTCTATTTTTTGTCTCATTTGTTTTCCTATATATCATGCTATCACAGACTTCACAGTGCTTACAACCACACATCTCCTGTGGCATGCACCTACATACAATAAACCATGTAACTTGCTGTCCAGGAAAGTTTTATATATAGAGAGAGAGAGCTGGGCTACAACAAGTTTTTACTTCATGACACTATATTTTCATTTTAAAAATTCAAACAAACGATCCGAACTGCTCAACATGATCTCCATATATATTGAAATGTGCTTGAAGACCAAATTTTATATTTTTTGGAATTTTTTAACTATTTATTAAGCCACTTTAAAAAAATCGCTAATCTGATGGTCTAGAAATTTTTACTGTTTTTTTACCATTCACAGTGGATCAGTGATTTTCAAAGCGAATAAATAGTAAAAAAAAAAAAATGTAAAATTTGCTCTCCAAGAACATTTCAATATGAAAAACATGTTGAACAGTTCGGACCGGCTATTTGAAGTTTGGAAATGAAAATATAACGTGAAGTACATACGTGTTTTACTTCATGAAGCACCCTAGTCAACCTCTATATATATATATATATATATATATATATACACACTTTATTAGTTTTCATCCCTCTTTTTCTTTGAGATTATATATATTTAGTAGTCTCAGGCTCTCAGCAGGTTGACTTGAGTCAAATTTAGCTATGATTATCCATATTTATGTGCACTTAACTTTTATATATCAATACCGCAGATTTCTACAAGCACATAATATCTGGTCTCGGAAAAATAAAAGAAAAATAGATCTGCATTCTTATCCAGACAGATAGGAGCCTGTTTTCACATGCTGTTTTAGTTTATTAATAACTTAATATGAATCACTGTATACTTTGGGATCTTTCCAATTCCATGCAATACACAGAGGATCCATGATCTCGGCTTAAAAGTCGTTACATTACACGTGATCGTTGATTCTGCGTCATCTTTAATTGGTGAATGCGTCCAAAATTGATTGGGACTGAATGACCTAAAATGACCCCAAAAATGCATCCAGACAGGATCTTAAAAGGAGTAAGAACAATTAAATGAGACAAATTGTGACAGCAACAACTGAGCTATATTCATCTCCACCCTAAAAAATTTCGTATTAAATATCTCATGCGGTTCATGCTCGATACTGAAATCCTTTGTCAGAATGCAGCAAATGCCAGCTACTAGGAAAATACATTAGTTTTTTTGTTTCCCTTAAAAAAGGAATAGTAGGCAAATGCCAGTGGCAACTGGCATATTAAGCTTCAGCAAAAAGAAAATATAAACATTTGAAATTTGGGCGGCTACCGGTCACCATGCAACAGTGTTTTACCAGTACATGTCAGGTCTGGGATTTGGTGTTAATCCTGAGTTTACCATAATTTCGGTACTGATTAGAATTTTCAAATTACATTAACTATACCCAAATAGAACTAGGAAGCAAGATTATACCAGTATTTCACCAGTTCAACAAAGTTGACTAGTTGACAGTACTGAAGCATCCACTAACAGTACTATACCTGATTTGAGTGGATGCAGACATGTATGTGTTACTTTAACAATCAACACCACTGATTTGTCTTATTCCAAGTAAATCAAAGTTTGGTGACTGATAGCTATCATTGATAGGTCATTCAGGGTCATTTGAAACCTACAATACAAAATAGGTTCACACCACAACATCAGCAATAACTAATAAGATAATATATGAACAAAGAATGTGATAACCATGAACTTCTAATTTACCAAGTTGGCGTATACGTACCCAATTTTTTATTCAGGAAAACATGTTCATTTATTTTCAGTAAACAGGCATATGCTCAACTAAAGGATATAACAGTTTAGCCTCTGACCAACATAGTATGGCTGTATTGACTTTCCAAGAAAGGTTTAGCCATCAATTTTTAGTACAGGAAACAAAAGCTGACCAAAATACCCAACCAAATGCAAAATATAACCAGATCAGATCAGAACTCAAATAAAAGCAGGTTCTTTCTTCACATAATAGTGGGAGTGTTTCAAAAACTAATATACCTAGAGAGGAAAAAAATTCACGCCGTGACCAGCTCCATCACGTGCCATGTCCACTAGTGTGAAAAGTGGCACGGCATGGGAACTGGGCAACTGGCCTAGTCATGACATGCAAGTTGACCTAATCATGGCATTTTTTTTTCCAACACATTATTTCTTTATTTTACATGTTTTTCTGATTTGTTTTCAATAAACTTAAGTTACGAAAAAGAGTAGTTGAATGTAACTAAAGTTACCAAGTATGACCAGTCACACCACATTTGGTCACAGCACGTGCGGTCATGATGTGATTAAGGTGGCATGACAGCTCTTTGTTATTTTGGTTACGGCACAACACGTGACCAAAGTCACGGCATGTTAGTTACAGCATGGCACTACAAAGATTTACTTCACTACCAATATTGTCCGGAGTCCGGACCCAACAATGGAGCATTTTGACAGGCAAATCAGCATATTGATAAAGAACCCAACCATTACACAAACATAAAAAAGAATGGCATCTGATTGACCTGAAATATGGGAACTGGCCCCAAAAACCTCATATCCCAATCTTTAATTGAAACTACTTATAATTCAGTGCACTAACCTAGCTATGGACATTCTATAATTTCTATCTACAGCTTCTTTGACAGAGCAGCAATTATAACTGAATCTGATAAATCTCCAACCCCAAACCTGTGGAGACTGAGCACAGTGCACCGAGTTGAAGAGCTCAAGTCAGTGATCCGCATGGGCCCGATTTGGGCCTCTGGGATCCTCATTATCACCGCCTCATCCCAACAAAGCACCTTCGCTCTCCAGCAAGCCCGCACCATGGACCGCCACTTGTCACGGCATTCAACCTTCCAAATACCTCCTGGTTCTATGGCTCTCTTTTCCTACCTCTCCATGGTTGTCACCATCACTGTTTATGATCGCTTGTTAGTTCCTTTTGCAAGGAGATTTACGGGGTTGGATAGGGGACTAACATTTCTGCAGAGGATGGGGATAGGCTATGGGATTGGGACCCTTGCAACAATGACAGCTGGGTTTGTTGAGGCGAGAAGAAAGCATGTGGCAGCTCAAGCAGGTCTGCTTGACTCGCCAGGTGTCACTGTGCCAATGCCAGTGTTCTGGCTCGTACCCCAGTACGCACTACATGGTAAGGCCAGGGCTCACTGGTACATTCTGTTATATTTTCAAATTTAATCATGTGAACGAAATATGAAGACAACAACAACACAAATAAATTGCTAACTTATGAAGAAAACATGGAAACAACCCTTTTATGTTGCAAGAACAGAGTTACAGAATTCCAAAATAATAAGTCTTCTACATTGTTAACAATGCCACTTTCTTTCTAATAATTTATGCCATTTTCTTCCCATTATTAAATGAGAATTAACAGAAGCTTAGGCCCAACTGCTAATTAAAGGTCCTTTTGCAACTCAAATCTAGGTTATTTTTTGTTCATTTTTCCAATTTATGCGGATGACTGAAATATGCAAATTAATCCTAGGTATAGCGGAGGCATTCGCGTCAATAGGCCATCTTGAGTTTATGTACGACCAAGCACCAGAGAGCATGAGAAGCACTTCCACTGCACTCTTCTGGATGTCGATCTCAGCAGGGCACTACATAAGCACCATGCTTGTCTCGATCATTCACAAGTACAGCGCGCAGCCCGATGGATCCAATTGGTTACCAGATAATCTCAATAGAGGCAAACTCGATTATTTCTACTGGCTCATTACACTACTCTTAGGGTTGAATTTGATATACTATTTGGTCTGTGTTAAGTACTATACGTACAAGCCGTTAGAGATTAAGAAAAGAGAGGATGAGCTCAAGAACAGTGTTTGAGCTTTTTAGTGTATGCTGTAGTATTAAACTATAGTGATAATTTAGTGTAAAGAAAATAATGTACTTTGCCTTCATGGAAAACAATAGAGAACAGAGAAGTTTAATGAAAGACTTAACTGTACCAATCACCAGATATATCTTGAAGAGCAATAACTTAATAGCTTTGGTACCAGCAATTTTGCAATCTTATTTTTTATCATGTACCCCATACTTCACTTATGTCAAGATGGAAGCAATAATCAATTAAAAATTTCAAACTTTCAAAATTACTATGCTCAATTTCTGACACAATATATTTCAACTTAATAGATATTCTAGTCCATATCATATACTCAAAATAACACAGAACTATATGCACAACTAAACTGAAAGTACATTACTCGTACAATAAGCTTCATTTCAGTATACCCAATAGTAAACAAAACCTGATCATATTGAAAAGAAAAAATTCTCTTACAAATTAAACTGTGGGCTTGCGTTGGAAACCCTGATTTGGATCGATGACCTCATCAGCAGGGAAAGTTTCCAATTTAGTGACGGCAGCAGCCGGAGGCCCCACGCGACATCGGCGCTCGACCATCTCTTGCACTGATTCGGGTTTACCCGAGAACACGGCCTCCACGGCCCCGTCTCGGCGATTTCGGACCCACCCGTTTAGCCCGAGCTGCTTCGCGTTTTCCACTGTCCAATCGCGAAAGAACACACCTTGAACGCGCCCCTTTACGATTACTCTAACCTGAGAAGAGCAAAGAGGAACCGTGAGAGGAGTGAATTGGGGTAGAAGTGATGAGATAAGGGAGAGAGAATAGTACGGTTTTGAATGATGGAGGCATTGGCGGCGGTGTGGCGGAGGAAGCGGCGGCGATCACATTCATTGATCGATCGAGAGTGAGAGAGAAGATTCGAGAAGAAAGATCAGGAATCGTGAGAAGACCAAGCATAGAAGAGAGTATCATTCGTTACGACTGTTATGGACTTGGGACCGACTCGGATCTTGGCGCGAAAGTCCAGACAACCCGTTATATCGGATTCGACCCGTTAAATCTCTTACAATATCCATTCGCAGCGAATCTAATTTTAATTGTTTTGCAGTGATGTAAATAGCTAGTTATTTTTTCAAACTAATAAAAATTAAGTTATGAGATAAAAATGCGTTAATTTAGTTACGATCATTATAGCTGTAATAGCTTATTGCTATTACTGTTACGTGTTATTGCTACTGTTATGCAAATGAATGCATAAGTCTTTTTTTACGATTTACATGGACTTTTGTGATTTTGTTCCTAATATGGTATGCTATAATAAGTATGTTAAACTAAACTATGTGATTATGTTTCTATTTGTAATTAAGTTTCTCATTTTATATCAGAAAAAATTCAAATATTAATTCTTCTTTTTGTTTTCTTTTCATCTAGTGTTTACTTGTAAAATTATTATCGTTCGTTTCTTTGAAAGCTGATTTTAATTATTATAATATATAAAATATTTAAATAGATATATGAATTATGAATTATTCAATAATATTACTTTGTACATTTTTTTTCTTATTTGTATGATTGAAAAAAATATAGATTTAGGTTAGTTGTTATTTAGTTGTTACTCCAATTCTCTAATATTGATAAGTTGATAATTAGTAGAAATATAGAATATAAATTTTGAAAAGAAAAAAAAAAGCTATGTATGATAGCTTCTACTATAGTTACGCTATTAGCAATATTTTTTTCCTCCCTGCTATACTGCTAAAATCGTTATTTAGAACCTTGAAATTTTGTAATTAGAGTCCTGGTCAAAATCTTAAATCAGTTTCTTTTCTTTAAACGAATATGCAAATTATCTTATTTTCTTAACAAGATTAATTTGAAGGTGATTTTACGTCTTATGAAACAATAGAATTACATCCAATTCATGTAAATCTACATAGATCAATATATATATACTTTTGTACAGATATGATTTAATTTCATCTTATCATTGTTAAGTTTCATATTAACATTTTACTGTATAAATAAATTAGAAGTCAGTAACAAAGTTTTGTAGTGAAGAAAATTGAAAGACAGTCATTATTTCTCTGTATTGGTTGCTCCTCTGAATTTTGCGTTTTAGTTAAGAACAAGATGTTTCAATCGACTTTATTTCTCTCTGGAAATTTTTTTTATCCTTCTAAATGTTTGATTTATAATTTGGGATAAATTTAGAGTTAAAATTAAATTAAATTTCTTAAATTATGACTGGTAATTAGAATTATAGGTTAAAACATCAAAAATTACAAGTCAAAGCATTGAAAAGTATAAATTAAAGCATTATTTTTATAGAGTACTTAATTAGTTAATGAATTTAAACCGATTAGCTATTTAAATCCGATTCGATATTTTTTGACCCTCCTGACGAAAATCATGGGTACGCCCCGTAGAAGCATATACTACTTGTAAAACTTGTGAACTGTTTATTTGCATTAGAGTTCATTAGAATTCCTTAATTTACATTTGCTAAACCATTCCCATGTTCTCCAATTACTTCTCTGCAAGTAACAAAGGTATTAATATATACTTTTTTTAAAACGGCATACATGAATATATGGAGGTAATAAGTTCTCATACAAGCCGTTTGCGTATTTCTCTGAGAGCAGGATTATATATATTTAAAACAGTATCTGAATCTGAGGAAGAAATTTCATTTGGTGTTTTCCTTTTTAAGGATTTATTTTTCTGATGTGGGTTCATAATTGATTATCGACGTATGTTTTTGTAAATTTAACTTGTTAATTAATTGAGGTTTTCATACTTCTCTACCATTACAGCATTAATAGCATAGTGAATAAAATAAAACACACAAGAAAACCAAAATTATCAGGAAGGCGTAAAAGACTCCCCCCCGGTCTTATTTATGGTCATAGAACACAAAAGAAGAAAAAAAAAAGGAGAATATCTTCATACATCAAATTGCATCATAACATATTAATTGAACTAAAATGCAGCATTACATAAACACACTCAGTATTTTCTTCAAAAGTCCTGTTCAGAGAAATGAATTTACTCAGTAGTTCCAGCAACTTTTTTCTTCAATTCTTCGATGTCGCTCACTAACTCTTTCCTGCTATCCTGAAAATTAGCAAAAGGAAGTGTAAGAACATATATTCTAGCCAAATTCTTTCTAATATTTCAACTGGTTGAGTTGAATTTAGTAAATTTACCTTGAACAGTAGGTAGCGGTAAACAAACCATGCAGTGTAACCGAGTCCGACAAGCTCCATTACTTTTGGAAGCTACAGAAGAACAAAGTTCATATTAAGCCTCATGTTAATACAAGATAATGTTGAATAAACCAAAAGTTGAGGTTAAATATTATCAAATTTTAAAAGAGAGAACGAATTAGTACCAAGGGAACAGCGTTGATTGCGCTAACTACAACCGAAGACAGCCATACTGCAACAATTGCACCACCTCCGTACAAAAACACGGTCGACTTATTCTCAATTCCATCCCACTACAGAGGTTAATTAGCTGGGTTAAATGGCAAATAGTGGAAAAAAAAAACATCATTTTTTAAATTGATAGAGCAAGACCGGCACCTTTGCTTTCAAATCGGCAATAAGTTCGTCAGAAGAAATCGAGGTATCTTCTGAAGTGGCTTTCGCCCGTAGCAAAGTGAACCTCTGTGCATCTACCAAAGAAAAATAGTAAACAATTTACAATATTTAGTATTTTTTTTTCTTCAATTTTCGATAACAAAATACGCAAATCATCTATAATTAATGCACAAATGAATTAAAACTACATTGCCAGATTTTTGTGCCTAATTTTTCTTTAGAAATGTTTCACAAGAAAAGAAAAGGCACAAACTTACAAAGAAAATAGATATGTACTAGACTATATGTTTTTGTTTGATGAAAACTTGGAAGATTATTAATTTGTTTATTCAAGGATTAATAGAGATAGAAATGAATACCTTGGAACTGAGATGCCGAGACGAGGGAAGAAGGGGAAGAAGAACAAATGGAGCGCCTTGGTAGAAGAAGAAGAGAGCGAGACGAGACGGACCCGGTGGTGGCCAACCGAGCTCCTCCTAGAACCGCTGTAGAATATGCTGCCGTAGCCGCCATTTGTAGAATTTGTATAATAATAATATTATGAATTTGCGGCGCTTTACCTTTCTCTTCTTCCTAGCCCTTGCTTCTTCACTCTATCTTTGTTTTGTGTTTTCTTTTTCACAATTGGCGCTGAGTTAATGAAGGGATGACACTTGGCAGATGCGCCTGTTCTGATTGGTTGGTTGCCTATCTTCTTAATCTTTAAAGAGGTGGTCGTGGAGGAGTTCTCTTGGTCCCTGGCCCATCACAAACTTATAGCCCATCTAGTTTGTGGTTTGCTTTGGATGTCGGTTGGTGATATAAGATTGTAGCATTTTATGGACATATGATGAGTATTAAATATGGCTGAGCTTTTTTGTATTTTATAT
The DNA here is from genome assembly GCA_964058825.1 of Carex arenaria. Lineage (NCBI taxonomy): Eukaryota > Viridiplantae > Streptophyta > Magnoliopsida > Poales > Cyperaceae > Carex > Carex arenaria. The sequence continues at coordinate 392,445 of CAXKVW010000482.1, read as the reverse complement.
GTTGAAAGTATCAAGGAAGAGGGTTCGTGATAAGCTTAGCAAGCCAGCAGTAAAAAAACAATCTCTTTATGAAAATGAAATCCTTACGGATTTCGGTTAAGTTTCATTCGTAGCCTACCCAATTTGTTTGGGAATCAAGGCTTTGAAGAAAATGAAGATGTTGAAAATATTTTTAACAGGAAGCAAACTTCTTCTATTTTCAGATCCGCTTCCTTAAAAGCCCAGAATTTCTAAAGAATCTGAAACCAATTTATTTCTTTCTTCAGCTCGAATGACAATATGAAAATACAAAATCATTAAAAGACGAAAATTATATAAAGCCAATATAATGCTGGAATGTGAAAAATAAATCTCTTAATGTGGAACCTAGTCATTGGTACTTTTTTTTTCCACTCTTGTTGGCAGGCTCCCAAGCGGAAAAATGAGCTTTTATTTTTGCCCTCACAAATTTCAATGCTACAGACTCTCCCTCTTAAAGCACCAAAAAGGCTATTGCTTGAAAATTTCTACCATAAAATCAGGCATCAAAATTTGCCCCCAAATCTCAGAGGTAATAAATTCAAAACTCAATGATAGGTTTTGAGTTTAGAATCTGGAATTGCACAACATAACCAACAAAGTTTCAATTTCTTTATCAGTCTTCACTTTTAACTGGCTAATCTATCTACTTGTGCTCCACGCTGCAAATCATTTGCAGCCGATATGACAATAAGTTTAAAGAGGAAAAGAAAATGAACCATCCAACAAATGCATGATAGCCTCCAAAAAGAATTCAGCTCTGATTATACTCTTAATCAATATTTGGAAATCAGGGCAGATCTGGTGAATCCATTTTAGATCAAGTCGGTTAGTACCTGACCACCAGTACTAAAAGTTGTAGTAAGACAGACTATGATCAGGTAGATGCCTTAGGAGAGTTTAATCTGATTAAGACAGTTCAGAAAGTGACTTCCATCCGGTGCCATTTGTGATGTCCAGTAGTCCCTGATCACAACTAGCTACAATAGTGTTTGAGCAGCCTCAAGTCAGGCACCAACAGGATTGTCCAATCTGAAATGAATGGTCCTCATCCACCCAAAAGTTTCAAATTGTGTTATTATATTTTGAATTTTTGAGGGAACTCAAAACTGACCTATAAAATTCTCCCATCCGGTAGGACTTATTTTCTTTTATTTTTCCTGCAAGCTGAAATTTTGGCCTCTTTTTCAACTCTCCCTCTTCTTTATCTATTGCCTTTATTGTTGACAGTAGCAAACAATAACCTTTTAGTAAATGAAAATGGATCAGATATTATTCAATTAATATCATATCTGTATCCACAAATTTAGATACAAATATCTAATATCTGAATTATTGAGTTGATACGGATGCAAATATGGTTTTGAATTCACAAAGCGAATATGGATACGAATAATTATCCATATTCATGATTTAAAAAATGTAGATATCCGATCAGCAAGATATATATACTTTGTAATTTAAAACTTATTATAAAATGAAATTATGCATTTTATATAATTTAAGCAAGTTTTACTTTCATATCCCAACCATATTCATATCCGTATCATATCAATAACCGACATTCGTATCCGAAAAATTAAAACAGATACAGATACAATTTTATCACTATCTGATCCATTTTCACCCCTAACTTTGAAAACGAAAAACACACCTTAACAGCCTCCTAAGCACGGGCCCAACAACAAAATCTCCATACAGCAGTTTGTTCTATTTAACTCAGATGGATTTTATTTAGCTTTCAATCAAGCTAGCAAGGTCTGTGCTAGCTTCATAAGAATCATTACTCTTAGTGTCTTCATTATCTGATTCCCTCGACTCATAATCAACAAATGCAAACTCAGCAACAAGTGCCAAGTGGTCGCTTCCAATTTCCTGAAATTTATAGTGGCGAACAATGCTCGTATGGTCAGAAGATTGTAACTCATTTTCTCATTTTTAGTTTAGCATATGTTTTACAAAAGAATTTACCTCACTTGGTAGACCACCCCCCTCCCTCAATAAATGAATAGGTAGTGTGTCTAAAACCCTTAAGCATGCAAGTTCAGATGAGTACCTTCAGCAATATAGCAAAAGTTAATATATTTCTATACAACATAATATGTACTTACCATTTGAAGAAAGAGAAAATATGGCATACCAGAGATAATCAACGGTGCCAACAAACTTCGAGTGACAAGTAGTAGCTAAGGGTTCATTTTTTGGACCCCTTGTTAGTGAAGGCCCCTGACATGAACAATTATCCCAGTTAGGAGAGAAATAATAATTAGATACGTTAACATACTAATCATAGACCAAGAGATGCACTACCAAATTAAAAAAAAAAAGCCACAATTTTGGCAATTTTAAACAACCGACCTTATAATAAATCCAATTGTGTAATCAGACAAAATTGTGGCACATGATGATGTGATCGACCAATACACCTAAATTGTGGCACAACAAATAAAACACAAAACAAGAGTAAACCCTAAAAATGTGATCGACCAATACACCTATCATGATGGTCTGCACATACTTGTACCGGACCAAAAGCCAGATATATGGAACAGGAAACCTGATAAGTACCTTGACAGAAGCGTAAGAGCTCCTCAGTTTAAGAGGGCTTCTAACTTTAGTTCCCTCTAAATCACCAACTGCATTCAATAATTCTTCTTGTGTCCAATTGTACTCCCTTCTCCTGAGAAACAAAAATAAAGAAAAGATTAAAAGTCTCCCCAAGTTAAACTAGTATGAAGATGGAATAATTACATATCCAAAAATTAACCAGGTCAGCCTTAACTCCTTACCAAGGAATGGAGTCCATTGGATCAAGCCCAGACATTTTTAATCTATTGTGAAGAGAAACATCAATCTGTAAATTCAAGTAAGGATCTCAGAATTTATATTTTTGGATTCTGCTAGCTATATATGTACACAGATTAGTCACTAGTCCATACCTCCCTGGATGACAAAAACTCGTAGATTGCACTCTGTACACAAAGAGAGAGAGAGAGGGAGGGGGGGGGTTAAAACACTCTGATAAACAAAACAGAACCATTATACAAAAAAGGAAATTGCAGTGTCTTTAAACATTTACATGTGGTGTACTGTTAAAATCACCGGCTAAAATAATAGGAATATCACCCCATGTTCTGGATAGATAATTGGCTCTCTCCAGTAACAGTCGTATCTACAAAATATAAGCAGAACAAAACCATTATGTTAATCATCAAATAGCACTACTTAACAGTTCTAATAAATGACATTTTTTTTTGCTTTAAAGCGCATGGAAAATAGTCTAGGATATCATACAAATTGCAACTAATTTACTGATTTTGAAAAACTAGTGAATGAAAGTATTTACTATGCTTTAACATGTTTGTTTGTCCAGTGTTGTGTACTTGTGAAGAGGACAGACATTATGCTCTGATATGATACATAGATAATCAGCTTAAAACAAAAAAAATATGGAAACTATGACTAATTTACCTGACCCAACTTAACATCCCCACGCCCAGGACTAAACAGAACATGAATATTTCCAATTACCAACTGTCTCCCTTCTTGAACCTAAGCACAAGACAAATTCATCATAAAAATATGGCTAGAAAAAGAGTTTTAACCATCCGTGATCTATCAAAGAGTAATAATTATTTGGTACCTCCTCCAGAACAAGGAGTTGAGCGACATTATTACGAAGATTAAAGCTACTGAAATCAATGCTATCTTCTTCAAGTAGACGGAATCTGCAAGTAAAATAGAAATAATATGGTTAAATTACAATAACACAAGTGCCACCTCAACTAATAAAGTCTCAATTCAGGGTACAACAGACAAATAGCAGAAAAGACAAGGATGGAACACAATAAGATGAGATGTTTCACCTTGCTTTTTTCCAAAACATAGCACATCCATCTTTAGCATCACCACTTCTACCCTATCAGTATACAATGTATTTTGTGAAATCTCTTTACTGGATGGTAAAAGGCAACAGCTTGGGCTTGAATAGCACAATTGAGGGTAAATTGATGCTCTAGATTTGGTCACTGAGTTTAAACAACATAACTGATTGCATAATCAAAGTAAAAGTATTAGTCAGCTAAAATGATCACTTAATTAATCAGACAATTAATATCACAGCTACAGTTTTGGAACAGGCTATGTATGTATATCTTATAATGACATTGGGGATTCATGAAGTCACTTCTTTGAAATAACACGTGCATAAAAATAATGAAATTGGTGGAAGTCAATTTCCATAATATGTGTAGGCGGCCACACAAACATATTAGATTTTACCTTATGGATGCCGTCATATCCTCTTCTTTTCATGTATGCTAAAATATCTTGAACCTGATCCACTTCCTAAAATATTGTTGCAAAAGAAGTACTAGCAATCAGTTTGAAAAAATTTCAAGTGAAAATCAAAAATATTTTTAAAATAGATAGTTACCTGAAGGCACACTAAGTCAGGATTTCTTTCACTAATCTCAAGAAAAATAAGCCTTCTCCTTGATTCCCAATTCATTAAATTCCGGGGAATATTCTGATAAAGTTCAGTGTGCCACATGCAATTATTATCTCCCAAGATGTTGTACGACATCATCACAATAGCATCTGAAAAAGTAGTTACAGAATGAAAAACGTTAAAAAAAAAACCACAACAATCGGAATGCCACTAGAAAAAACAACATTCGAAGGTAAAATTACCACCTTTCGAGCAGGGAAGAGACGGAGCATCCTCCGCGTCAATCCAATGGCGATGCGGTTTCAAGGGGGTGAAGCGTATCCGCTTGAGAGCTGGGTTGATCCAGGGACGACTTTGAGAGAGACTGGAAAAACGGTGATAGTCTTGGTTCCGTCTCGGGCCGACAGCGGAAAGCGGTGGGGATAGAGAGCGATCTCGTTTCGGCTCATGGCGGCCAGGATCCGCCGCGCCGCCGCCTGTAAGGAGCGGCGTAGGCTGCTGCGGCGGCGACATATTGGAACGAGGGAAAGGAAAAGGAAACATGGGTTACTTCGATCAGGTGCCGTTCCGTAACTCTTTCCGCTGAATCCGCAAGGATCCGTATCCTCTGTATTACTACATCGTAAAGTTGAGATTAAATCTTATCCGGTTTGAGATTCGGAGGGAAATAGGGGCAGTATTATTGGGCTTTGAGATTCGTGCCAAGTTAAAATGAATGGTCCGGATTCAATAATTGTAAAAGATTTTCTTGTGGCAGTAAGGCTGTGCTCCAGAGAGGGAGAGAAACCTTTCATTAAATGGAAGGAAGGGGAAATACGCGTATCTACGGGCTGTCCACCGTGTTTACTTGCTCCGGAAGAGGGGAAGCGGAAAGGGAGCGGAGGGGAGAAGTCACTGTTCGGAGGGGGAGACGAGGGAGGCGCTGTGAATTTTCGCGAAATCTGTACCTCCCGATTCGGGGTGTAAAGTTTACTGTTCGGAGGTAGACAACCCTCGCGTCTCTTCCTCTCCGTCCCTTCCCCTTCCTCTGCGGCAACGGTGTCTGGAGCACAGCCTAAGAGAGAGGATGAAAATTCAATCCGCAACGGCAGGATAACCCAATGTTTTTTAGATGGAGAACCGTCTGATTCGAATCTGGCGCTCCATCTCATCTCAAATCCGGCACTATTTCGCGCTCTATATCGAATCAGATGATTCCGATTTAAAACTCAAAAATTGAGTTACTTCACTGAAGCTCGATTCAAGGTTTCTATGGTGTTAACCAGTCACATCCTGTGTGGTGCTTTTAATCGGGCCATTCTTATTGATCGGATGGACCAAATAAAATATTGGCACGAATCTCAAAGCAAAATTAATACTGTCCCCTCCATCACCCCGAACACTCACCGGCTGAGATTTAATATGAGCCATCCGATCAACTCTGTAGGTAAAAACTCCGCAGATGATACTGATCCACCGGTTAGAGATCCCTAAAGTAACTCAATTTTTGAATTTTGAATTGGAATCGTCCGATTCGAACCTCGTTCTAGGAATTTGAATATGTTTTCGGATGTGTGCGCTTCTTTTCGACATGAATTGTCACATATTTGAATTAGACGGTTCTGAATTTAAATCCAAAATATTGAATTACTTCACTGCATCTGAATTTATGTTAACCCGATTCAGATACAGCATACAGTAAGTACCTACCTACCGCCTGGAACGGGGAATCTCTACCATCCGTTTTAAGCTGTACCAATCTCAAATAACGGTACGAATTTTAAAGACTCCATGCATATTGGCCCAAAAAAATATCGCTTGATTAAAATTGTGTACGGTAATACGATACTCTTTGTTTCTAGAATTTCTTTTATATTTCGTAATTAAAAATAATACTCTTTCATTAAAATGTACTGAATTAAAGTTTCGGTACATCCTTTTAAAAAAAATACTACATGTTTGATATTTCGGCAAAGTTATTTTTTATATTGATATATGTTTGAGATTAGTTTTTCTTGTCAAATATTAATCTAATCTTATTCTAATTTAGAGGACACCAAAACCTCTAAATATAAACCGTACATCAAAATATTGATGAACGGATATGATTAAAGGACTCATCAGCGAAAAAAATCGTGCAGCTCACCCTCCAGTTTCCTTCTCTCTCCTCCAGTTCCCTTCTCTCTCTTCGTTTCTCTCTATTCCGTAAACTCTCCTGACCCCCGCTGCGCCGCAGTCTCTCTCTCTCTCCCTCCCACCTCTTCGCCACCATCTCGTCTGCCCCCCCCCCCTCCCCGGCGTTAACTCTGCTCGTCTCTCTCTCTCCGGTGTATACTGGCAAAGAGATAAAATGGTGAAATCAGGAGGAAGAGCTCGAGTGGTGCGTGATTCCTCCAGTTCGTACGATCAATCTTCTGGGTTGAATTCATCTAGAAATGAATATCACAACTTCATGGTCTTTCCTCTATTTTGAGTCGATTTTCGTCTGATTCATCACTTTTGGTTCCTTTTGTGCGAAGTCCTCTTTTATGTTAAATGGTGAATTTTTTTCGATCGTATATTACCTGAATTTCTCTGGAGAAGTTTTTGCAATGTTTAATTTTTAATGCTTAATGCATGTTATGATATATTTGTGATTGAAAAGTTGGTATTGGTTGTCTTAAAATATTAGCTTAACACCTATAGTAGAATTTATTCATGTAATTGATGAAATCCTCAATTTTCTCTTATCCTCTTTCTTCCCATTTTGTAGAAATCTAGTGTAGCTGATATGTACAATGCTCCGAGTTCATTGCGACTGTCCAACGAGTCTGACAGTGAAGAAGACATGGATATTAAGAAGTTACTAAAGGAGGTCGAATACTTGGGTACGCCTATTTATATTCAATCTTTTCCAAAACCAAATTCAACATTTCTGGGATATTTTATTATTGATGTTCCACAGCTCAAGTTATTAGTCAATGCATTAAGATACTATCCAGACTGGTACTGGTACCAGTTGTTTGGTTGGGATGGCGTGTTCTACTAGAACTCCAACAAATATTGGCTATATTATGTCCTAATGCAAGTTAAAAATTGAAAACCCAAAAGGACCTCATTGAGCCTAATGAATTTTTAGTTTCTCTCTTGATTTAACTATGGATGGTATTGTTTAGTTTATACCTAGACATGCTATTGTCCCCAGGACCCTTGACTGGTTCAAGCTTGTTCTGTTTCTTTACAAATGAATTAGTTCCTGCCTAGACATGTTTTTTATGGGGCCGTAATAATTCTAGTGTCGGCTCTTATGGTTAAACATCTTCATTTTTCAAAATACAAATAGGTGCTTCTAACATGACATGGAAAGAGAGGAAACGAGTTCAGAATCGAAATGTCGTGGCTTTGGGCGGAAAGGTACTTTTGGAAATATCTCTTTTCTATCTTTCCAACTTTTGCGTGTTAATTGTAAAGGTTTATTCATTTTTAAATTGACCCAACAGCCTGTTCAGAAGCATCGGACACCATTAAGCGTAGCAAAGCCAATTATGAAGAAACAAAAGCAGCGTGAAGAAAAAAAATTTGAAGAGGTAAATCCTTTTTAATTATATCAAAGATTACCATAAATGACATTTCATTTTGTGCAGCATTAGTACAGCATTCCAGCTATCTAGGTACTTACATGCTATTAAAATAAGTGTTCTTGTGTTGGATGATCCACATATTGTTGCCTCAAAACCATAGTATACTGTACCGCTGGTTACCAGTAAAAATTAAGTGTTTTTACTCGTATGGTTGTACCTCAAACAGATCTAGGGGAGAAAATATATGGTTGAAAAGATGGATTTAAGTTAGGGATTCAATACTGATGCTAGCTGACCATTGTATCAAAAAGGGAGTACTGGTACGGTATTATTAGCTGTATCAGTACTTTTCCGGTGCAAGTGTTCTAGTTTCTAAAGCTTAACTTACGGGTGGTTGTGTTGCTGAACTCACAGGATAGGATTCTAGGGAAATTTACCAAGAGTTCTTCTAGAAATTCAAAAGCACATAAGAAGAAACCAGAGGATAGAGTGCTAAAGGCAACAGAGGGGCGTTTTAGCAAAGGAATACTTGATGTAAAGCACCTTTTGGCACCCAATGCACCAAAGCGTGAGGAGGTGCCCTATAAGAAGGGCAACAAGGGTAAGAAGAAAGGAGGAAAGGGCAAGGGCAAGGGCAAGAGCAAGGGCATGAAAGGTAAAAGAAAGGGTCGGTAAAATTTTGACTATTGTAAAAGCAGTTTTATCTGATAGTTTACCTGTGCTCAGTTTTGTCTGTGGAACTATTTATATCTGTAGATCAGTACATTTTATTAGTAGCAAGAGTTGGAAGGAATTTCAATTTTCAATTTTATTAATTTCTACGGATGCTGTCATGCTGATGATGTAATTGCAAATTTGAAACAATATTGATTCGGTTTGTATTGCATTAATCCTGAAGTTGGAAATCGTCTATTCCACACAAAACTAAGGTTCATCTCTCATTCATGTACAATCCTTCAAGTAACATTTATGAATTATCATAATTTCAAATTGACCAAATCCATATATTAGTGTACCATCTTTGTTCTGCTTCAATAAACGTATTTAAAAGAAGGGATGTATTGAAAAGTTGATCCTAGCAAAATGTACTGTTATTTTTTGGAAGTCACACTGTGTTTTGCAAATTGGCCACTGATGAGGATCAATAATTCAATAATTCTCGACCTCGAAGAGGTTTGCAATTGATGCTAGCTAATCGTGTATTCCCATTGAGTAAAATATTTTACGAAAAACATTTACAGTCTGCTCTTGTTCTGTCCAAGAACTTATTTATTAATTACAATTATCTCCCTTAATTAAAAATATACAATTGTTGTTTTTTTTGTTATTGCTTTTTATACATTTATGTAGATTTTGTACGAATGTAATAACTAGTAGTTATATATTCTCAGTTACAGATAGATATATAATACGTGTACGTATCAGGCAATGCTCATGTTTTATTGTGTGAAAAGGAAATATGAGACCAGAACTTGTGATGTTAGAGAAACATGGATTTAAACCGGCTGGTACCAGAAAGTTTGCATTTCTGTCTATATGTTAGACCGACTGGTACAAGCAAATACAAGTAGCAAAGGAGAGCGCTAGCTAAGAATCATAATAAAGATAAGCACAAACTTGGACCAAACTATCTTACAACAGCAATTGTAGTAGTAATTTCAACCAGAGTGAGTCTATGGTACCATGCATATCACGGGTTGATCCGTAATACAAGTCAATATTTTCGTTTTCAAAGTCTTAATGGTCGATCTGAACTATTCAACATGATTTCCATATGAATATCTATTTGCAGACCAAATTTTTTATATATATTTTTTAAATTACTACTTTTTAAGATAGGTGGAAAATCACTTGATCTGGACATTCTGGACCATCCAAAAATAGTAATTTTCTATCTATCTTAAAAAATAGTAAAAAAAAAAAAAATTTAATGTGAAATTTGGTCTGTAAGTACATATTCATATGAAAATCATTTTGAACGGTTCAGATCGATTGTTAGAATTTTGAAAATGAAAATATTGATTTGTATTACGGACTAAATCGTGATATGCATAGTACCATAGACTTACTCATTTTTTTATTTTGTGAACTTATATGGATGAAGTTGGCTAAGTTTATTATGCTACTATTCTACTGCTTATAGAACCAATTTGAAGGGAAAAAAACAAATTGGGCTGATCCAAAGCTTCAAGCTTTTCTACATTCATCCCACAAAATCTTATACTCCTAACATAGCCGAGATCAATTGATGGATCTCCTCATTCTTTAGTTAGGTTTTATTAATTAACCACAGTTAGCACAGACTTGACCGATGTACCTTCTCGGGTTAAATAAGGACATGACTGTTTTGACCATATTATGATTATTCTTCTTAAATAAATATGTTTAAGTAAATATTAAAAGCCAATTAATCCTTACAAACTGTACTACTTTTTTTTGCTAATCATATTAAATTTCACAAATTGTTGATTGATGGGGGCAATCAATTATTCTCAACTTGCAAATTAATTCAATTGTTAGATATTATCTAAAGCCACTAATTAATTAACCTTCAAAATAAAAAATTTGTTAGATGTTATCTTTTCCTGCATTTTCATCAACAAGTGAAACATTTCATGATGTAAAAGGAAAAGCAAGCAACAACCTATGAGGTTAAAATATGCATCATTTAATATCGATTTAAAGTTTTGATTTACAATATATTATTTTTATTACTTTCTTCTTTTTGCCATAACCAATATGCATGACCCATTTGCATAAACATCTTTTTTTCTATTTATCCAAGAAAAATTACCATGGTACCTTTTTTTCAATGTATATATATATACATCACACATGTTAATTAGTCCTTTTTGTATAATTTACTATATGAACGTACATTCTTTTTCAATATGTGTTCGCTTCTCTATATGTTACTAATTTATTTTTTTAGGTTTATATGTTATTAATTTGTTAAGTTTTCTAAGAGCCTGTTCGGCCAAATCACTGTTCATGTAGGAAAAAAAAATTCAATTCTGATTTTTTTATTTTTCACGTGAACAGTGATTTTCAGTTAAATTCCTATGTCCATGCCCAAACCCATGTGTCCACCGAACAGGTCCTAATTGTTACTATAAAGCTATGAAAAATGATGTACTCAAAAATAAAATTACAATCCAGTTTTAAATATTGTGGTTAGGCAGCCAGCCAATCAAGAGAGTTCTTGTTGATCAGATTAAAAGATCCAGTAATTTTGTATTAATACAGTAAATTTTTATTAAGATGCTCATATTAACCATCTAAAATAGGTAGGACGGCTACTTGAAGGAAAGATTTTATTTCTGTGTCAAAACGGTTGACAGTCTTACCAACAAAATATCAAATACCTAACTTTCCAAATTTCATATTGAGAAGTTAGTTGCCCTTGCCCAGTTTGATATATCATGGTCAAATATTGTATTACAGATAAGGTAACAATGTAGAATCTAATGCAAAGCAAGGTATATGGACGAATTTATTATCAACACCGCCTTCAAATATAATTTACCTTTCTAAGCTGAGAGAAAGATAGAAACAAATATTTATACATTTTTCTTTGGCCAAAGAAAGTTTCCATAATGACTCATCCATCATTGCTATATAAGATGCACTGTTACTAGAAAATTTAAGTAGCAAAGGAGAGCGCTAAGAATCATAATTCACAGAAAATAATACAAGCAAGAGCAGTTTAGTCATTGCTGACAGTGTTTGAGTTAAAAAAAAAACTGTCTGAAGAAAGGTTATCTTTTAAAACTTACTATCTGAATTCTCTCATTTTACATTCTTGTACAGTCAGTGTACTCCTTTTTTGCTTCTTTTTATCCACTGCCCAACATAAAGTTTCAAACCATACCATACTATTTTAGCGAAAAAAGAGAGTTATTTTGGTTGGAGAACATTCTTTTATTTACTTATTTTCAATGTAGGATGCTTGAGCTGCCAAAAAACAGGCAACCTAAGGCCCCGACACCTGACGAGGGAAGAGGTGGGCAAATACATAACACTAGCAAGCTTGAGCTACCAAAAAACAGGCAACCTAAGGCCCCAACACCTGACGAGGGAAGAGGTGGGCAGATACATAACACTGGCAAGCTTGAGCTACCAAAAAACAGGCAACCTAAGGCCCCAACACCTGACGAAGGAAGAGGTGGACAGATACATAACACCGGCAAGCTTGAGCTGCCAAAAAACAAGCAACCTAAGGCCCCGACACCTGACGAGGGAAGAGGTGGGCAGATACATAACACTGGCAAGCTTGAGCTACCAAAAAACAGGCAACCTAAGGCCCCAACACCTGACGAAGGAAGAGGTGGGCAGATACATAACACCGGCAAGCTTGAGCTACCAAAAAACAGGCAACCTACGGCCCCGACACCTGACAAGGGAAGAGGTGGGCAGATTCATAACACCGGCAAGCTTGAGCAACCTACAAATGAGAAACCCAAGGGGCCACAATCTGACAAGGGTAGAGATGGTCAAATCAACAACACAGGCAAGACTGACAGAGCAAGAGTTGGGGGACCAACAGCCCCACCACCTGACAAGGGTAGAGGGGGTCAAATACACGTACAGTAGAAAAGAAAACATGAGTCCTGTTGTGAGGAAAAAAGGCTTAGATCTGTGTAGTGGAATGATTTACAACTTTACAATAACTTAGTCTTCAGGGATTGACTTGCTAATGTTTGTTGTGTATATGCTATCAAAAAGATGAAATTACAAAAAGTGTTTATGCTTTGTGTTGCTGTAGATAGATCTTTTCTTGTTTACTTCTCTTAAGATACTAATTTTAATGTACAGCCACGCAAAGCATTCACCATGTTTTTTTCAGTACGATTTAAATTAGAGAAATAATTTAAACAGATATTTCAATTCCGATCATTTTCTCTTAGGAGCCCAGAAAAGAGAAACAACAAAAATCATTTACAAGACAATGATTTATTAAAACATACTACTGCAAATTGGAAACAACAACAGGAGAATTGTTCCCTAAAAAAGTTTACAAGACAACTACCAGAAATAGAAATCAAACAAAGAAATTGCAGTTGACATACACGAATCAAGAATACAAGCTAATCCAAAGAACAACTCTTTCTCTAAAGGCCCAACAACACTAAACCTTTTGTTAATCATATTAACCTATAGAACTTAGAACCAACCTCTTAGACAGCAGTAGCTGAAGCAGCAGTGATTTCAACACCCCCTGACACAGGAAAACCATTTGCTGAGATTGGATCTGCTGGAACTGTACTTTTCTCTGGCACATCCTCGTAAGCAGCAGTGTGTACCCCAAGAGCAGCCCGACCCGACGGGTCAAGGTTCTTTGACCAGGCAGCATCCCATTCAACCGCCTTTGCTGTGCTGCATGCAATACTGGGCCCACCTGGTACTGTTGACCTTGCTGCATTCTATAGTGGTACAAGATGAACATCAGTTTTTTGTTCAATATTTCCTTTGCTGTCTGTTAGCAAACTAAATACCCAAAAAATTACTGTATCTGCAAATGGCAACCAACAAATGTAACCACCAGCATACTTTTGGGTTCGTCAGAAATTAAGCACAACTGTTAAGACAGGTTGAGACCATTGACTAAAATGTCCTGACAATTTTCACAAAAACTCAATAAACCAGTTAATATATAGACAGAACTTGCGGCTCAACATCTAAATCTTGTGATGAACTTGGATTGGTGAAAAATTGGTTATTCTTTACATAGAATTGTTACTACCGACACTAAACTGAAGGAATCTTTATCTTTACATTAATTTTGCAGTACTATCTGCGACTATATCTCATTAAAGTTTATTCAGTTTTTTACTTGTAAAATTGTGGGTGTTGGATGTTGATTTGCAAATCTAGTATAGTGATGATAGCCATGGGCAAATTTTAACAGCAAAACAATGCGACAAACATAAACAAATTCTCACCTTTGGGTAAAACTTTTCAAATATTGTCCTGTAGTAGTACCCTTCTTTTGTTGTAGGGGTGTTCTCAGGATAAACAAAACTAGCATTCATCAACATGGCATCCGACACCTGCATATTCAAGACCAGAATGGCAATTTTTAAAGTGAAAATGACAAATAGTATCTTTAGTTATTTGATATTATAATCTTACATGTTGGCTTGCATGGTCTTTCAAACCATCTATCCAGCTATAGCCAACCCCATCACTGAACTGCTCCTTCTGTCTGTACAGAATGTGCTACAGACAGGAAATACAAACAGAAATAAGAAGAAAGTCGAGAAAATTTGCAAGCAAAACAAAATCATACAAATTATCAAATTAAAACCTTGGGAAGATACGGCCGTTGCTCATCGTCAAAGGCATTGCGGAGAACCCATTTTTCGATCCGGCCAATATCACGTTTGATCTGGTATACCATAAGACAAATATCACCATCAATTATAAGGATCCAGAGTGAGTTGAACTATTGCTATAAAATGATTGGATGAGAAGTATGTGTGGGGTCCCCTACATACCATCTTCCATTCAGGATCTAGATCCATTGCTAGGTTGATGAAGCTCTTGTCAAGAAAAGGTACACGAGCCTCTACACCCCATGCTGATGTGGCTTTGTTTGCTCTTAAGCAATCATACAGGTGGAGTGCCTTTATCTGAAATCAATGCAAAAGATGTACATCAGCTTGCAAGGTGATGAATTACACTTCAGGTAATAGCTAGATACCACAATCCATAGATTTATTTCGATCCCCCAAATCACAAACGACACCAGCCCCTACCCTCTGCATCCTCCCACGCAAAAGGAAAAAAAATAAGGAAAAAAGAACGGAACAAAAAAGAGAAAGAAAAGTACACAGAGACATAAAGAGAAAAGGCAAACAACTAAATTAAAGAAACTACACAACCAACCCTACAAACAAGTACAAGAATAATGATGCGGATAGTATAAAAAGAAAGCATATGGTATTTGCAGGCTGATATCACTATTCAAATATGAGCACTATGCATAGAAAATAGATAAACACCAAAAGTTAATCTATGAAGAACAACAAGTAAACAAAAAGTTAGCTTTTGCATTAGACTTTGATCGTAAATCCATCAAAATGAATACAAAATTGCATCAACTTCTAGTTACCTTTCGGCAACATTCAGTATGAAATTCCTCTTTGTTAGGGGCCTTATGAAAATAGAGATAACCACCAAAAATCTCATCCGATCCTTCTCCTGAAAGGACCATCTTTACTCCAAGTGATTTAATTTTACGCGACATGAGAAACATAGGCGTGCTAGCTCTAATGGTTGTTACATCATAAGTCTCTGTGTGGTATACCACTTCCTCCAGTGCATCTATCCCCTCCTGATATTATACAAAAAAAAATGACAAGTTACACGATACTATTTTTTATTGTTATATGCAAAAATCCTCAAAATGAGTACCTGTACTGTAAAATGGAACTCGTGATGTACTGTGCCCAAATAATCTGCAACTTCTTTAGCCGCTCTTAGGTCAGGAGATCCCTTTATTAAAAAAAAAAACAAATATTGCAAAGATGTTAGACAAAAAGTATACAAACTACGGGACAAGTATATTGAATATTTATTAGTTCAAACATAATAACCACAGAATACAGTACATCCCAATTGAAGTTTTCAGTACCACTCAATCATATGAACAATATTCTGGAAAAGATTTTTCCAGATTAAGCATTACAATCTCAACCTTTTAACAATAATAAGAAAATAAGCAAATATTAAACCTACAAAAGAAACAAAGAGAATAAGCACCTCTAAACCAACACAAAAAGTATGCAGCTGAGACCCCCACTGCTTAGCAATTTTGGTTTCCGCCAGGTGGCGCGATGCAACAGCAGCAACAAGTGATGAATCAAGCCCTCCAGATAATAGCACACCAAAGGGCACATCCGTCATCAACCTTTTTATTACAGACTTCACAAAATTTGGCATTTAATTTAAAATACATAAGAGTAAACAATATTTATTTCAAATGTATGACCCATGGAAAACAAATTGACACAATCATCTAACAGCCTAAACGACAAATTTAGACGTCACGGTTGATTACCTTCAGTTTTTGTTGTGTGCATTTAATTGAAATATTTTAAGATTGCATTAACCATAAAATGAGACAATTCCTTGACATTTATGTTGCAAAAATACACACCAACACGCAATAGTCAAGCATAATTAATTAATAATTTTTTTCCAAAAATAAAAAATAAAGAGAGGAAGTTGCATTATTAGCTTCTCAAGTGTTGAGTTAAACATACAAAAGTTCAAAATACCTTCTCAAAGGCCTCACGTAAAGCTAACGGATCATATGGCGTAGAAGGGATGCTTTCTGAGAACCATGGTGGGTTGTACCACCTTCGCAGTCCACCTATGCATGTACAAAATCCACGATGATCACAAGAACCAACAGATGCTTACAATTAAATTTGAAACAATGAATCGTATAAGATACTAATTCAGTTAAGAATTTGGTAAAAAAAACATGGAATAAAAGATCTATGGAGCGCAATTCGATATGGGCCATAAAGGAATCAATATCTCTACTCTCAACTCCTATCCATGGAATTACTTGCAAAATCAAAACTCTTCTTACCCAATTAATTATCAATTCCAAATTCAAGCGAAATAATTGAAGATAAATCAATTACCCTAGGACTTTTATTCCATTTTCCTTATTCTGTCAGCATGACCACTGCTAAAATCCAAAACATAATCCCAAGAATCCGAAGCAGATATAGGTGTGGCAAAAGAAATGGGTCTAGGAAGAAACAATTTTTTTAAAAACTTCTTTGTTTTAAATTTCTTATTATATTGAGAAGGTAAGAAAAGACCTGCTTTGCTGGAGTAGATATGGCCAGGAGGAAAAGAAATAAATCTCTCACAATCATCACTCAGTGCCTTCATTTCTGAAGAAAACCATATAGACCCTGGAAAAGGACCAAATTTATTAGTTAGAAAACATTATCAGATGTTAGGAATCACAGAGAAACGACTGCATACCATCAAGACCCCATCCAAGGTATAAGGGAGTGATCCCAATTGCATCTCTAGCAGCAATAAAGCTTTTGTCACGTGTGTCCAGAAGAACAAATGAGAACATGCCATCTAACATGTCCACAAATTCTTCGCCATGTTCTTCGTACTGCAAGTTAAGTTTAAAAAAAAAAAAGTAGATGTCAAAACGCTACAATTAGATGCATCTGACAAAAATTGCGCAAACTGAGGGGAAGAAAGATAGAGTCGACACTTACAAGATGAGCAATCACTTCGCAATCACTGCCGGTGCGAAACTTATGAGATTTTAGTTTCGATTTCAACTCCTCATGGTTGTAAATCTCTCCATTGACCTAAAAAAAGAAGACAAATGAAGCAAAGATGAAGAAATTAAAATATAGAAATTTGCACATTACAAGTACTGAGCACAACACATACGGTGACAACAATTGTTTTGTCTTCGTTGTAAAGAGGCTGATCACCAGAGGTAGGATCCACAATAGCCAACCTCTGATGAGCAAGATAACAGTCTTGGAAGCAATGGATACCACTCCAATCAGGGCCTCTATGCCTCAGCCTGAATTAAAATACAAATGATGAATAAAATTGAGTGAGGATAATTTGGAAATCAGAAACTAATAGACCTTTCGTCTCAGCATACTAGAGACAAATTGGTGTAAGCAAGGTGAGGGGAAACGATCGGGATTTCTAGTCGTCAAGATTCACAATTTAATCAAGCTTTCAAAAACTATATGGTGTGTTTTATGCAAATTTAGGATCAATGCACAAAATGTGCCGATTCAACCAAAAAAGCGCACACTAAAACGGAAGCGAAAAAACCAGACAAATTGCGTACGTTACAACACCAAATCTGAACAAGCACCAAAAATGAGTCTTCTTTCGACCAAAAATAAAGACAGAACGAAGGACAATCAAACTCAAAATCGTCACAAAATCCAGTTCATCCAACGGCGACGTTCAGAAATTATAGAAAGAGATAATTTAGTGAGGGGAAAACCTTCTAGAAAGTTCGATGATGCGCGCGCGCTTAGCGAGAGAGACATCGGCGCAGCCGAGCACGGCGAGGATTCCACACATGGCGGCGAGAGATGGCGAGACAAAGGCGCGAAATGGCGAGCGATGGAGAAGACCAGTCGTCAGTCGAGAGCTGATAAAAGAGAAGAGAATCCGAGCTTTAATATTAGCCGCCGGATTCTTAATCAGAGAGATTAAAGTTTATTAATTTTTGTTTTTGTCTTTATTTTGGAAAAGGTTAATTAGTGTTTTCAAATAGGGATTAGGGCTTTGCAGTAGATTCCCATTTTAATTAGAGACTTTAATGTCGGAACACGTATCCTCTGCATTAACTCAAAAGGAAATCTTTTGAATTAATTCATGTTAACACAGAGTCTTTTAACATTAGCACGGATCTTAAATCTAATCTGATGGTTCAGATGCATTCTCTTATAAGTTACTGCAGGGAAATAAATCTGCTGCAATTATTTGGAATTACAGGGTCCTGCTTTTTCAAATCCAACCATTCATTTTTGGAATACACGAATCTCAAAAGAAGTTTATTTTTATGCACGGATCTCGAAACAAATAAATGGTTAGATTTAGAAGAGCAGATACCCTGCGGATTTATTTCCGTTAATGCAGAGGATACGAATTTCTTTCAAATGACGAAGTATGGCCTAGAATCGGTGTTGTGAACTACATTAAATGAAAAGTGGGTCCCGCTAGGCATAGTGCGAAGCGGACTGTAATTTCCTGTTCAGATTGGAATCTTTGGGCCACGTGGAATCGCTCCCGTGAACTAGGAAATCTGTCGGCACTTGGCAGTCAGCAACGGAAATGTGGACAGCGGAATCGAGCCAGAAAAGTAAATGGTAGAAGTTCCTCTCCATTTCAATCAGAAAAGGAATTTATTATGGAGATCGGAATTCGGACCCCTACATGGGCTCGGTCCAAGGAGAGCAGCATCGGATCCAAACTGAGTTCGATAAGTTCTATAACCGTCCTATTCTATTTAAAATCAGTACGCATCACTTTAATATCCATGTGCGTTCGCTTAAATATCCGTATGCACGGATCTTAAAGCAGATAAAGCAGATCAGATAGTTATGAAACTTATCAGATTCAAATTTGAGTCCGATGAATATTGGACCAAACTGCTCTCCAGTTCAAGAGTTCAGCAGGTCCGATTTGTGTGGTAATAAAAGAAATACTTATGTTAGTTTTAACAACCTATTGAGTTCACAAAACTAAGACAAGATATATAGTTGTATAAGCCGACACAAAATCATGATCATCAACGGAGAAGAGATTGAAGTGCATTATTCATGGAAATAGATTCGTAGCGGCGCAAAACAAGAAAAATTTCGGTAAAGATATTGACAGAGCTATTGTCATTT
Source organism: Carex arenaria (assembly GCA_964058825.1). NCBI lineage: Eukaryota > Viridiplantae > Streptophyta > Magnoliopsida > Poales > Cyperaceae > Carex > Carex arenaria. Next base: position 373,021 of record CAXKVW010000482.1, on the reverse strand, counting down.
CATGCAGTGCACAACTCATATACTTTTTCATTCTTTTTATTGATCGTGATCTGCGTGAAGTCAATTTTTTTTTGTCAATATCTTTACCCCCCGGTTTTGCTACATGCACAAATTTAATAGGAAGTAAATTCAAGATGGTACAATAGAGTTTATCTTTCGAACTTGTTTTACTCATTTTAATAGTGACATAATCAAAATCAATTTTTTCATGAGATATAATTTGAAATTTTTGTATCCTACCCTTTGAAAGCTGAAGAAATGAGTACTATAAAATTGCTCATAATGAATCCCTTTCCTAGTTCATCATCAAAATATTATACAAATATACTACATTTCTACTCTATTTAGAACCAGCTTTTAATCTAGTAATAAATATAATATTCTCTTTATGAGAAATTGCACATTCAAAATACAAACTGAAATATTTTTATAAATATTAAATTGTTTAATAATTTGACTTTTCAACCGTTACTACAAAAAAATTAATTTTGGTCTAGTTAATCTCCACAGTAAAATTTTCTATTATATATGACTAATAAGTTCCAACCATTATTTATGACAACCGAAAATAAAACTCTAACGGTATTCATATTTTCAACCGGTGCAAAAGTTTAATTGTAATCTATGCCATAGGTTTGTGTAAATCATTTGGCTACTAATCTTGCCTTATACAGTTCTATGGTACCATCACAATTATATTTGATTTTGTAAACCCATTTGCAGCCAACAAATTTTTAATTTTTTTTGTAATGGAACAATTACTCATGTTTCATTTTTTTTTCTAAAACTTTTAGCTCTTCTTTCATGGCTTTATCCCAAGTTGGACTTTGGATAGCCTCTTGGTAATTTTTGGGTTCTATTTCTTTTTCTATGGTTGTGAGAAATGTTTGGTATGAAGGCAAAAATTTATTGTATGAAACAAAATTTTGTATGGGATATTGGACGGTATATGTCACATAATCTCTAAGTCTACTTGATGGTTGTTGTACTCTAGATGTTCGTCTAAGTCCCAAATTATTTTCTACTTCGGTTTCATTTATGCCATCATTATTTTCATTGACTTCTTCTTCATGATCACTTGTGTTATTCTCACGATAATTATTTTGAACAAAGTCTTGACTTTTAATGTAGGGTATGACGGAATTTATTTTTTCATTTCTACAAGGCACATGAATTTCTTTTACTACTTCCCACAGTTCGAAAGTAGTGTCAGAAAGGAGAAAGAGATCCGAAACAGATGGCTCCATGGAATTCATGAGCCAGGTTATGATTTTGTCATTCTCGGTTCTCCATTTCTTTGTTGCCTTTTTTTGGCTTCGGTTAGCTCATTCGGGTTTGTCACTTTGGGTTCTTTGTTTTCTCCTATGATGTATTCTCGCATCTCTCAACCGCTTTGCCCATGATAGATAATTCTTGCCATTGAGTAAAGTATTCATGAGCTTGGAGGTATTGGTAGCCTCATGTTGTCCCTCTTGAGCCATTTTGCTCTATTGTTGATTTCTCTGTTATGGGTTTTTTGCTTGTGTTGTGAATACCAATTAATTGGTACGGTATTTGTGATTGTATTTTGCAATCACAGAAATTGGCGCTCTGATACCATATTATTTTTATAAAGAGATGCAAAAACTGAGGAGAAAGATTTTTTTGTATATTGATATGTCTTCTTCTTTTGCAATTCTATCAACTATATATATTACAAGTCTCAATATGACCATTGGAACACATTTCTACTTTATGGTGCAGTGTATTGTTTGAGTTGTTTCCTAAGTCAACTATTACACTTTTACATATATATTCTTGACCTATGATGAAATATAATCTAAGGTCATTCTTCAACATCCATTACTAACCATTGAACCAATAGGCAACAAACTAAATATCAATTTCTTCATAATCTTACTTAGGCAAATATAATAGAAGTAACTAACTGAATATTACAAAAAAAAAAGAACAAAACTAAACTACTTGGCTTAAGCAATAGGTTCATCATGATCAATCTTTAACCATTAGCAGATGCAGTTCATTAAAATGAAAAGAAAATTTATTTGATAATCAGTACATATTTACTGAACGAGTGAGTCTATATATGGTAATATGCGTATTACAGAGTCTAGTGCGCTACGAAATCCGGACTCTTGAATCTACATCAAAATTTGTGTTATCAAATGCTTTGGATCTGCTTTAACAGAGCGACTCTGTTAATGTTTTGATCTCCCATCTCTTATTTCCTTCTGTAATTTCTTCTCCAAGGATAAACCCTAGCTTTCTCTCCCTCGCGATCTCTCTCGTACTAGATGCCCTCTCGCGCTGGGCTATCAATGTAAGCTCTCTTTCTGGCTGATGCTCTCTCGCTGAAATGAGGTCTCTCTCTCCCACACTTTTAAACCCCTCCTTACTACTCTCTGTGACAAGAAAAACACCTTAGAAGGAGTCGCAGTCGCCACCGCCTTGTACCATTGTTATCTGAAATTTATCCTATTTACTCTCATTAAACTATAAAATTTAGTATTTCTTATAAATTAAAGTCTGATTTTGGGTGAGAACTGTAGATTTATTCATCAGGTTTTAAATCAAAGTCTGATTTTGAGTAAGAACTCTTGTATCTATGATCTTTAACTGTACCAATCAAGGCAATAGTACAAGGGGAAGCAGATGAAGAAGATAGAAATGAGGACCAACATATAGAGATCCTCCAATGTCACAATGCAAGGGGAGAAAGAAAGACTAGCACTCTTTAAACCTATTGTTGATGTCGTTACTAGACAGTGAAAAACTTGTAGCTATTGTCTTTCATTAGAACATGTCCTAAGGTATTACTATAGCACTTCACAGTTTTTTAAACACAAAATTGACCAATAATATCATTATTGTAACAATTTTTTAATTTCAGTGTTTACAAAATCTTGCTTATAAGGCAAAGAAAATGCAAGACGAAGATGAAGTTATCAACTGTAATTTAATAGAATAGTTTTAGGAATTAATTGTAATTTTTCAGCTTTGAACTGACCTACAATTTTTCAGTTTAATCTTATATTTGAATTATGCTGTAATATTTTAGCTAAACATGCCATAGTTAATATGATCTCTTAGTAGTCTTGGTGATTTGTACAACTTTTCAGTTTTTTTTTTTGCAACCTTGAAGATTTTGTTGCTTGCTGGTAAAGTGTGTAATTTGCTTGTTGTTACTACAAACAACGCTTTACCAATTGACAGTACATGAGTCCTTCGAAACTTATATTAACATATTATAAACAACTATAAACAACACTAGGCCACAAAATACCATTTATACACTATTAGAAAGTTTTTCCCAAGATAAATTACAACTAGTACCACAACAACCCACAATATTCAAGTTCTTGATGTCTATCACACATGGTTTTGGCATTTCTTGTTATGTATCAGTTCTTGTTTCTTTTGCAGAAATCTCCTCAAAATCTTTGATTGATAAAAAGTTTGATACATGCAGTTTGTTGTAGTGCACTCATGGACAATTTCCTTTGAACTGTTGCATATGAGAGAAAACAATAAATTAGGTAAAACTATGGACAGATAATTATTTTTGTATAAGCCAAACTAACACACTAAATTACGAGAACAATAATTCAAATTAAGTCTTAGTTAGCTTGGAATGTCATCCCAAGTATTTACTTATTTTCTGTCAAAATTTAAGCATAAAGAAACTTTCTCAAGAAAAATAAAGCAAATTTAGTCCATCCAAATGAGCCTCAATTTGATCCAATTGGTTGGTAACAAAAGAGATAACAATAGTGCCACTTGTTGGATTTTCTAACTTTTCCTAGTAGAATCCATTTTGCTAAAAAGAATCAAAATAATTGAACAAACTGACCTTAAAAAAAAATGAACAAACTGAAGAAAATTTGATTAATTACCAGAATCGAAATATTGTGGGTTTCTTACAATTTCATAAAACAAACCTTGTTAAGGGTAACGAGAGAAATGAAGAGAGAAGTACCTATAGCGGAGAGCTTCTACTCAGAGCACACCACTTGAGCATCCCGTCTAAGAACGAGAGCATCGACAAACCTAAGAGAGGGAAGAGCAGAGAAGAGAGCTCGATTCGCACAGATGCGAGAGAGAGAGAGAGAGGGGTCAATTTGATCTCAGTAGGCTCCAACGAAGAGAGAAAAACTGCAAAACAACATAGGAATAAAAGAGGAGGTGCCCCCTTGGCTGACGCTCCTTTAAATTAAACGGAGTCGCGCTCCGTTAAGTCAGATCTAGCGCACTTTAATAACACGAATTTAGACTCAGATTCAAGAGTCCAAATTTCGTAGCGCACTAGACCCTGTAATACGTATATTACTATAGACTCACTCTTTACTGAATTATGTAAAAATGAACAGGTAAATCTTTTACAATAATTATGACTGTCCCTTCGGGTTCATGATCTCCGAGAAAATAGCACTCGGCGTGAGCTTGTCAGAATCAGTACTTGCAATGCTCCTCCCTCCTGTGCTCATAGTTGTATTTGTAGTGCCAGTCAATTCGGAAGTAGGTTCATTAACTAGCTCTTTCCTTCTGACAATGACAGCTGACGTCTCCTCTCCAGAGGTGTTCCCGCCAACTACACTCCTGCTTTCTTCTGCATTTATTTGCAATTGCAGTGCAAATTCTAAATTCCAAAGTACATCTCCAATGCTTGGTCGGTCAATACCATGATCAGCCAAACACTTTTCAGCTGTCTCGGCATAGTTTTTTAAGCATTGAGGTGCAATTTTGCCTCTCAGGTTTGAGTCTATGATCTCTTCTAGAACACCCTTTCTCTGACAAAACAGGGCCCAATATGCCAGGTTCACCTGTTCTTTCGGTACATCACTGCTTATTATCGGCGGCCTTGCACACAATACTTCAAACAAAACCACACCGAAGGAATACACATCAGATTTTTCGGATAATTGTTGCCATCTGAAGTACTCGGGGTCCATGTACCCGAAGCTACCTTTGACTTCTGTGCTCACATGCGTGTGGTCTATTGTGAGTCCTGTTTTTGACAATCCGAAATCTGACACCTTCGCCACCCATTTTTCATCTAAAAGAATATTGGTAGTTTTCACATCACGGTGAATTACAGTATGCTTTGCGCCTGTATGGAGGTAGTGCAGCCCACGAGCAGCACCAATGCAAATTTCGAGCCTCTGTTTCCATGTAAGTGGTGCACTTTGGGTTTTATAGAGGTGGTCTCGGAGTGTTCCACGGGCCATATAGTCGTATACTAATATCATTTCATTTTCTTCTTCACAGTAACCAATAAGTGAGACAAGGTGGCGATGACGAAGCATGGACAACAACTCAATCTCGGTTTGAAATTCGTGTATCCCTTGATCGGATAACGGGTCACCCCGCTTAATTGCAACCTTAGTTGATCCATTATCAATTTCACCCCGGTAAACTTTTCCAAACCCTCCAACACCGAGAACTAAGGCTTCATTGAATCCATTTGTGGCTGTCATAATCTCGTGATAAGAAAAACGTCGGCAATTAGATGGTAAAGAAGAGTTATGGCTACCTGTACCGGTACCAGTACTAGTGGTGTTTGTCTTCGCTGAGACATCAGATTGGGAATTTGAAATTCCATAAGAAGAGGTTGGAGTCCATAAAGTCGCTTCTTCACTTACCTTTCCCTCTTCAGACACCTTATCCTTCATTTTCTTCTGTTTGTAAATCATAAACAAGCAAATACAAACAATGAAAGAGAGAAGAAAAACACTCCCAACTACACCAGCAATAATCGTCATGACCTTTCCTTTTGACTCGTTATGCTTGTTGTTAAAAACCCGGGTTGGATCCACTATATTCTGTGGTTGGGGTACCGGGTTCAAACCTGCAAGGTTGTTATGAGGTATGCTCATTTTAAAAACCTCAAGACCGTTCAATATTGCATCAAAATACTCAGATTTTGTCGAAAGATCCGGGTGAAGTGCAACCCACATATCCATTAGACCCGACCCAAAACTAGGAGGAATGACCACATAATCCATGTAAGTGGGCATACCAATTTCTCCACTGTATGCTATAACATCAAATTGGGTTTGTGCTGTCTGGTTATTAATGTAAATAAAGAATACCCGCTGGTTAGGCTTGGTCATCGGGTATTGTATCTCGCAAAAATGGAATCTAAGAAGGTAATAGAACTCAACATCTACGTTTAGGATCCAAGTGAGATTGTAATTCAAGTTGATTTGTGGGTTGGGCCCCATTGATCGTGCCGTCTCATACACTTGAACTGGTGCAATATATCGTGGAATAGTTGGTGGATATTCAATTGTCACATTAGTGTCATTTTGAAAGGTGACACCATAAGCTGCACCAAAAAGATAGTTTGAGTCGTCATCCCATGAGCGGTACAAACCTGAGTCATCAGAAGGAGCTAAGGGCTTGCCGCCTACATTGAACCGGTACATTGTTTGGAAAGCCGTACTTGGGTCATACTGAAACGGGGTATTAATACCATTAGCATAGTAAGTATTTGGAGAACTGAAGATATCAGGAGATGACATGATCTCAATTCCATTTACAAAAGCATATGCCTTTGACATCTTCGTAGACGGTGCAAATGTTAAATTTAGAGTTGTTGAGGTGACATTGATTGAGAACTCCCGAACAAGGTGATCATAGTTCAACACGGTCATGGTTATCCAAGCACTGAAGTTGGAGAGAAGAGTGTAGGGACCCGCAGTGACAGCGAAATACGAGTCGGAGGCAATGAGGTTTGAATAGTTGGTAGGATAGAAATAGAGGCGGAGGAAGTAGCGGCCGGGAGAGAGAGGGAAAGTGTAGGTATAATTTGAAGTGAAGATACGGGCATAGCTGTACGGTATGGCTGGTACTGATGGGTTTCGGTATGGGATAGGTGAAGTTTGGCTGGCTTTTTGAGAGATGTAATTTGTTTTACTGTCTCCAATCCATGTGAGGTTATTATCATTGTCTGTCTTGGTTTCTGATGTGCCACAACTTAGTAGGATGTGAGTGGAATTGGAAGTGGAGCTTACGGCAAGAGCCGGGACGGTGAAATAGAATGACAATAGAGGAGCCCCAAATATTAAGAGGAGAGAAAGAAAGGTTGCGTAATTCATTTTTTACATGAAGATTTGGAGGTTTTTTAGTGAAGATTTGCTCAATTTATGAGGGGCAAATTACAAACTAGCTGATAAAAACAGGGAAGGAAGGATATATTTCTATGTGGAGTAGAAGAAGAATCATCTGTAAAAAGCATAGTATCAGATGCTAGAAATTAAGTAAACATGTCAAAAATTGAGGGAAGAAACTAAGAAATTAAGGGTTGTTTACCTGATCAGAGAGCGAGAAGGAGAGAAAGATGAGTCTAGTGCCAAACTCATTCCCATTCAATTCATGCAGTTGGTTGGCTTAGTGGTGACTGGTGAGTGCTATACAGCTATCTATGCTAATAAGGCAAACTCGTCATTGATTAAAGTCTAAAAATCCTTAGAACACTGTTTCTAGTGGAAATGACACTTTATTCTTTTTCTGTCCTTAATTCTGATGCGGTTTCACATGGACTTGTCATGTACTCATTTTTCTTCAATACTTTAATACTTTAATACTTTATAGATTCTTTTTCTATCTTTATAAAGAGGTGCATCAGTGCATGGAATCGGACTCTGCTGCTTTTCTCAAAGAAAAGCAGCAGGCTGCTTTTCCGATCTCAGCCATTCAAATTTGTTGAGATTTGTGCTTGGAAAAGTTGTTTTATTGAGATACGCGAATTGAAAATTTTGAATGGTTGAGATCGGAAAAGCAGCAGGCTGCTTTTCTCTCAGAAAAGCAGCAGAGTCGGATCCTCAGTGCATGGTACCAAAGGTTTGATGCCGATTCCTTAATAAACTTGTGGTTTTTTATTAATGGAATCGGTGAGGTGTACTCATTTTTCTTCAAAAAAAAAATTTACAAAACCTGCCATAAGAGCGTGAATTCAGATCAAGTGAATTTTTGGGTTTTAGATCGGGACCGTCCAATTCGAATCCGCGACAATTCATCTTGAAGTGGAGCGCAAATCCCGAGCAACGGATTCGAATTCCAAAATAATCCTGAGTGACAGATTTGAATTGGACAGTCCCGATTCAAAATAAAAAAATTGAGTTACTTCAGGAGATCCAGACCAAATTTCCCAAAAGCGTCTAGCAGAAACGTTATAGTCCATAGCGTCCTCACCACCAAAAACAAAAAAAACAAAAAAAAGAACATCTCAATTGATGACCTCTAGACTTTATATATGTATGGCTTTATTTAATATAAATATACGTGTATGACGAGTATATAAATTTATGAAAAATGTATATACAAGTATTTTCGTCACGATACGATATGTGATATCATGGTTATGATGCAGTTATGTCACAGCACAGTTACTATGATATAGTTGTGTCATGTTACGGTACGATATGTGACTCAAGTTGCGTGTCATGACTTGTGTATTCTTTATTATAACCATCTTTTGAAAAATCAGCATGACATGCAAACTGGCTTGATCACGGTACATGATCGTGCGTAATCAGAATCATTAGATCTTGATCTTAATTTCTAATTTAAATTAGTTTATTTAATCAAGATTAAAATCTAACAATCCTGATTAAACGTGATTATGTGCCGTGACAAGAGCAGTTCCATGATGTACTGATTTTTTTCAAAGAATGGTGACAACGAGAAACATCCATGTCATGATATGCAATTTGGATTTGATAAAAAGATAAAGTGATGAGATAAAAGATAAGTCTTATCTCACAATGATAAAAATTATCTTTTTAATCCTTGACTCATCTCTTCATCAAACATGATTATTTTAGTAAAGTGATAATAAAAATTGTATGATCCATATAATAGTATGCTACGAAAAATATAGTTCAATTTAATCTGAAGTTGTTTATCATATATATATGTCGATTGAAATGCATAGATTGAAGGAGGTTATATCTAGGGGCGGAGGTAAAGCTGTGGTATTGGTCAATTGACCTCTATTTTTTATTTTTTATATTTATGTATGATTTTTTATATAATTTAGGATAAAAAGTTAAAAAACTGTAAAATTAATTTTCATTTTCCACACAAAAATTATATATAATTGACTCTCATCATTCGAAATTTTGACTCCGCTTCTGATTATATCACACTCATCGAAGATTTTTTAACTTTTTTCTAGATGTGATTATTACGTGCATATTGATCCATAATATAAATTAACTTCATTCTTTAAATCAAACAATCAAGTTGGACCGTTTAACGTCTCTATGTTATAATGTGCTTGTAGAACATCTTTTATATATTTTTTGTTATTTTTATACTATTTTTTTAGATACGTAGAAAATCCCTTGATTTAAAGACTTTAGAATTTTCTATCTATCTAAATAATAGTAAAAAGATTTTAAAAAATATAAATTTAATCAGCAAGTATATTTTTATATGAAAATAATATTGAACATTTCAAATCAACTATTTGAACTTTGATAATGAAAATATTAATCATAATAAGGACCAATATACACTATCATAGTCTCAACCATTTTTTCATAATCACTTGATCTAAAAATTTTAAACCATTCAAAAGTATTGATTTTCTATCTATCTAAAAAATAGTAAAATATTTTAAGAGATATAAAATTTAGTCAACAAGTACATTTTCATTTTCATATGAAAATAATGTTAATTGTACTTATATGAAAATAATTTGGACAATTTAGATCAACTATCGTGAATAACAAAAATATTAATCCGTAATACGGATCAATCTGCACTATCACAGTCTCGCTCATTTTTTCATGTATTAGTATTACTATCTTATTTTAGATTGGAGAATTGATAAGGAGTCGACCTCTACATACCTTTGCTATCAAGAACTTCTTTTCTTCCTACTTTCAAAATAGTAACAACGATACTCTTGACTTATCATGGAAATATAATAAAAAAGGAGAGATCCAATTACACTATTTTATGGTAACACATCTTGACATCATATGTTTATAAGTCATTTTTTCAATTTCAAAGTTCAAACAGTCGATCTGAACCGTTCAAAGTGATTTCTATAATAAAATGTACTTGGAGACCAAATTTTACATTTTTTTTTAACTTTATTAACATTTTTATTAAGATGTGTACAAAACTACTTTTTTTAAACAATTATGGACCATTGAAAAACAACGATTTTCAAAAAATCTAAATAAATTTACAATTTACAATAAATGTAAAATTAGGTCTCCAAGCACAATTTAATATGGAGATCATGTTGAACGGTTCGGATCGACTATTTGAACTTTAAAATCGCAAAAATAACTCGTAAACATATGATATCAAAATGTGTCACCATAAAATGGTGTAATTGGATCTCCTCATAATAAAATTATATTTAAAATCAGAGTGAATACATTTAGAACTCTAATAAAACACAATCATTTAGATCGCTGTGATGCTGGAGATTGAAAAGAAAGAAAAACCTCTGTATTCAAACGTAGCACCAATTTCACTTCCATTTTCTTTTCCTGCAATGTGTAGTAGATATAATTTCTATTTATTAGAATACGAAAGAAGATTATGTGATTCAACAATTGCATAATTAAATAAGCACTGCATATACAACCAACTCCATAAAGTTTGTAAAAACGAAGGTTAAATTATTATATCTTAGTATAATCTACCAACATATGCTAACAGAAAAACTCAATCTTAGTGATAGGTAGGAAATTCGGAATTCAAAAACAATCAGTCAGGTATGAAGTCCATGATTCAGATATATTACCTAATATGATTAAAAAATGATTTAATTTTTCATAATATAATATATCAAATACCCATTTTTTAAGATAACAAATAATATGTTTTTACCTTAATGTAAATTATACAGATATAAAGCATGCATGCATGACCTATAAAATTGTAAAATCTTTGAATAGTACGAGTATCAATGAATTATTCTCAAGCAACTATATACCTCATCTAATTTATTCCGAAAGGTCTGAAAATAAATAATATAAATGCTATTCAGAAGCTTGCTAATATGATATCAGTAGAAGCTAATTGAAGATTGTGTATTTGCCTTCACTTTCGTTGTCTGGTTGTCTAATTGAGTTCAGTCTTGTGTCACTCTACTCTTGTTAATGAGTTGCTAACTATCTGCCATTGCTGAAGCAATAAATCCAAAAGATAAATAAATAAATTTCCAGTCAACAAAAGAAATTAGCTTAAAAGTAATCTAAAATTCAAATCTTTATGTATGGAGAGAATTTAGGAGAGGATTTATAACTGTATTTATCAATGGTTGTTTCCGTAATCAATTAGGATGAATCACACTGACCAATTTGAAACAATCCCACATCTGCTCTGATCATAAAAAATTATAGATATCTTTTGCAATTATCTCCAAACTCTAGCTTACATGAAATAAAGGTAGATCAATATAAACATAATCATCAAAGATAATGCTCTCTTCAATTGGGTACCTCTATTCTACAATTAGTGAAACTAAACTCTTCCATTTGGACCATTTCCCACAATAGATAAGGGACGACCTTTATCCAAAAGGAAATTTGTTAAAGAGGATCCATTAATTAGCAGGTACTTGTAGGTTCTTTCCTTTCTATCAGTCAGACAGTATTGGACTGCCACAGACCAATCTAAGCCATCCAATTTAGATCAGACTGTTCAGATAGCATCTGATTATTATCTTTAGATTTGGATATGCAATTAGGTGTGATCTGGAGAATCTGTTTATCAATATCATTTTTTCTGATCATGAGGTATGTGACTTGATCTTTCTTTCCACTGCTTACTACAATTGTGCACTTAAGCAAACTACCAATTTACACCTATCTTATAACAGAAATTCAGCTTCGTGATCCTTCGGGCCTGATCTTTGCATCTCTGAATATTTAATCTTACAAGGCTCTTCAATTACATCATGGTTGAAAGATAGGCAAGTGTCTATCTATTATTTCGATCATTGCAAGAATAAAATTCTTGAAGTAATTTTTTCTCCACTTGTGATCCTCAGTTATGAAAGATAAACATGGCAGAGCTCCTGTGACTATGTTTCCAAAAAAAGGGGTTACACATTGTACAGCATTTACCTTTAGAACAGTTACTTACAAAAGTTAATGCTGGATTTGGTAATATAATGGTCATGATATGAACCCAGCATTTGGTGGCTACAGTACCAATACTGGTCAAACCACATTTCTAGCCCTTACTTGTTTCTCTCTTTTTCACTTAGATGGTTAGTTCTTTCATTGTGAAAATGAGGTAACCACTAAACCAAGACTGAATGGGTAATTTTTTATGCTAACTAGGTACAAACAGTATTAAATAGGCTAATTGATAAATAGGAGGTCAACTGACACTTAGTTTGGCTCAATTTGCTGCTGTAAAACACATATTAAAGAATTGTGTAGAACTTTCAAGATATGAAGAAAATGAATACCCTGGAAAATCATTTGTCATCAAATAGAACCTTGTAAAACCTCTTCCTCTCCTCTCGCCTCTCAACCCAATCCAACGCTGCCACATTATCACTCTCCTCATGGCTGGTCTTTCTCAATTCAATCTCCCCTCTATTTCGCTGCTTCTCTAAATTCATAACTTTCCTTCTTTGATTGTATTCATGCAATCCTTCCTGCATCAGCTCACCAAGTCTATCTTTCGCAGACACTACAGGGTCCTTCTCCACAAGATCCGACCCGTTATACCCTTCTCGGAGCACTACTGTGTACATTTTATACCTGCAATGACCCCTTTTTAGTCCCACATAAGAAAATCCTCTGGAAGGGATTATTGTCGTATTTACATACTTCATTGAGGGGCACAAATGCCAAGAAGGGTAACAAACAGGACTGGTTTTATTTTATTGTCATCTCCTAGCTTCATTGGTGCCTAATTGGATGAGTTAGGGTTGATTGAGGCAGATTATTTATCATTAGATCACAGTTGGTGCACAGCTGAGGATTAATTAGAGCAAATCACAATAGATTGAGCTAAATTGAGACCAAACTGGACTTAAGTTGGTCGCATTGATGCGACATTATACCAGAGAGGTTACACTGAGGCACAATTGGACTAAATTGAATTTGAAATCTAGTACCAATAATCAAATTAACATCAAAAACTGAGGTTCATATTGAGTAAATACAGATATATCTGCAAAAATTTAGGGAACCACCGCCTCTAGCCAAACCATACCTTAACCAGCACAAACTGGCCAAAACTGAAAATCATTAGTTTTTGACAGGTAAAATATAAGCACACATTTATACAAAACAGATAAGCAAACGACCAAACAACAAAAAATCATAGAAGGTAGAAGAACTGAACACCTATTCGACACATAAAAGATGCCCGGATGACGAAGTAGGAGCCGGTTAAGCTGCTCCGGCAGCCCAAACTCTCTCTTGAAATGCTCCAGCTTCATAATAGATAACTTCTTCCACAAGGTCAAAGAAAGCAACTCGTGCACCATCCCAACAGTGTGCTTCTCCTCATGCTCCCAATCGTTCCTGTAAGGTGAGATGTAAGATGATCTGCTGTTGAACTCCTCAGACCGTTCGTGCGACTTGATCCAGCTTGATGGGAGCGAGCATCTGTAATGTGGGTCCCAGCCATTGCTGATTGCAGTTTCCTCCACGGATGATGTGGCAAGCTGTGGGTCCCACTTGAGCAGCTCGACCTCCATAGTGTTTCGATGCCCATACCTGAGTTAGGGACCCATCAGCACATTTGCATTGAAATTGCAGATGAGAAATTGTAGTTCTTTCCCCAGTACACTAAGCACATCTCAATCATTGTTCTCAGTTTATTTTTTAATTAGTGATACTACATAGGCTACAACAGCAACAATGGTATTCACCAGTGTCATGAGGCACAGTAAATCATAATAGTTGATACATACCGGTTCACGACACGAAAGAGGTCAGGCCACTTAGGCACAAGTCTAAATAAATAATCATCAGGGAAACCAAAGCTTCTCTGCAGTCCCTTGAGCTTAGACACATTCAACCTCCGATCCTTTGACAGCATGAGAAGTTTACCAAGCCTGATAACCATCTTTGGCTCAGACTCCTCAATCGCTACCTCCTCTCCCGCCACCAGCTCCTCCATCCGCTTGGTGAACCCGAAGAAGAGATCCTCGGTCTCTCCGGTGGGATCAGGGAACGTCTGGAAGCAGCACGGGTACTTGTTGAGCCAGTTGATCGCTCTCCCTCGCATGTCGAGGGTTTTGTACTTTTTCTGGAGGAATTTGACGGGGAGAGAGCGGGTGGGGGAGCGGATGAGGAGGTTTTTGATCTGGTTGTTCACGATCCAACGGCGGTTGCGTGAGAGAGCGCGCTCAAGGGATGGGTCCTTTCTCATCGACCAAAGCGCCATGCCACGGCGGAGGAGGTGGCGGAGAGGCAAGGAAGAAAGGGGTTTTGGGATGGTGGGGTTTATGCATGCCATTATTCCCATTCGAAATTTGACTGAACTTAGATGTCGTCCGAGCAGCTCAAGCTGTAGAGTAGTAGAGATTATGGGCCGTATATTGGGCTTGAGTTTCATGTCTGGATTTTGACATCACGGGCTTAAATTGAAAAAGAGTGAGTCTATGTTACTATGCATAGCACGGATGGATCCGTACTACGGTTCAATATCTTCATTTTTTAAATTCTAACGGTCGATCTGAACCGTTCAACATGATTTTCATATGAATATGTACTTGCTGACCAAATTTTATATTTTTTCGATTTTTTTTACTATTTTTTTAGATAGGTAGAAAATCACTGTTTTTGGATGGTCAAGAATTTTCATATCAAGTGATTTTCTACCTATCTAAAAAAATAGTAAAATAATTCGAAAAAATATAAAATTTGGTCATCAAGTACATATTCATATGGAAATCATGTTGAACGGTTCGGATCGACTGTTAGAATTTTGAAAACGAAGATATTGAACCATAGTACGGACCCATCTGTGCTATGCATAGTACCATAGGCTCACTCATTGAAAAAATAGAAATAGAAGAGGGAATGGGGATTTACAGCGTAAGGTTAAGGTTAAGGGTTCATTATTTGGAGTTGGTGTCATATGATATCGATGTTATACTGGCCGGAAGTCTAGTTAGTATGATATTGATGTCATTTCAGTATGTATAACACTAACTCCAATATATACTGAATCGATTTTAAATGGTGAATTCAACTCGTTCAAACCGATTTCATTAGTTGTGCGTTTAAATGCAAATTTTATAATTTTTCGATTTTTTTTAGTATTAAGTCAAGCGGTCAAATGTGTGAGTTTTTAAATTAATTTTAATGCATTCATTTTCCAGCATTTTGACAGCTTGATTTGATACTAAAATAATTCGAAAATATGAAAAAATTGCACGTAAACACATCACTCGTAAAGTAAATAGGTTTGAACAATTTGAATTAGTCGTTTGAAGTCTATCCAATTAATTTTGAAATTTGAGTCATATGACACTGATGTCATACTAGCCAGACTTTTCAATAATTGGACTTAAGAAACTAATGATAATTTTAACCATCATACATTACATACCTCATAAATTATCTACGTTCCCTTCATCTTGAATGGAACTATAGAAGTATAGATCATTTTAAATAAAGTTAAATTCCATTAATAATTACTCGAAATTTTGGCAATCATAAAAAAATTAAAATTAAAATAATTTTGTAGGCATGATTTATATTTCACATGTTAAAAGTAAATTGAAGTAAGAAACTCAACTCTATATATATGCATGCGATATCATGCATCTTTCATCTTTAAGCATTTGTTTATGAATCCACATACATTCTGAGAAACTCTTTGAACCAGTCATACCATTTTTCTTTGCTTCAAATAATTAAGAGGCACAAACAAAAGAATAAATTATCCAGACAGCTATTATTCCCCGATTTTTTTATTAATCGAAAATAAATAAATAAAATATCACTAAATGGTGAAATTTTGATATCTAGATAAACCGAGATTGATTATCCCGTGTCAATAATTCAAATCCATAACCCCACTAACTTAATTGACTAAGCAAAGGAAAAAATAAAATAAAAATTGTGGGACGGAATAATCTATCCCACCCAACATTGTTTTTTCCTTCGTCTTTCTTCTTAGTTAATATGTTAAGCAGGAGAAAAAAAAAAAAAGTTTGAGAGATGGGATTATCTATCCCGTCCAGCAATTTGTTTTTTGTTTCCTTTCTTTTTATTTAACAAGTTGCGCAAAGGAAAAAAAATTTGGGACGGGATAGATTAACCCGTCCCACAATTTTTTTTTTCTCTTCTTAGTTAATTAGATTAGCAGGATTACAAATTTGAAATTAATTGCATGGCGTTAAAATTGCATGAATTGTTAGAAATTACGAGTTTGAGAATGTTATAAATTGTTTGGAATTGTTAGAAGTTGGTTTGGTTGAAATTAGGTTTTATAATTTTATTGAGATTGTTGGCCCCGTTCGGCAACATGGATTAAGAGATGAAGGATTAAAATCTTAAGGAGCGCTAAGGAGTTCGTGTTCGGCAAATAACAAAGATTAAGATTGTAGTATATATTTGAATAAAAAATATATATGAGAAGTGAAAGACCAATTTACCCCTTCATGTTGTTGTTGTCATATGATATGATTGATCAATCAAATTGAATTATAATTTTAGTTAAAAGTAATTAATATATTTCATAAAATTAATATGTGTTTAATGTGACCATGGTTTATATAATTTTTTTCTCCAAAGACAGAAACAGAGTTATGTTAGATAAGTCAAATATAATTAATGTGTTAGGTCAAACAAACTAGATTTTTTTTTACCAACAAAAGACGCTGATTAAAATTACCATTACAGTTGTACCACCCATGGACTATAACTGTATCGGCCACCCTTAAAAACACTGACAAAACACATGCGCATGCTAATAGTGTTAAGAAAAAAAAACTTTTTTAGTCACAAGGTAGTTTGACCATATTAGAAAAAAAAAAAATCTCATATCAATAATATGAGATTCTGAATAAACAGTTTGAAAAAAAATATAAAACTACAACACTGTTAACTATGCAAGTATGAAAAATAATAAATAATTAAAACATTCAATATATATATAAATGAAGTTAATTGTTGGAAAAGAAAAAAATGTTAACAAATTTCATAGAAAAAAGTGCCCGGTACAGTTCATTGAGACAAAATGTAATCCATATTAAATATTAAAACAAAAATATGATATCACTAGAGACACAGTTTGACATATTCAACAATATCTAATTTCTACGCTCTCTTTGATTTCTTGCACGGCTTGGCATATTCTCCCACAAATTATTTCTAATGGCCGTTCGAAGTAAGTCTCCAAGCTGTGTTTTATTGAGACCAGTGGTAATTCCGGATTGCTCAACATCTTCATCATTATCTTCCTCGTCCATTGCCCACTCTTCATCCAAGAAAATATCATCTTCTGTTTCAATCTCATTTTGACGTTTGATGAAATTATGTAAAATACAGCATGCAAACACAATTAGTGCTTGCTTTCTATATTTGTAAGGGTGCATAATTCTAAGAATCTTGAATCTCATTTTTAATACTCCAAAAGTCCTCTCAACAACATTCCGAAGTTGGGCATGGCGATGGTTGGATAAATCTTCTGCTGTTTGGTACCGGTTTGATGTAGATAATTGTTGAAATTGTGCTAAATGATATATGTGGCCGCGATATGGGCAAAGAAAACTACCTGTATTTGCATAACCCGAGTCAGCAAGGTAATATATACCCGAAGGAACGATGAAACCACCATCATTTAGTGCTGAATGCAAGACCCTCATGTCTGCAGCTGAACCCTCTCATCCGATTGACACGTAAACAAAATACATGTCAAAGTCAACTGCAGCCATTACATTTTGAGAAACAAAACCCTTTCTATTAATGTGTCTTCTTCGCTTCTTTTTCTTTACGAAAGCGGGGATGTGAGTACCATCAATAGCACCCAAGGCACCCTAAATTAATAATAAGTTAATAACAAATATTTATACAATGTTTTGAATATCTCCAGATTTTAATCTTATAAATTATTCAAAATGACAATACCTTAAATGGAGAGAATCTTGTGTGTTCCCCGACACAAGCATGTTTTGGTGCATTGGCTTCGGGCAACTTGATGTAATCGCTCTTCATCTCAATGATGCTCCATAAAACATCATTGAATGTTCGATAGACAGTGTCCAAAGAACGTTGAAAATGATAGCTAACACCTCTCATATTCGAGGCATGGCCAACTATGTGCAAGAACATACCAACTTGTTATTCTATTGTCACCTCATCAATATTGACAATACCTTTTGCTAATATTGCATCACAAAGAACAAGAAACTTGGTTTTGTTCATTCGTAAATAATCATAAGGTACTTTCGGCGTTGCATTAAGTATGTCGTTTATATATTCAACACCCGACATTCTCCTCTTATCTTGATCTTGTGTGGAAGATGACAATGAACTTCCAAATGTGGTACTTGGAAGTATATTATTCATAAAAATCCATGATTCATCATCATCATCCAAAACATTCTTAAGCTCCTCGAAATTAAAATTATCCATGTTACCTAAGAAACAAAACAAATAAAATTATCAATTACTTATATAATAAATATATTAGAATAAGTTTCAAGAAAATTATTAAGTACTTTTTTAAACTCCTCATTTTACCCTTTCTCTGTGCTAATTGATATGTGCTTTGCTTGATTCCAGTACCATATATAGTGGCTGTGAATGCAAGGTATAAGATTCAATAGGCTGTTTTCTTGTTTTGATAGATTTTTAAAAATGATAAAAAAAAAAAAAAACTAAGGACCTTATTACCAAATTATGAAGAGAGGATATGTGTAGTCTTTGAACATGACCTGAGTTATTAAACTCACATGCTTGAGCCTACTGATCTGAACATACCTAATATGCACAAGGGCTAAATTATATAAACTGAGTTTGTTTCGGAACATGCTAAATATATTGCAAATTGGAGTAAAACTGTACCATACTCTTACTGGTACAGTATTGATTCTGACCGGTACAATTAAGCTAGAGACAGAAAATTACTTTTAAATATCCAAACACATGCATTCACTTGTATGGACAATTACTTCCAAATATCCAACATAGATTTTTATCCAACAGAAACTTAATTGTTCAATTAAGCATTTAATTAACCAAATTGAGTGCTCTACAGGTGCAATCAAGCATTTAATTACCAATCAATTCCAATTTTTCAGTATATAATAAAAATTGCATCTCGATATATATAATAAAAATTACTCAAGAAAATACATAGTGGTTTGTACCCGTTTATTTACACAGAGCTCTTAAGTTCAAAACCCTATTTATGCCCAAACTCTCTTTCAGAAAAAATCGGTACTTGTAGGTCAAAACAAAAGAATGAAAAAAGTGAAACTTCTTGGTAGAAAAAAATGTGAAATTTCTCAAGTGTCGTTTGAGAAAATGCAAAATTGAAAATCATATCAAAGATAATTTACATTTTGAGAAAATCAGATGAAAAAAACTATCAAACAAAAGAAAAAATACCTATGAATGAATGGGATGTCAATAGAAAGAGCGTCTCGAGGAGAACAGCTGTGACGCGTCGGATTTGAATGTTGTTGGTCGGACAACAGTCAATCTCCGTCAGAGAGAACAAGTTCTTATAATTTTCGTGCCTAGGTAAGTGTGCCCAGGAGAGAGGGAGGAAACAATAGAAAGTAATAAATAAATGTGAAGGTCCTTAAGGAGGCCTCTTGTTGGGGACATAATTGTCCAGAAAAAGCACATTTTTGGCTTTGGAGGAGATCTAAAGGAGGCAAAATTCTTAAGGAAGAGGTCCCTTGAATTAAGAGTTTGTGCTAAGGAAGACATCTTGATCCTGCTTAACAAGCAGCTGTTCGGACCGATTAACGCGGATTTAGAAGCTAAGGAGCTTTAAGGAAGCTAAATCCTACCCAGCCGAACAGGCACGTTAGGAGTTGGTTTATAATTTGATTGGAATTGTTGTAAATTGTGTACCCGAAACTAGGTTTTAAATTTTATTTTTAAATAAATCGGGAATTAGTGTGATTTTAATTACATTTTTTTAAATGATTTAGAAATATTAAAAATTAGCGGTATTGAAATTAGGTTGGATATGTTGAAAATTTAATTAATTGAAATTTAATTAATCCAATCAAACCTAATTTTAATTAATCCAATCAAACCCAATTTCAATTAATTATTTATAAAACCTAATTTCAATTAATTAAATTTTCAACATATCCAACCTAATTTTAATACCGCTAACTTTTAATATTTCTAAATCATTTTAAAAAATGTAATTCAAATCACACTAATTCCCGATTTATTTAAAAATAAAATTGAAAACCTAGTTTCGGGTACACAATTTGCAACAATTCCAATCAAATTATAAACCAACTCCTAACAATCTCAATAAAATTATAAAACCTAATTTCAACCAAACCAACTTCTAACAATTCCAAACAATTTATAACAATCTCAAACTCGTAATTTCTAACAATTCATGCAATTTTAACGCCACGCAATTAATTTCTAACAAGTCCAATCACCCGTAATTTCTAATTATTTTAAACAAATCCCACGATTTCTAAATCATTTCAAGCAAATCCCATAATTTCAAACAATTTCCAACAAATCCCGTAATTCGATCGATTTCTACAAATTTCTAACAATTTTCAAACATTTCTAACTATTTCTAACAACCCTAAATAATTGCAATCAATTTCTACCAAATTCAATCACAACAATTTCAAACAAATCCCGTGATTTGTAATTTCAAACAAATCCCGCAATTTCTAACAATTTCATATAAATCCCGCAATTTCGAACAACCCCCGCAATTCGATCAATTTCAAACAAAAACTACTTTAAATATTAAATGTCATACCCGATAGTGGTCCGATGACGTGGCAATGGCGATCGTGGCAGTGGCTCGAGCTAGAGAGAGAGAGAGAGGCCGGCAGGTAGAGAGAGAGAGAGGGAGAGGGCAGTAGAGAGAGAGAGGGGGTCGGGAATGCTTGAGAGATGCAAAATATCGCGTTCGGGGCAAAAAAATTGGGTTTTGGGGAAGTTTCCAGAAGGCTGCGGAGGTGAGAGAGAGGGCGGGCGGGTAGGGTTTGGGGATGAGGGAGGGGAGGGTATTTTATATTAAAAAAAAAATGTAGACAGCCCCCCAAGGGGGCGGGTTAATCTGAAAGTAGACCGCCCCACGGGAGGACGGTTTGGTCTAAAGGTAGACCGCCCCACGGGGGACAGTTTGATTATGGATGATTTTTTTTAAAATGTAGTTATTAATAATATTTTATTTTATTTTTTTGTTATTAAAAAAAAATGCCGACGTTCTACCTATATTTCAATTTTCAACATAAATACCACTCAATTATAACATTTTTTTTTTTTTTTGCTAAGCTAATGGATATGCTCCAGAGATTCCAATGATTGTCCGGATCACAGGATATACTAATTAATTCCAATGCACGCTTATTGAAATATTTTAAGTTAATCAAAATAAAAGGACGCATCATCTGACGTCAAGGTCCGCCGTATCGAATTCACACACTCTCCGGTACCGTAAAAAGGAATTTATTAGAATTAGTTGATCCAGACCGTTCTTTTTAATTTTGTACGAATCTTAAAGCCCAATAAAACTGCCTCATGCACTAGTCCGAATCTCAAAGATGCTGAGAGCAAATCTCAAACGGTAAAATGAAGGGAATCTTTTATACATATTTTGAAGAAAAAAAAGCATAAAACCGGGTACATGATTCAATGCAATTAATAATATACTCAATAATAATAATTAAAACTACATCTGGTGATTTCTCAAGATTTGAGCAAACAAGTCTCATTTTTTTTTTCTCAACAAAAGAATACATATGTATTACGCCATAAATTCAATATATAAAATATTGTATGAAAGTTAGCATTACAAAACGTAACATTATAACAATATGTCAACAAAAAAAAAACTGTTGCACTGCTAAATTGATCTATATAATTTTATGAAGTTGAATGAATAATCAAACATATGAGGCTAAAAATTAGACGGCAAAAGCGAAAGTTAGCAAGTAGACAATTTGTACACTTGACTGCATCAGTCAAGATTTCAAAAAAGACAATTTGTAAAATGTCGTAGAGTTTGAAGTGGTAAGTGGATATATTAAAACCGGTTGGCTGGAGCTGGTTCCGGAGTGTGTATCCTCTGAAATATCTCAATTTTTGGCGTGACCGACGTGTTCGGTGCCTATTCGGGATAGCGCAGGGCAGTATTATTTTTACTTTGAGATTCGTGTAAAACTAAATAAACGGTCACTATTTACCCTAAAGCCACGCAAAGTTTGAGTTATCTCAGAGGATGCGAATACCTGGTTCCTTTGGTATGTTATCGCCCCTAGAATTCTCGGGTCCGGATCCCCTAAAGTATACCTTTTTTGTTTTGGATCGAGACCGTCTGATTCGAATCCGTCGCTCTGAATCGTCTCGGGATTCGAATTCGTTCTCGAGATGTGTGCTTCTGATCCGGATGGATTGTCTCGGATTCGGATCGGACGGTTCCGATTTAAAACCCCAAAAGTTGGGTTACTTCACTGGATCTGAGCTCAGAATTCTCCGGGTAAATTATTTTACTGGAAAAAAGTTACACAGAAAAAGTTTTGTTCTCCTTCCCAAGCCAACAACCTCACACTCTCTCCAATCTAGTTCACACTGAACTCGTTCCTGTTGCAATTTCTTTTTTTCTGATGTAAGCTCTCTTTCAATTTCAATATCTCGATCTCTCCTTCTTGTTTTTTTTTTATCGAAGTTAGTTCTTCTGTTCTTGATTTTGAGTTTTGACTGTGGTTGAGAATCAATAAATTACTAGATATATTGTCTGATAAAGGTGGTGACTTTGTTTCAGTGATTCTCTTTTCTTACTATTTCAGTGCACACCTAGTTGAATCAAGATGAGTGAAGATAGTAGCAGATTGATGCCTCGGCTCAATGAAAGAATCCTCTCTTCTATGAATAATAAATCCGTTGCTGCTCACCCTTGGCATGACCTCGATATAGGTAAATCCCCCCTTTCTTGAACATTTATTTTCAAGGAATTACATATCTATTAACTAAAGACGATGAATTAATGTTCTTGAACATTTTCATGCAGGTCCTGGAGCTCCTTCTGTATTCAATTGTGTAAGTTCTTCTTGAATTTATTGCAAATTATTTTAATATTAGTATCATCATCAATTATAAGAGCCTGTTAACTTTATGTTGCAGGTTATAGAGATAAACAGGGGCAGCAAGGTTAAGTATAAGCTCGATAAGCGGTTTGGACTGATCAAGGTGTGTATTAGAAATGTTTCATATCAAGATATTTGAAATAGCATATTACTGAAATATCTGATTGTGCTCTAAGGAAAGTTTCTTACCACGAATGTTAAGAAGCGTAGCCCGTATTTAGGGAATTTAATTCTAACATCTTTTTAATTATGGTCTGGTGACTGTTTATAGGTTGATAAAGTTTTGTACTCATCAGTTGTGTATCCTCATAATTACGGTTTTATCCCCCGTACGCTCTGTGAAGATGCCGACCCGATGGATGTTTTGGTCCTAATGCAGGTCAGTAAATAATTTCTAACAGTTATATGTCCAAGTCCATTTTTGTGTAATATATCGGTAATTTTGAAAGCTATTTAAATTACTGCTTTTCTGATTATAGGAACCGGTCCAACCTGGATCTTTTCTCCGTGCCAAAGCAATTGGCCTGATGCCCTTGATTGATCAAGTAATTACAATTCCATTTTAATGCTTAAGCCCTTGGATTTCATGTTATTGAATACAATAAACCATTTTGGTTTTATCATCAGGAACTCATTATTTTGCTTTCACTCGGTGTACTTATTTAACAGGGAGAAAGTGATGACAAAATAATAGCAGTATGTGCTGATGATCCGGAATATCGCCATTACAACGATCTCAAAGAGCTTCCTCCTCACCGTCTTGCTGAAATTAGGCGCTTCTTTGAAGATTGTATGTTCAAACTCCTTTTTGCTTGCCTTGAGAACTTTTGGAGTCTTATGAAAAATTGAAAACACAATGTGGCCTCAAATCGTTCCTTTATGGTGCTATCGAGGCAGTTGTTTTTTAGTTTGACCAAATTTAGTCTTCATTGGAACTATTGCAATTAGCCCTCAAATGTTCAGAACCTAACCCAGTTTAGCTGTGATCAGCCCTCTTTATAGGGCAATTGATATTTAGTCTCCACCGTGCTAGAAAAAAACCTCAATTGTCCTCAATTTAACCCAATTTAGCCCCATCTTGGAGCAATACTCTTTAATTAAGAATTGATAGTCCTCAGTTTATCCCAAGTTAGCATCAAACAATTATTGGTTGTGAAAAAAGACCTTCTTTGAGTGTTCAATCAATCGCATTTAACTGACTTGACCTATCCAACATCCATCCACAGACTAAACCACAGTCCTTGATCAACCCTAGTTTCAATTTAATCAAGCCTCAAATTTTGAATTGTACCTCATTTGATCTCAATCGCCCTAGATTCAACCCATCTTGGCTTTGCACACCTACATTGTGCAGTTAAGACTCCATTAACCTTGGTTAATCCCAATTATGCATCAGCAACCCCTTAAGTCCTGCTAAGCCTTAGTTTGAATAATCCTCGACCGCTATTATAAAATTTAGACACAACTTACGTATCTCGTAATGGGCATCAAAACAGTCAAAATATTGTCAAAGTGATAATGCTTCTCAAGGTCCCATCTGTCAGTACAAGCCAGTTAATGATTAAATTGCAACCTATGTTTTCAGTCATAACAGAACCATAGGTGTTTAAATTAGTAAATTGCTGAACAGATACAAAGAATGAGAACAAGGAGGTTGCTGTGGATGAATTCCTCCCAGCAGAAGCTGCTGTCCAGGCCATTCAGCACTCCATGTATGCTTATTTCTCACTTTTCTCACAATTCCAATGAAAACAAAAACAATAACAGCAATGATTGATGATGGTGAAATTACTTGCTAATATAAATATAACAACTGAAAGCAAGAAAAAAAAAAACTGATCTTTACTACAATAAAGTACAAGTTTCTGGTATTGAGGAGGCTTTTTTTATATTTTTCTTTTGAAGTATCTGCTCTGTTAGAAAGAACCAATAAATCTTTGACATTGATTATTTTTGCAAAAAAAAATTAATTGCTTCTGTTTCTTTTTGCAGGGACCTCTATGGTGAGTACATAGTGGAGACGTTGAGGCGCTAAACTGATGCTTTGTCTCTGACATCTATCGAAATAATTTCTGTCACAATTTTAGAATGCGTGATAAAATTATGTCACGCAAAACTATCGAGGAGATATAAAAAAATTATGGTATGTTTTGATTTTCACCAATTCAGTGGATTGTGACAACTGTTTATTAGATTTGCTGTTCTCAATTTGCTTAAACAAATTTATCTTGTGTACTTCTGATAAAAATTTTGTTTAGATGAACTTTGTCTGT
This sequence comes from Carex arenaria, assembly GCA_964058825.1. NCBI lineage: Eukaryota > Viridiplantae > Streptophyta > Magnoliopsida > Poales > Cyperaceae > Carex > Carex arenaria. Next base: position 347,488 of record CAXKVW010000482.1, on the reverse strand, counting down.
TCAGTTCACAATTTTAGGTTAGCAAGTGAAAAGGATAAGCATGTACCAGTATAATACCAGACAGAACCAGCCTGTATTGTTCCTATAAACAGATAGTTCTAAACTACCAAAAATTAAAAATAAAAGTCAGAAATGAAAACAATCTATGGGAGCTAGCAGCAACTAGTTCTCTTGAGTAAAGATAATACGTAGCATGTCCCAATCATATTTGCTTTTTACATCGCCTCTATCTTGACCGAATTTTTTTATTAATAGAATAATAAAATAAAAAATATCAACAAGAGAGAATGAATTTGACGAAATTCAAAATCTAAGAAAACCGTTGTGAAATCATACTGTCCAGCGGACGTTACAAACCATGGATAATCTAAATCAATTACTCATAATTGACGAAACCAAAAACAAAAAAAAGAGGACACTACTAACAACAATGTCCAGACACCTCTTAATTTAGCGCTCCAAAATTGTTGTTAACGGAAATAATATATGATCTGGATGTTACTGTTGGTAACGTCCTGCTTTGTGATTAATTAATTTAAATTATCTGAACATTATCAGCCATTGCGGGTATTTTTAGATTTAGAATTTTACCAAAATTATTCACTATTGTCAATATTTATTTATTTATTTTCCTATTAATAAAACAGTATATTTCTCGTACCAGTTATTGAAGATGAGGTACCATTCTGTATCATAGACCAGTAGATTGGACCATCCTCCTACTAAACCTCTCCTATTTGCTAATTGCTACTGGGCCAAGATTCCTAAATGCCAGGCCGTGGACCACCTGTCTCAGCCCAAGGCAGGACAACTAAAAGGCATGTGCAGATTAAAAGCTTTTTGACCTGCCGAGGCATCAGAAAAGAAAAGAGTAAATTAATTGAGGTGGCAGGTCAAAATGAACGAATGAGTATATTGATTGAACAGTTGAACTCCTATTTAGTTTTCTTTTTATTTAATTCGCATAATGTATAATGCCCAATTGCTGGAGCGGGATTCTGATATGCTGAAATCCGAGATTCATGAATAGTAATTTTGAAATTTCTAAAATTTGAGATTACAAATCAAACATTAAATTTAACAGTAATTCTGAAATTTTTAGTGTTTTAACTTATAATTCTAATTATCAATTATAATTCATAAATTTTATTTTAATTTTAATTTTAAATTTAATCCGAATTATAAATCAAATATTTAAAGGAGGGCAAAAAAAATTTCAGAGAGATGCAAAGTCGATCAAAACGTCCTGATCTTCACTAAAACTCAAAATCCAGGAGTAAAAAGAAGCCAAAGAGAAAAAAATCAAAACAGAAAGCCTTGAAACGTGTCAGGTAAAGGTATACAATATAAACCCAAAACCGCACAGCACTTGCACGGGGATGTTGGAAGTAGTGTTCTAATTTTGAACCCGAACCCTTGAACCCGATCCGGTTTGCCCTTGACCCGTGCCCGCCAGGACCAAACCGTGCACGGATTTGGCTGGGTGCATAGGTTAGCTGGACCGGGCAAAAATTTGGACCGATTTGAAAATTTGAAGAAAAACTCGTCTGACCCCGCACCCGTTTGACTCGTGCTTTGAGAGTCGTGTAGAATTAATCACACTGCTTTGAGATTCGTTCTATGCATATATTTTGCTTTAAGATTCGTGCCTAGTTAAAAAGAATGGTCCAGATTGCATGATTTTTTGAAAAAAAAATTCCGCCACCCGAGATAAAAAAAACAGAAAAAAAGATATAAAAAAAAACCCGGTCCGCCCGGACAGCCAACCCGTGCGTGCAAGGATAAAAGGGCGGGTAAGAGTAGAGTTTCAAAAAATTTATCCGTCTGAACTCGTGTCCAGCCAACCCGTAAATCCTCCGAACCCGTGCACAGCCAACCCGTGAACCTGCCCAGATTGGACCCGGTCCGCCCATTATAAAAACACTAGTTGGAAGTAATTTGCATAACTCAATAACTGCCGGAGGGGATTGCTGTGGCCTGTGGATAACAATTTTATACTGTTAAATTTTTTCCCAAACTCTGTCAGAGAGAAAAAGAGGGTGAGAGAGAGAGGAGCATCGAGATGAAAAAGGACAAAATAAAGGCGTCCGTACCGATACGCTGACACCCTCCTCCTCACCCAAGGCTCGAAAGCGATTTCTTTCCTGTGCCACCTATCTCTGTATCTCACTCTCTCTCAACCTCCTCTGCAATTATTTCCCTGAAATTCCTCACCCTGCTTATTGTTTCTTTTTTATTTTCCTTCTACGAGAAGCAACTTGGGTCCGATGACCATTGGAATCCAACTAGATCCGATGGGTTTCATAACCGTCCGATCCACTTTAAGATTCGTTTGTATGGATATTAATGTGAACATGTATGGATATTGAAGCGATACACACATATTTTAAAGCGGATTGGACGGTTATGGAATCGATTGGACCCAAGCTGCTCCCCTCATAGAGACTTGAGGTTGAAGGATTTGTTTCTATCAGTATTGTAAAAAATGGTATGCGTTCGTTGGACGGACAAGGTACTATTAAGCGATTGATTGCGAATAATCGAAAATAATCAGCCATAATTAGGAATAATCGGCTAATTATTTGGACAAATCAATGACGGTTTAGTTGCCACCAACGACTAATCGGTCTAAACAGATGTTTTTTACAACAAGGTTTCTATCTTGACTAATTTTATTATGAGAGGGTCCAAATACATTTAAGTTTGATGTTGTTTTTGTGGCTTTCTTTTAAAATTTTAAAACTAAAAAAATTAAAGTTCAGATGTAAAACAACATTAGTAGATGTGATATCTATTATTTTTTACTATACACATATATACATTATGATATTTTTTATTTTGTTTTGATTGACAATGGAGAGTTTGTATAATTTCAATTAATTAAGCAGATAATCGAGGGATGTTGAAATTTCTTGTTAGTTTTTCTTACCAAAGAAAAATTAAAATTTCCGCAGTTCTCTATACATGTGTAGAAAAATATAATATAATGGTCTTATTTTTTAAATTTTTTATTGAGGGGGTCCGAATTTGAAATTTCCATGCCCCCATCATTATAATAAATATTATAAATAAATAAAGAAATAATTCAATCTGAATTTTAAATAACAAATACGAACCGTTAATCTCGTTCCATTTGTAAAAGTATTGTCTTTACATAAAAAAATCAAATAAAATTAAATTTATGTTGTACAAAATCAATATGGTTTATTATGATTCAATGTGTATTGTTGAAAAATCTCGTCCATTGATCTTGTGCTGGAAATTAACAATTTTCAATGTGATTGCATTGCTTTAGAAATTCGAACAAGATCAATAGTTCTCATTTATTGCTTAAGATTTATTTTAATTATTAACAAAAGGATATCTAGCTGTGATGAGACTCAAAATTTCTGAACTCTGAATACCTATTTATTATTTGAGTCATATAAATACTTTTGAGATTTTAAAAAAATGCTGGTAAGAATTTTCTAAAACGTTCGGATTGTAATTTTGATTTCATTACAGTATTTGTATTAAGAAAAAAAAATGAACCGTATAAATACTCCTCAGAAGAAAAGGAATCAATTAGCCGTAATATTTCAATCTATAAATACTTTTCGAAAGAGAGAATTGATAACGGAATTTATATTATCACCCATATATCACACCAACTCTTGTAAAATTCGCATTTTCGGGACATTTCAAACTTTGAGTTTATATGTCGAAAATCTGAACCATTCAAATTTTTTATGCACGAATCTCAAAGCACCATAATATTGCCCTCTGCATTTTGAAATGGCGCGAAAATTTTTTATCCGGTTTTAGATGATAAACTTAAAATTTAAGCTTTTGATTGTAAAATTAACTTCACGGATATTAATCAATACGCTTTTTTTCACTAATTAATTAGGTTGATATCATATACCACTAATTTTTTTTAAAATAACAATCATCAATTGTATATATTTCAGCTTTCAAAATTCAAAAGGCTAACATATTTTTCTGAAATGGATTCTAGAGAACCATCCAGAAATGATGAATTCCATAAACCCCAATCTTGACCCAATTTTGATTTCGTCATTAACTGCAGTTTATTGCGCTCCCTAGTGCTCCTGCTCTCCTGCCATCGCGTCATCAGGAAAGGTAAAACATGGCAAACTCACTCCAGTGAATAAATTAATGGAGAGAATTACGTATATCCTTTTCCCGATTCGTAGCGTAGGGACCACGTTATCTTCTAGCCCTGGATCTCTACAGTTTTAGAAACTGGAGATGAAACAGTCCGGGACTCGCAGTTCTATGAACGCGCCATATCTCAAGCAAATTCTGAGTAGGTACTCTGGTTTGAGAGGTGTAATGACCATTCGATCTGCATCAATATACGTGCGAATTAATTGAAATCCGTGAAAGTCTATTTCAGTTTCCGTGCGCACAGATCTTGATACTAATCGTATGGTGTTAGAGCTAATTTGACCCAAAAGATGCACTAAACTATACAGCACAAAAACCAGCACAATAAGTATTAGCCACAAATTGACAATATAAACAAGCCAAAGAGGCAAAAGAGCCAAAGAGGTTTCTTTGCTAGGTTTTGGCTGCAGAGTTGGTACCGAGAAAAGCTTAAATAGTTCGGAATATACACGCAGTTAAAATTATTTTCATCTGTACTTGTACTGGTACATAAGCAACCATATTTTAATAGCTGAAAGGAAAAGGTTTATCAGGCATTTTGATACCTGATGGAGTGAAGCTATGGGAACCAGTATCCTCTGCAGAGTTTTTAACCTGCGGAGCTGTGCAGAGTTGATTGGACGGTCTAGGACGGTCTAGATTTAATCTCAGTCGGTGAGTGCTCGAGATGATGGAGGGGCAGTATTAATTTTGCTTTGAGATTTGTGCCATAATCTTATTTGATCCGTTCGATCAAAACGAACGGACTAGATTAAAAGAACCCCACAGCTCCGCAGGCAAAAACTCTGCAGAGGATATGATTCTAGGCTGTGGACCCTATGGTACTGTTCATAGTGCAGGCATTTTGATACCTAATGAAATGAGGCTATGGTACTGTTCATATTGCATATTGGTTCATACATATTTTCATTTTCAGAATTCAAATAATAGATCTAAACTGATTAATGCTAAATTTCATATTTCTTTTATATCTTTAATATTTTTTATAAGTAGAAAATCATTACTTTTGAATGGTCTCAAAAGTCTTGAGAAAGTGATTTTCTATCTATTTAAAAAAATAGTAAAAATATTTTAAAAAATTTAAAATTTAATCTACGGATACATTTTCATATAAAATCATGTTAAACAGTAAAGATCGAGTGTTTAAATTTTAAAAACATATATATTATTTCATAGTACAGACTAATTTACACTGTGCACAGTACCATAACCTCGTTCTACCTAATGGAAACTAATCTGTTGTTATTCTTGAGGAATACTAGGAACCTGCGATTTCAATCCCATCTGTTCACATCTTTTTAAGTGCAAATCTCAATCAAAAAATATTTTCATGCACAAATCTCAACCAATATCAACGAATGCAATTGGAATCACATATTCCTGTTATTCCTCAAGAATAACAGCATATTTATTTCCATACCTAATGAGAATTTCCAGTATTATTGAGGTGGTACCATTTCCTTGACCTTATGTTCTATTTTTTGCGTAGCTTTGTGTAATGTACTATCGACATGCTCTTTTGTCATTTGTATCTTTGACAATCATTATCACAATTTTGTGCAACACACTGTTCATTTTTTGTCATCTTCTTCCTATAAAGTAAGGTTAATTCGAAAGAAATATTGAATATTAGATCTGATAAAAAAAAAAAAAGCATATCCGCTGACGCTGAGCGAGATGAACATTTATAACACATTCCGCTATTCCTAATTTTAAGAGCCGCTGCTGGTGGCACATTTGTCTATGCAGTTCTGGCATTTTTGAAGGTCGCGAGATGTTGAATTGGTCGAATTAATGTCATATTTTGTTTTGTTTGATTTATTTTGTTGTGGAAGTTATGGCAGTATTCAATTCTGAATGGTTAATTCGATTTGACAATTAAAACTTGCAAAAGATCAAACAAGTAAAATGAACCCAAATATGTGTGTTTAGGGAGCAGCTTAGGTCCGATGGGCTCCGTCACCGTCCGATATGCTTTAAGATTCGTGCAGTTGCTTTAATATCCGCACACGATCGCTTTAATATACGTGCGCACAAATTTTAAAGTGGATCGGACGGTTATGGAGCCCATCGGACCCAGTTTGACTTCAATGGGCATCGGACCCAAGTTCGTCTCGTGTGTTTAAAGCAGGGGGCGGATCACATGGTTCCGGAGGCAACCGTCTCTTCTGGATTTTGAGTTTTATTGGATATTAGAACGTTTCGATCAACTCTGTCCTCCTCTAAAATTTTTTTTTGCCCCTCTTTGAAAGTTTAATTTGTAATTCATATTAAAATTAAAATATTTTTTTTGAATTTTGATTGGTAATTAAAATTATAAGTTAAAATATTATAAATTACAAATATTAATATTAGAAAATATAAATTAAAGCATGATTTTTTATATAGTACCTGATTAGTTAATAGGTTTAAACTGATTAGTTGTTTAAATCCGACATTTTTTTTACCTTCGTGAAAATTCCTGTTTAAAATGTACTTTAACACATAAAAGGTAAAACATAAGTAACTTAAAGTGAGGTGAGCTAAAGCAACACCGTATGTATTAACAAAAATTAAGGAATTGAATTCTTATTATTTTATTTAATAAAAAAGTATATGAAGATATTGTGACCTTTTTATTCGATAATGCTTTGTCTACTTATTTACTACTATAAAAACATTACTTTAATATAACTCGGCATATTTATTTTAACTTTAAAATATTACTTTTGCTATCCTCCACAAATCTGATTGATTCAGTTCGTGTGCTGGTTTAATGCAGTGTCTTCTTTACTCTGTCAGAAAAAATGTGGCAAAATATACGCACAAAGAAAACAATCAATAGACTACTAACAGTAGTTCAGTACAATTAGGCAAATAATAATTAAATTTGTGTCTACAGGATGGACATATTCCTAGTGTGTTTTTAGTTTATTATTAAAAAAAAAACTCATTATCTAATATTAAAATGTCATGAATATCATTAATAAAAGCTCAACAATAATTAGCTTTTGTTATAGTTTTATTGCTTGCAATTAACAAAGGGAGAAATAATGTAAAAATAATATGTCTATAAATTTGTTTTAACTGTTTTTTTTTATTTTTAAGCACGCATTAGTATATTTTTCTGAGAGCAGTTTGGGTCTGATGCCTATCGGACTCAAATTTGAGTCCAATGGACTTCATAACCATCCAATTTGCTTTCAGATCCGTGCGCAGACATATTAAAGCAAATGCGCACGGAACTTAAAACAGATCAGACAGTTATGGAACCCATCAAACTCAGTTCGAGTCCGATTGGCATCGGACCCAAATTGCTCTCTATTTTTCTCTTTACAATCGGAGAAAATTTATTAAAGGTAATGTCCTTAATATTTTTTTGTACAAGTTTTGGTGCATTATCTCAATTGGACTGTCTCGTTATTGTTTGACAAGCTGAGAAATAAGAACGATCCTTTCTTTTTGGAAAAAATATCCATGTTAAATTATTACAAGCTGTCGCAGTAAATAATACAATTTGAATATAGTCAAAATATGATTTCTAAAGATGTATCATGTGTTCAAAGATATATTATTGTTATTTTGTAATTCGTACAAGTCTCTGTACATATGCGCAACTCAATTACTACAAGAATGAAACAGTATTAGCAAGAAATACTATCGATATATATTCGCAGATATTACCGTAACTAATAGAAAAAAACACTCCATTGGTTGTTGATATATTCTTGTTATTTTGTAATTCGTACAAGTCTTTGTAGATATTTGCGGATACTCCCGACTCAATATGCATATATACGCAAAATGGATGGGTGTTTTCAAAGAGTCCTGAACAAAATTTTATTTAAAGTTGGACTTAAACTGTTTGATTTGTGTAAAAATTTCAGCAAACAATTTAGTTACACATGACCGTTTCAATTTATGAAGTTTTAAATCAATTTGCATGAATCTTACGAATTTGACATTTTTAAGTCTCATTTTGAATAAAATTTGTAATAATTAGTGGGACTCAAATACAACAAATAGTGAATTTTAAAAGGGACTAATGAGGCCTAGCCCCAAAGTTTTCATACATGTACGTATTACTTTGTTAACATCAGTTTGAATATCTGTATAATTGATTAAATTTAAAAGCCTTTTTATACCACATCAGTTTGAATATCCGTATTACTAATGCGGTGTAGAAAAGTCTTTTTATACCACATCGGTTTGAAAAACCAGTGGACGCTATTTTTATATTATCCTAATCTGCTGCGCTGTTTTGGTTAATTTATTTAAAATGAGTTCTATTTTAAAAAAAAAATCGGCAGGCAGCCAGCTGACTGTACTATCACAAAAAAAAGAAAAAGAAAAATGGAATCACTCTCCTCTACAAAGAGAGGGTAAAAAAAAAAAAAAGGCCAGCTCAGGCTGGAGTCTGAGTCTGTGGACCTGACTCAGGTTCCAAGACACTACTAGTCTACGACTACTACAAGAGAGGAAGAGTATTATGAAACGGTTTATTAAATACCTTTGAACAATGCGCGCCCCGGGACTCGCTTCTTATAAAGGCCCCTGTGATGGATTGAACTGATTGATTGATAATACCCTCTGAAGAATTCTGATCCCTCTCTCTGCCTCCTCTCTCTCTCTCTCTCCATTTCTTCTCCGCTCATAGTCATATATCATACCATACCGTAACATGTGTGGTATCTCTCTCTCCCCCCGCTCTTTATCCGTTTACACAAACCCAAAACCTTCGTTTAATTTGTCTCCTCTTACGCCATGTACTCGCCCCATTTTTTTCGGTATGTTATATGTAACACATGCCTACAAAACTTGTTTTTGTTTTTGTCTCACAAGCCAATTAACATTGGTTTGTGTAGTTATCTTTCTCTTCTTCTCTTGTATTGTATTGTATTTTATTGTTTGTTTTGTTGCTGCCTCTTCTGTCTTCTCTCCCACCCTTTGTTTTTTTCTCAACTTCCTTTTTTTGGGTTTCAGTGGTGAGCAGAGCACAGCTGGGTTCCACATTGGAGATGCCATTCCTGACCTCCCTCGCAGTATGTTTTCATTTCCTCTCTCTCTCTCTCTCTCTCTCCCTTGAATCTTCCTAGCTCTTTCTCTATCCGTGTTAACAAAAGTAAATGTGTTAGGTCCAAATATCAGCTCCAAGTCTTCCAGCAACCTCACAGCCGTCAATTCCTCTCCATTTCATCTCCAGTTCGGTGGCTTAGCAAATGCAGTAAGGATCTTGTTCTCTCCTTCTATCGCTGCAACCTCATAAGATGATACTAAACAGTGAACTCCTCTCTTTTTTGTCTCCATTTGATTTGAAAGGGAATGGCAACTTTGGAAATGGCAGCGGCGCAAGTGATGGGAGCAAGAGGTCAGATAGAGAACTGGGCCGATTCTGGCATGGCTGTTTCCAGTCCCATTACTGATACCTCCACTGATATAGACACCGATGAAAGAATTAACAACTTGGTAACTGAGATCAATTATTCCTTTGTCATTTGCTCTGTTTTCACAAGATTAAAGGGATGTAGTTCTTGATCAAGTTCTATTGTTTTAGGTTGGAGGTGACCCACAAAGGGTTGCGGCAGGTCTCGATTCATCTATTATGTCAAAAGAAAGATCAGGAGATCATAGGGTATGCATGCATAGATCGAATCCTCTTAACTATTTATCATAAATTGGAGTTTGTATATATTTTTTTAGATTTTGTTTTAGAGTTTCATTGCTTTTTCCAGACTCTGAGGAGGCTTGCTCAAAACCGTGAGGCTGCGAGAAAAAGTCGCATGAGGAAAAAGGTTATTTTTACTGGTATTTTAATTTATAATTCGCTAAAATGAACCTATTTTCTTATTATAATTTGGGAAAGACCTTTGTAAATAACATTGCCTTAAACCTCAAGTAATATGACTATTATCTTTATGCCTTGGGCTTGTAAAAATTTTGTTTTGTAAGTTTCAAATCCTTGAGGAATACAACATTATTACATGGGAATATATAATTAATGTTTGCCTCAATGTCTTATTTCTAAGTCACATGCAAGGTTCTCTACATTTTAGGTACAAACAAATGCATACCTTGTTTTTTATTTTGTTATACAAAATAATTATAATAAATTGATAATTAGCTCTCTAATAATATTGAATATCATGTTTTCCGGGTTTCATTCACATTCGGTATTAAATATGGAAGATTATATTACTGTTTTAATCCAACTTTTCTTCAGGCATATATTCAGCAGCTGGAGAGTAGCCGAATAAAGCTGATGCAACTTGAACAAGAACTAGATAGAGCACGGCAACAAGTATCTACATTTTTTCTATGAACTCTTTAATCTTCTCCAACATTGGACTTGTATTATTTTCTTCTTATTCTTTATTTTTGTAGGGTATCTTCATAGCCAGTGGAGTTAGTGGTGACCATGGTTATTCCACAGGCGGAAATGGTTTGTCCCTTAAAACCTACATTATCTTGTTTTCAACAATGTATCTTTGATTTTGATATGATAAAGTATATCATACAGGGGCTTTGGCTTTTGACATGGAGTATGCTAGGTGGCTCGACGAGCATCAACGCCACATTGCCGACCTCAGGTCGGCATTGAATTCCCAAATTGGAGATGATGATCTTCGTGTCCTTGTTGATGCAGTGATGATGCATTATGACGAGGTTTTTAGGCTCAAAAGCATGGGAACCAAATCTGATGTATTTCACATTCTCTCTGGCATGTGGACCTCTCCTGCCGAGAGGTTCTTCATGTGGCTTGGAGGGTTTCGCTCTTCTGAGCTCCTCAAGGTGACATTTGGAATTTGTTGTTGCATTTTCTTGTGCTTTATTATATATTTCTATCATCAAATTGCATTGTCAATCTGCACTTTAGATGTCATGCATTGCATCTTTGTGCCTCCAACAGGAGGATTATAGAATCATTAATTAAGTATTTTACCTATTTCAGTGATGGACCCACTAGGGTTGTAGTGGGGTCAAATGACATCCCGTGATTATTGCAGTCTCCATATGTAAAAAAATTTATTTAAACTATTTTTAACTAAATTCCCCCTTAAAATAGTTAATTGACACCACTATTTCTCATTATTTCATTTTAGTTTTAATTTGTTTCCAAAAATTATATGATTATATGTATCTTCTTTTGATTGGATTTTCAACCAAAAGAGTCCTACTGGAGCAAGTCAATTCTTTTTTTTTTTTTGAATTAGCTCTCTAAATATTTAATGACGCACGCATTAGAAATTTCCAAAAATCTCAGGTACTTGTTAGCCAGCTTGAACCTTTGACGGATCAACAGTTGATGGGTATATGCAACCTCCAGCAATCGTCTCAGCAAGCTGAGGATGCATTGTCTCAAGGATTGGAGGCATTGCAGCAGTCTCTGTCTGACACTCTAGCTTCGGCTTCTCTTGGCCCGTCTGCTAGCTGTGACAATGTAGCAAATTACATGGGCCATATGGCCATTGCCATGGGAAAGCTCGGCACTTTAGAAAACTTCCTTCGCCAGGTAAAACAAACCCGCATAAGCAATTTGAAAAGCAACATATTAACTATGTAAAAAGGTGTCATTGTGGAGTATATCTATTAATCTAGTGTGCTTTTATGATCTGATGCTAGCTATTATGCATTATGACTTAATTTGGAGGGATTATCTTGCCTTTAAATATATTGCAAACCTGAAAATAAACTTTGCTGTTTTTGGGTCTTTTGCAGGCTGATCTTTTAAGACAGCAAACATTACAACAGATGCATCGTATACTGACAACTCGCCAAGCGGCACGTGCACTTCTTGTCATAAGTGACTACTTTGCACGCCTAAAGGCTCTCAGCTCTCTGTGGTTAGCTCGCCCGAGGGATTCATGATATGCTCGTCTTCCTTTTCTCTCAAGTTCAGCTGACCCATAAAAATGACTGGAGTACCGCAATTTTGTTCACGACCGATCGACATCCTTTGGTCCAATGCGGTGGTTGTAAAATTTGGAATTGTTGTATGTTTTGGTCAAGCATCGGATATTATAGAAAGTTTTGTTGTAGTTGAGTAGCTTGTCAAGTCTTTGGTATGGTAAGCTGTGGCTTTAGAATCAGAAATGGAAGTATGAACTTGCTAACTTATGCATCTCTTATTCTCTTTAATTAAAAGATAAAAAAGGATGTCCTGCATTTGCAGGAGATAATTTAATATGCATAAATATTAAAATGTATGTTAGTTGAAGATGCCAATTGGACGAGTAATCACCAAAGCTAATCATCTAGGTCCAATAATTTGTTATATTTTGTCATTATATATTTTGACCTGTATGTAAATTAAAAAAATAGATATACCCTGTTCTGGTACATGGTAAAATGCTGATGCTTCTTTTTCTCTAAGATTTTGAACTTGTGGTGATGAACTAAAAAAAAAAAAAAAAAAAAAAATTGTGTAGTGTGTGCGTGTAGTGTGGGTTGCGTGTTGGTGGTTGATTCGGTTTCGCAATAAAAGCTACCATGCATCGTTCAGTGCAAAAATCTCTCGGAAGCTGAGCATATATACGATCTGTCCTGTTCGCTCAGGCACTTTCAAGACTCTGTTCATTTATTTATATTATTTTCTCATTTAATTTCTCTTGCTCTACCCGCTTGACAACGCATCTTAGACCGTTCGTTCGATTTCACCCGGTCAATCCCGATTTACCAGATAGAACAGAACAACCAGTACTTTTTTTTTTTTTTTTGCCATACTGATAATAAAATTATAATTACCGGTGTCGTATGAGACAATAATTATCTTCTTCTTGCTTCATTTTATACTTCTACAGTAGTCATTTTGTGATGTGATCCATACTATGCGTCTCATCGAAGCCCATAATAGCCCAAATAAAATTTATCTTGTAATTTTGTTTAGTTTTATAGGCCAGGCCCAATTAACGCTACTATCTGCAATTAGTCAAAATCCGATAACTCAACTGCACAGGAGCTCAATCGAAGCCTAATCGAAGAGCGAGAAGCGAGGAGAGGAGAGGAGAGGAGAAAGAGAGAGAGAGAGAAGAGAGAGCGGAGACGAAGATGAACACCGACATAACAGCGTCAGCAAAGCCGGAGTACCCGGTGATCGATCGCAACCCTCCGTTTACTAAGACCGTCGCGAACTTCAGCACGCTCGACTACGTCCGTCTCTCCACCATCGCCGCCGTCTCCGTCACCGTCGGTTACCTCTCCGGTACTCTCCTCATTCTTATGATTTAGTAAGGTTTCTATAACCAAATAGGATTGGTTTGCGCACGATTTTGTTTGGGACGATTTTGTCTGGCTTGAGCATTTTCAAGGAAAGATCCAAGAGTTTCCCTACGGCTATTCTATTAAATCGTGGTCTTTTCTTGTCCCGTATCTGATTCATTTTTTAGTTGCTTGAAAAAAAGGACATTGTAAAAAATTGAGCTAATCTTTCCTTAGTTGTGGGCTTTCTTGAAGCGAATTGTGTCAGATTCAAGATCTGACGATACAAAATGAAATCACAATTGAGCCTCTACGAGAGCTACTTGAACGAATTTCAGTGAAAAGAGCAAAACAGATTAACAATGGTGAAAAGGATGAAGAAAAGGAAAGAGTAACTTTCATTCAAAATTGACATAATCCCACTTGCAGCACTTCAGTTTCAATTGCCGGGCTGCCCAAATCCTCTTCTCTCTTCTCCCGCTCAGCAGCTACTTGATTTATCCCCAAATCAGTGCTGTTCTTACTCAATTTCATCTCCAATCGTGACAAATTGAAGTGTCTGAAACGATTTGGTTGTTTATTGGGGTTATGATTAGTGCGTATTGGGTACAAATTGGCATTACTGCCAAATATGTTCAAGAAACTATTTGAATGTGAAAATGAATACTATGTTGATCTTAGTAAAACTCTCTAGGATTCTTCAATTGGGATTAGTTCTATCTTACAAATTTTGGGGGTTCTAAATCTATTTATTTGATGCTGCTATGGAGCTTTTCTTTTAATCTGTTTTAATGGAACTATGACACATTGTTGCCAATTTTAGTAGAAATGAGGCATAAAATGGACCATGCTTTTCTTGCTGTCAAAGGAGTGGAAATAAGTTGGAACAATTACCATTAATAAAACTCCCTGCAAACATGAAACAATACAGCAGGTTTTAATCTGATTTTGGTTTGCTTTATTTGTGTGAATTAGCATGTACTTTCCAGCACAGTATTGGTTCCAGTTCACCAAAACTTTCATGGATATTTTACTTCTCTTTGTCAGTTTTATTGCTAGTTGGTTACATAAATAAGGTTGAATTGATGATAGAGTAGATCAGCAATGTTTTGGTTGAGTGTTGGTTGGTTGCACAATTGGGCTTCACTAGTATCTTGGAGGTCTCTACATCTGAATAATGGTAAAATGGATTTACCAACTGAATGTGGAAGCAAGTCAATTCCAAATTCGACGTAGAATTATACCTTTTCTAGAAAGAGAGAGACTACAAGTATCTTTACATCATTGCTAGAGTGTCACAACCAAAGTTTAGGAATGGAAATATTTTAATTAAGAATTTGTATATCCTATCTTTTTTACCCAGTGCTGAAAGCTCCCATACATTGTGGGGGGTCTGGGGAAGGGAATTTTTGGGCAGCCTTCCCCTTGCATTATATCCTATCTTTTTTGAAAAACAAAATTCATGTAACCACTAAATGATCAACACATATTGTATATCCTTTCAGACAGTAAAATATCATATGCCTCTCTAAAGTATTGAAAAAAATCACATGTTTATCTTCTCCCAGTTTCAGTAAAGTACCAATACTTTTTTTTTCTCTTCCTTGTATCTAACTACTAATGTGGGAGGGGTTGTTTCGGCCTCATTGAAGTAACTGAGGAAGAATTGGGACAGAGCATCAGTTTTTTTTAAGAAAATACCAAAATGGTCTTTATCATATTCCACAGGGGTATGCTTGTAATTACCCCCTTTGTCGTTGAACCACATAAATGGTTTCTGATTCTTTTTTTTCTTCCTTTTGTAGGGATAAGACCCAACATTAGAGGTCCATCTATGGTCACTGGGGGGCTGATAGGGGTAATGGGAGGTTTCATGTATGCATACCAGAACTCAGCTGGCCGTCTGATGGGTTTCTTCCCCAATGAAGCTGAGGTAGCACGGTTCAAAAGAGCATGATGGGAATTTAGTGTTAAGAGTTTTTACCAATTTTCACTTGAAATTTTTACCTTTTGCATTTTGCTGAATAATGTTTTCAGATGCTATACTGGATTGTCAGTTAGACTATGCTGTAATTGGCCTATGTGTGTTTTTGTTGTTATGTTATTTTCTACCTCCGTTGAAGCTCTTGGGAAATATTTTGAGAATTAGACCTGGAAATTTTTGTTGCCACTTACTTCTCAGGGGAATTTCACATCGCAATTTTTGGCATTTTTCTGTATAGACGTTTCATATTTTACTGGTGAAAAGCCTCATAATTTTTTTTTTCTTTGAAGTAGAATTTTTATTCTTCAGGGAAATTGAATTATAGTGAGTTTGCAAATGAAAGTGTTCAGTATATTGTTTTGCAAAACACTTGGAAATAACAGTTATGCACTTACCCTTGTAGTCTCAATTCTCAAATCTAGGTGACATAGAGCCAAGTTGTTGAAAAATCAGACCAAATTTATTTTCTGTTATTATCTTCAGCTTTAGATGCTTCACAGTTCATTATGATAGTTCGACGGATCATGGCTTCTGGTGGCTGCAAGAGCTTCATGTTTTCATTCCATCTATGGTTTTTTCATTGCCAGAATTCAAATTCATGATTTAATTGGAAAACCAGTGCTGTACACAGTCATCTAATAAAACATTTCCATCTCA
Source organism: Carex arenaria (assembly GCA_964058825.1). Classification (NCBI taxonomy): domain Eukaryota; kingdom Viridiplantae; phylum Streptophyta; class Magnoliopsida; order Poales; family Cyperaceae; genus Carex; species Carex arenaria. The sequence goes on along the minus strand of CAXKVW010000482.1, from coordinate 331,503 downwards.
CTTGTAAATGCCTAATCCGTGTGTTTGGATGGAGATTTGGGTTAGTGAGAACAGTGAGCTAAATTAATTTTTATTTAGTAGAATAGCATGCTAATCTATAAAAGACTAACAAAGAATAATCCCTTATTGCTAATTTAAGCATATTCAAATGTAGAATAGTAATTCAAAATAGGCGCTTATTTGAGTACTATTCTTTGCCTCGTTCAAAAGTCCATCCTCTCTTCAATTGGAGGACATCATAATAGAATAGTTTTTTTAAATGAAAGAACTACAAAAGCAAGTAGTGAAGAATCTTCCAGCCAAAATATTAGAGAGGAAAAAGAGAGTAGTTTCTCCATTAGAACAACATTTGCTGAGAGATTTAGAAAACGAGCAAGATAACAAATGCAACGAAAACTGATAGCAACATGCAAATCCCTGCCTCATTCTTCTCAAGCTTGTAAGACAAGTTTTTTTAACTTGGGTATATTATAATATTTTAGCATAATATACCAAATGTTCTATAATAAACACACGCACATCCTGTACTAGTCACAAACATCAATTTGTAACAAGAGCAAAGAATGCCAAATGAAAGACAGTAAAACAGCAACTGCTTTTGCAGGTGTCACCAGGTGACTAAATAAAACATAATAAGCACTAGTCTATACATATCTTTCCCTTCCCTCTCTCTCTGCTTCCTTTTTATCTGCCCCCATAAAGTTAGCTTAGCAAAGAAAAATTAAGCCAACTCAAAAATTCCCTCAAGATGAAAAATATTGATTCCATCATATATACTAGCTAGGCTTCACTCTCTATATGATTTTGAGCTACAAATAACAGTAAACCTTGTACATAAAGCAATGTGTGAAATTGAGGAAATAGAAGCACAAGGAAATTGAAACAAATTCCCTCACCTAGAGCAAAATTTGAACATGTAAGAAATAAAAATCATGCTTGGCTGACATCCATCGGATAACTCCCAAGCACTCTCAAGAATGGGGCAAATTCCTATTATACAACCAAACGAATGTGTTGATTTATTTACGAGTATGACAGAGAATGATACCATTAATGGATTAAGCAAAGTTTACTACTGAAAATACCTGCAAATGGTTAAGAGCATTGCGGGAATTAGGATCAGCCATTGATGCCTCAAAATCCACATAAAAGAGATAGTCAAAGTACCTATTACAGCATATATCAAAACAAACATGTTATCATCGGCAATGCTCTTTTTGTGTTTCAGCCCCCAAATTCTTTTATTCCTATATAGTATAGATGTTTGATGTGCTCACTTTGATGGCATTCCATTGCCATCATCACAAACACGCAATGGTCTCTTCTTGCTCGGTCGGCTTTCTATCTGTATATATATAAAAAAAGAAGTAAATAAACTTAGCAACATGTAGAATTCCTTCCATTAAATCTGAAAGGTACAATAAAGGAATATAATAATTTTACCTTAGTAAGGTTGATATCCCTCATAGCAAATACAGCTAGTGCTTTGAAAAGCACACCAGGGCCCTCTTCTAGAGAAAAGACTATGCTAGTCTATAAGAAAGTAAAAAGAAAAAAATAACAATAATATGGTAGTCTACAGATTTAGGCAGCAGCATGACACAAAAGATCCAAGAATATATTAAAAAGTAGAAAAAAAAATTAGGACGACAAAATTATACCTTGAATGGCTTCCCGACACGAGGCATTATTGGCTCTCTCGCAAGCATCAAGAAACGAGTGATATTATCTCGGTCATCCTACATTAGCATACAATAATATAGTGTGAACATACAAACTTACATAAAGAAGAAAGATAAAAATTATAAAAAGGAGAAGGGAGGGGAGATTAAAATTACCTGAATATCTGGTGCCAAAATATTCAAACCATATAGCTCTGCTGCACGAGAGCTGGCGATGGCTGAAGCGTCTTGTAAATTGTTAAGAGATATATACTACAGAACAGTTATTTGTTATTCAAAATTCAGTTTTTAAGCAGCAGAACAACATTTTGTTAATTAATTTCAGTTCAGACATGATAGCCATGCTAGGTCAAACCATTAGAAACCTAAACAAAAGTCTTGGATGCGAATGCTTAAATTATTATGCTCAGTATTAGTACATGAAAGGATAGCCATCCTGAGACAAGAGGGCCAGTACTGAACCAGTTAGGCACCTTACTAATACTGCCCAAAACTAGCCTGTACCAGTCAGCCTCCCTAAGAACACCACCTGGTGCAGAGAAGGCAGCAGCCAGAAGGTATGGTGCCTCCCTGATACAAACTCCAGAACCAACACTAATTGTGGTAATATACTAAAACAAATTTGGTACCTGTGCAGCACCAGCTGTATCATCAACAGCTTCTCTAACCAGGCCTTTGTTTGTCAATAACTTTGTTAGTGTGTGTTCGCACTGTGCCAGAGCCTAAAATGATATGATTTCCAGATAAGAAGGCATATTTTTGGAGAGCAAAAGAAAAAGGAGAGTATCAACTACAACTTAACTGAAGAGCTTAGGTAAGAAGACCATATAAGAAATTGTGTACCACTTGAAACCTAAACCCCGTTTAAAGCATATAAAAAAAAGCAAAATCATGACACAGCTTTGTTAATAAAAAGAAGGACCCTGCTCCGCCCCAAACAATGGGATGAAACCAGGTGACTTGTCTCCCGATTTTCATTTCTTCCATTCCCTTTCCAACTGAACTCGAAAGCAAAGATTAAGATCAAAGGTCACAGAGTGGTTGCGATGGCTGATGTGGGATTGAAGTGAGTGCACCTCTAACCAGATTCATAAATCAAAGGCCACAGTCAATCAATCAATTTTCCTAAATATACTTAATTTTGCAACACCTTCTTTTGTATTTGCATTCAACACTTTCCTTTTGACAGCTGGAGACCTTTTTATATAATAAACTAGCTATTTTTTTTCTCCTAATTTAAGCTGTAAAAAATAATAAGAGAAATATATATGTTAATGAAAAGAAATCATAGCATGAGTATAGTCGATATAAAAGTTTGCGGGATTCAACAACACTAAACTCGATAATAAGATGAATAAAAAATAAAGCTCTTTTATATATTATTTACCAAAGCATTGAGTGTATGTAGACTACCTTTTCCTTTATTAGCTGTAATAGTAAAACGGAAAAAAGACACGATAGTACTTCTGGTATAAAACTTACGGAACTGAACAAAAATTTTAAGCCCTTCAATAACTTTAGCACATAAGTTTGAAATAAATACAGATTGACATCTCAACCATGATTTCTAAAAATACTAAATGCTAGAAACACAGTCATGCATGAATATACCTGGGGGTGGCTGAGAACCCTCTTGATATCCACAAGATTCACACCTGGAAGAGCCAAGAGACAGTGGCGAACAGTATGTTGCACCTCTCCAACAATATGCAAGTTATGCCGCAATAACAAATCATAGTTACGGTGTATGCTACCCCCCAGTGAATTCTCGATTGGTAAAACTGCACAATCAACTTTTCGGGTCTCCACTGCCTGTTAGATATGAAATAAATCACAAGGAATGCAATTAGATTTAAGTTGGGTATAGTACAAATCATAAATGCAAGCTTTGTTGTCAGGAATGCCCAATTTATTAATTATTTCCCCAATATCACACTCCACTCTTTGGATTGCAACACAAATATTATTTTGTACTTCCGATTGCAAAAATTAAAGAAATGAACAGCAACACTGACCTCAAATGCAGTCTCAAAGAATTCACAAGGAACAGCGTCACAGTTGGGATATGCCTTTCCAGCAGCTGCTTCGCTGTGTGCCCCTGGCACACCCTAAATTACCAAATATAGTTAGAAAAAATAGGTAACACCTTTGAGCATAGAAATCAGTTCGTTGAAAGAAAAGAAAATTATTAACAAAACAAATAACCTGATAAGCAACTCTTAATTTGGGACTGTTTGCTGAGTTACTGACATCAGAGCTCGTGAGAGGCCCTGAAATTATAAAATTTACAAGGAAAGACAAACTATCAAATAAAATTCGGAAAATAAAAAGAAGAGTATATCAAGTGAGGAAAAGGGGGAGAATCTTAGGAAGCTGGTGGTGGGCTCACTTGTCAGAGACCCATCAATCTTGAGGGCCTTGGCAGTGTGACTGTGTTCTCTGAGGCGAGAGGCCGAGGATCTTTGGCGCAGCCTGTCAATGGAGGGGACAGTAATCTGCTTGAGCCTTCTCTTTATGCTTTGAGACGAATGCTGGGTGGTTTGATAGACTGGATGTTGTGGGGAGAGAGCGAGATACATGCTTCTGTCTAAACATGAGAGAGAGAGAGAGTCAACGCCAATTGATTAGAAGAGATTATATCAAGGCTTAATAAGTACCATATAATGTGCTAATTGCAAGCAACAAATATGCATCACTATTGCAACATTTGATTTGAATCAAACAATGGTGCAATTTAAAGACAAAAAACCAGAATATGGAGCAAATGTTAGCTAGAAGAGAATACATGCTGAAGGCATGAGATAAAATGAGAAACGTTGTGGTAAATTCACACAAACATAAAGATTGGGCTTCCACATTACATATACAGATATACTTGACTTCAAAGCTCTTCTGCATTTTTAGAGATACCCGCTAGGGAGAGATAAAATTATAAATTTTCTTGTAATTCACACAGACATAGAGATTCGGTTTCCATATTACATATACTCGACTTCAAAGCACTTAGGAGCGGAGCCAGGAAGTGTGATAGGGTGGGGCAAAATTTCAGAGTGAGGTATAATTTTATAGTTATTTGAACAACAAGCATATTTTTGCAATTTTTTTTCTGAAAACATTATAAAAAGAAGCATATTTTTGAAAAAAAATTTGGGCCAAGGCGCCAAGTGGCATCCCTAGGTCCATGCGGCTCTGCCCTTGCACAGACTGCATGTTTATAGATACACAGCCAGGAAGATTAAAATGAAAAAGAATAAAAAAGTTTATACCGGTGCTGTCTCCAGCATTCTGTGGAAGAATTAACATAATTCAAATGTGCGTGACTGGTACAGTGCCCAGCATTTTTTGTACCAGTACCAGAAAAACAAGATCAGCCCCCCAGAAACACTTTATGCATGTGATTTGGATGGTTGGTGTCACAAAAATCAATTAGGGACAGCCTATGTGTTCTACACCACCACTGACTCACATCTGGTACAATATGACTGTGTGCCATAACCCAAACCGGTATTTGAACACGTTACAAATGGAAGCACTAGCTCGGATCGGAGCAATGTAGGCAGCACTATCTATGGGATTTAACTTTTGTGTTTTTTAAATGGAATATACGGTGCCTGTATCACTCATGCGAGTAAGGGACTGTCAATTGACTACCAATGGCAAGCACACAAGGAAGTTATGCAATAAATCATTGGAATAAAAATAGTTGAACAAAACTACTTGAACATAAAATAGAAGAAGTTGATAAGTAAGCACGCACTTTATTTTTGCATTAAATAGAAAAAGCAACAAAAATAGGAACAGACTGAGAAATAAGAAGAAATCAGCAAGCAACGGAAAAGCAGAATTTTTTAATTTCACAGATAAATCTAACACATGCAAAAGAAAAAAAAGAGAAACAGAAAAGTGAAGCAATGGTACCTTATAATATTGCTGCTTGTACACACAATTGATCTACAGTTGGGATGCTCACGAAATTTCACAAGGCAGGATAACAAATACACAACCAAGGCTAACCTGAAAATTATGCGGCTGTTGTAAGAGCTCTGAATTGAAAAAGTTTAATCAAACTTCCCTTTCTAGAATGAGAAAAATAAAATAAAATAAAACAAAACAAAACACTGACGCTACCCATAAATAGATACAAGATATAAAATTGCTATCAGAAAATCCCTGTCCAAAACTGTAAATGTACCAGCAAAGGAACCTCGTTCCACAAATGATTCCAATGGTATAATACAGAATTATAGGTTGACAATTGAATAATCAGGACAGCACCATTTCACATTTACCAGAAACGAAAATCCATCACACTCCATCAAAACAGGACCACATTTTTTTTAATCAATAATCAGAACAAAGCCATGTGACTATACAAGAAATAAAATATGGGGATGAGCTAATAACCACGCTTTATTCTTGTATCATGACAAAACACATCAATTTTGAACCACACAATATGATTTGCATTACAAGGTGTGTACAGAAGAATGCAATCAGACATGTCAATATTGAAAGCAATCTAGCACATCTATAAGAAAGGATGAAATAAGAGAGAACCCGTTGCCAAAATAAAATCCCCCAAGCGCCAAATTTTAAATAAATTGACAGATGTTGACAGGTTGTATGAATTGAAAAGGATAGAAAGTAAAAGGGGGAAAAAATAGAAACAATAAATAAATAATAAGTAAATGCAAGTAGGCACGAGTTACATGCCAAGCCAAAAAGAATTTAAATTATAATCAGGGGAAAATCCAAGCGGCTAATAAGGGTTAATTCAATTAAAAAAGGGACCTCAAGCATGTAATCAAATAAAAAAAATAGAAAAAAACACCTCTCTATACAATGTAACCTTCAAATAGGCCCAGGTAACACCAATTCTTACTTCACTAGTATTTCTAAATTACGTGAGATCTCTCTCTCTCTCTCTCTCTCTCAATGCAACATTTACGATGAAAAAAATAAATTCAACATAATAAAAGTTGACCTTATGCGACCAGTCGAGATCAGAAACGGTGCAAGAGAAGGATGGGGAAAGGAAGAAGAGAGAAGAGAGAAGAGAGAAGAGAGAGAGAGACGGAAGTCACAAAACCTTCACGGTAGGAGAGCAAGCCAGCAAGGCCGTGCGACGGGGAATTAGAGGTCTCTTCAGAAAGGGGGCGAGTAAGAGTTAAAAGGAATTTGTTCCTTCAGTTCGTTAATATATTGGGCCTTAAAGGGCCCAATCTAATACTAATGTTGGATCAGAGATGTCCATTCTACAGGTCCGATTTGTCAAAATAATCGTGGGGCTCAATTTGGCCCATAATAATCCTGCGAGTGTGAGAGAAATATTCAGGTTTGGGAGCAGCTAAACTTAGTTCAATGGGTTCCATAACTGTTCGATTCGCTTTAAGATATGTGCGTACGGATATCAAAGTGAACATACACGAATATTAAAGCGATACACACTGATCTTAAAATAGATCAGACGGTTATAGAATTCATCGAACTCAGTTTGAGTCTGACGGGCATCGGACCAAGCTGCTCCCGTTCAGGTTTAGCTTATTTTTTTTTTCATCCCTTCGTTGATTTTGGATGTGCGGAATGTAACGTTTGGTTCAGGCTTTTATTCGGTAATGCCTTGGCATTGCAATTCCCTGGAATTTGATTACCGCGTTTGGCAATATTAGGAAGGGAATAGATATTGCAATCGGTGATTCCCTGTCATTCCGATAGCCTGATCTATGGTCATCGCGATAGCCAAAAAAAATGCAAAATTTTTCCATTCCCGCTGGACGGATATCACACCAAGCGAGCGCGCACAAATTCATTTTATTCGGTTAAAACTCTTTTCCGGCTTCTTCTCCGAGATAATTTTCACGCGCACGATAATTTTTGCGAGAAGAAGATCATCTCGAGCTCCGACGTCGTTCTTCAGCCATATCGAATCAACAGATGAATGGACCAATTGGAGGGACACTTTAGCTCATGAAATGTTTATCATGTGGAGAAGCTCAAGAAATAATCACTGAGTCGATATGTTATAAGTTGAATGATATAGTCATTTTTCTATTTTGTCATTTAAAAAGTTTTAATGGGTATGAAGTATATGATTTATGTATTCACAAGTTTCTTATTATTGTTGTGAATTTTTTATCGTCTTGCATCTCTGTTCGAATGATATTATTATGTTTTATCTGCTTTATGTTATATAATTAATAAATTAATTTTCGAAACAAATGCTATCTGAATCTCATATTACTGTATAATTTTAATTTAGCAAAAGTGTAGGCACATTTATAAACTTTTTTAACGTTATGTGATTTTTTTTACATTAATTTGATTTCTGATTTATAATTTATCCTTAAATATTGCATAAAAAAGTCTAGTAATCTAACATTATTTATTTAATAATTTAAAAATAGCGAAACATATAGCCATTGCAATAGCTATGCGCGAACCAAACATGGTAATGACACATTTCCTGGAATGCTGAAACTATAGCCATGCGCGAACCAAACATGATAATGACACATTCCTTGGCATCCCATTCCCTAGCATTCCGTTCCTTGGCATCCTTCTATTCCCTGTAATGATCCATAGCGCGAACTAACGCCCATAAGAGTACAAAAACTAATAAATATTTAAGGGGAATTTTAAAATGAATGTTAAGTATTATATTAAATGATGATATTAACTTAGTAACTTATACTACATGTGAAAACCATCTAGTGGTAAAAGCAATATCCAGCTGTATATTTAAAATTCAAATGGAGAAATTCCTTTTGAAAATTGAACAGTCATAATAATAATAATAATGGAATTAAAGAAGAGTAAATCTAGGGTGTGACGTACTCACCAAGAAAATTTGGTAAGCACAACTCCAAAAATACATTGGATCGGCTTCAAATGACAAATCCAAACCGTTGAAATCCATGTACTTCGTGAGTGATGCATGTACATGCAAAATTTTGAAAATTTCGAATTTATTTGTTACAAGGTCAAGCAGTCAAAGTAATGAATCTTTTTAATAAGTTATTATATTAGTTGTTTTATATATTTATTTTTTATTATTGCTTTAACCGCTTGACCTCATAGCAAATGAATTTGAAACTTCCAAAATTTTGCATGTACATGCATCACTCACAAAGTACATGAATTTCAACGGTTTGAATTCGTCATTTAAAGCTAATCCGATGTATTTTTGGAGTTGTGCTTACCAAACTCTCTTGATGAGCACGTCACATCTTAGATTTACTCATTAAAGAATTGAATTAGTAGTTGACACGCCAATCATACTCCGCACTTGTTCTGACAAATGAAGATATTTTACAAATTGGCCCGTATATCGTGCTGCCAATAATAAATTAATTTGATAAACACTAAAATATATTTGCAGCCATTTCAAATTTTGTAATATACAAAGTCAAAGCAATATATCTTTATCATCCAATTCATTCAATGTCACGCAGCATCATGATATCTTTAATCAAAGAAAGCAAACAAAAATATAATAACGGTCAATAAATAATATGCCGGTCTCCATGCGAAACTTTATTTTATAATTATATATTGCAACTGCCGAAATTTTTATTCGCAACATAAAAAATGAAAAATAAATCAAACATAACATAGCATCACATCACATTACCATGTTAATCTTTATAGAGAGAATTGAGTTTTTGTTTTGTTATTTCTCTATCTTATATTCTTACAATTCCTGTACAGTGAGTATTTATAATCTCTTGACTAATTTTGCCGTTGAGATTCTAATGGTAAATATCTAATTATCCTAATTTACTATTTTACCCTTTTTCTATTTTACACTTTTACCCTTCTAATTAGTTCTATTCTTCAACAAAGATCGACGGGGAAAAAGTCGTACTCCAATCCCTTCTCGTTCAATGCTGCGATCACTTGCACCACGTTATTCGACATCGTCACTCCGTACACCTTGATCGCCATTTCTCTCCTCTCTCTTCTGAGAATGTTCTCAGTGAAGTCTCTCCTTTCTCACTTCCTCTCTTCTCTTCTCTTTTCTTTTTTTTAATTCTTCTCTCTGTGCTTTGGGGTATATAAATAGGAAATATCGAGGAGACGCATAGTTGGCGCCTGAGAGAGAGAACTCTAGCGGAGGAATTTGAGAAGCCGCGAAATGAAAATGAGAAGCGGGAATGAAAAACGAAGAAATGACCTAACATAGGGCGCAATCAGTATCAGTGAAAAAAAAAGCGATACTAATACAGTACTTTTTAGTATCAGTTATTTAGAAACAACCGATACTAAAACTAATATTGACTAATACATGCATTTTTGTATCGGCTGTTATTACTAACAACCGATACAAATAGTCCAGAGACAATCTGTATCGGTTGTTGGTAAACAACCAATACAAATACATGATTTTTAGTATTGGTTGTTAGTAAACAACCGATACAAATTATCTGTATCGGCTCTTATCCAAATAACCGATACAAAAAGTCAGGTATCAGTGTTGGGTATTTGTTTAACCGATACATAATGTTTTTAGTGTCGTTTTTATTTAAATAACCGATATAGATTGTTTTATGTATCGCCTTATTCAAAAGGCCGCTACAAATAGACCGACACTGGTGTGCCTTTTTTCACTAGTTAATGGAGAAGTATATATTAGAAAATAAATAAATATTAGGCAAAGTGTTGTAACTTGTAACTTTGCTAACAAGTGAAGGAAAGAATCGGAAGGAGAAAAAGAAAGAGAGGGCTATAATCTGCAAATCTATCCTTGGCTATGCTAAGGGCCCACAACTAAGACATGTCCAACTGTATTGGGGCAGTTAAGCATCTCCGAAAGCATCAAACTATTCAGCAAATGAAAAAAAGAAAAAGAAAAAAGAATTCATTAAAACTATCTACATAATAAAGTGCGGTAGTTAGTAGTTACAAACATTTAAAAAATATATAGAACTTCAGGGATATGCTTGATTTTGTGCCAGTCCTCTCCATCAGGATGAACCATCCTTAATTTAAATTCATGGAGCATTACACTAATCTCCAATTTTTGAAGACTGGTTATATAATGCAACTCAGGCAGCATCCTTAGCTTCCAGCATGCTACGATCCACAGATACTTGAGAAATGGAAAGGAACCTTCCTCCACATGCAACTCCTCCAATGAGTCATTTTCGGTAATGTATAATCTCTGAAGTTGTACGAATCCTCCTGCCGAGCACACCATCCTCTTACAGGTTATGGCATGTCGACCCAGATCAAGGAATTTAATACTCCGTAGCTTCTTTAGTTCTGGCATTGGATCTTGCTCCAACCTTGTACGATAAAGAACAAGTTGTGTGACATGCTCAGGTATCATTGCCGCATTGAACAGCATGCTTCGGGGCCATTCTCCTAGGAGCCCTAAATTTCGTATATTTTTATAGCTACGAAAGGACCTCATATCGACAATCTCTTCTGGAAGAATTTGCCATTCTATACTTAAACTGCAGAGATGTTCCAAATTTTTTAGCAGTTGGGCAGTTGCTTTTGAATCATGAATATCTCTATTTCTTATTCCCAATTTTCTGATATTTTTCATGTGTGGCAAATCATTTTTCCATTCCATCACTTTCACATACTTGAGGGTCAATAAATGCTCTAGTTTGGATCCCTTGTAGGGTCCATTTATTGGTCTATTCCAGGAAGCATGTACATGCCTCAGTGTTGTTATTTCCCATAGAGAAAAAGGTACAGTTGTTAGATGTGTTTCTCTGATATCAAGGGTTTGAAGTTTTTTAAGACTGCCTATTTTTTCTGGTAGAGAACATATCCAAGTCCTCCTCAACCCAAGATACCTGAGGTGAACCATATTTGTTACCTCATTAGCGAGATTTTTGATGCACAAAACGCCTTTCAATTCTAGTACACACAGCAATCTAAACTTGGTTAGGCTTGCTATGTGAACATCAAAAATTAGCAAGGAACGGAGGTTGGTGTTCTCGGAAAATTTGACAACATTGGTTTGGAAGTGAGCTGCTCGGCGTGCGGTAGGATGCTGTCCTTTCATTTGATGGTGATTCAATTGTAGAAAATTTTCCTCGTTGGATTCGTTAATGGCTAGTTCACGCAGTAGATCATGAATACGACAACGCTCAATAGTGCCGTATTTTAAAGATCTCTCGGATATTTGAACCATGCACCTATGAAAAAAGATAACATCCATAGATAATCAATATAAGTTATTTTTTTGATGCTAAATATCTAGAAGATGAGTATAAAATTCACTACAACTATATTTGTTGGAACCAGGGGACATCTGATTTCCCAGTCATAGCTGTTCAATTCGCTTTAAGAGTCATGCAAACTATGTATCTTAAAATCCGCCCCGTGAATCAAATTGAGCATACGAATCTTGATGCGAATCAAGTGACTCCAACCAGATATCGGATCAAATTTAGTCTGATATTGCCCATGGAATTCCCTCTTTCCCATATGTGTAATGTATCTAGTGTTAAAAGTAGATAAAGTAAAAGAAAAGAACCGAGTTTTAATTACTTTTACCTTTGAGTGAGTTCTTCTAAGTAGCGCTCTGCCGTATCCTCCAAAGTCCATCTACCCTCAGGCTTGATAAATCCTTCTGCAATCCACATTCTCATAAGAGGTCCAGCGTGAATCACATAATCCTCAGGGAAACATGCCATGTACAGAAAACACTGCTTGAGATAATAAGGTAAATCCTGATAGCTTGTCGCCAGAACTTGCATGCATTCACTGCCATCCGATTGCCAATCCATAGTTTGTAGTACGCGGTTCCAATCATTATAGTTCGGGACCTTCATCGATAGGAGACCTCCAATTACCACCAATGCTAGTGGTAAACCATGACACCTTTTTGCCAACTGTTTCGCCACTTCGACTAGATCATTGTTTGCCAAGCAAATTGAAGGAGGATGTTGATCGGGGAATGCCTTTACAAGGAGAAGTTTTAGGCTCTCCTCTTCATTAAGATAGCGGAGTTCATGTGGTATGCTACCTGGATCAGCTTGCTTTGCAACAGCAAGAAAACGGCTTGTCATGAGCACTCGGCTTCCATTACCGACATCTGGCAGTGCTCGTCCCAAAAGAGCAAATAGATCATTTGCCCAAACATCATCCAAGACAATAAGATATCGTCCCTCCATCAAGACCCTTTTCATCTCTTTCAATAAAAATTCCTCATCATTTTCCTTCTCTTTGCTTGTGATAATCCCGAGTTTCCGGAGTCCCTTTTTCAAAATATCAACTAATTTGAAATCACTCGAAATAGCTAACCAAATGGTAACATAAAAGTGCCTCTTGATCTCATTATCATTGTAGACTTTTTGGGCAAGTGTCGTCTTGCCAAGACCACCCTGCCCAACAATGGAAACAACCCGTCGTCTTTGTTCGTTACTGCCAACCAACTGGTCAATCAACTTTTTTTTCTCATCTTTGAATCCAACAATTTCATAATCATCATCGTCTGGATTCACAGCCCCTCTAACAACTGATCCCACTTCTCTTCTCTCTTCCCCCAAATTTTCAATCCCGAAAATGATTCTTCCTTCGAAGATAATTTTGAGTTTAGCTTGTATTTTAGATATCTTTTCACCGAGTTTGTGTTGTGCAAACAACTCAGCAGGCTTTTGTGCATACTTCATAAACACACCAACACCCTTCCGCTGGCTTGAGGCAGTCTCAACAAGAAAGGTGTCGATTGCATCCTCCGTCTCATAAGCTACATCTCTTATATCCTTTACCCAGCCCTTTACTCTTTCATCCTTCTTCTGCTTTGAATCAGCATCTTTTAAGAAGCACTGCATCTGGTGAAGACGCAACTTAATCAGTTCGATTTGGTCATTTAAGCCATATAAGAATATAGCTTCTTTGATCAAGAGGTCGCTGAGCTTATCGACCACCCCAGAAACAACAGCCTGAACCATGATATTGGTTTTGTGTGTAAAAGAAGTGTGGGTTCTGATTCTTTGTGCTTCTGTCAATAAAGTTGGAAATTACAATACAAGCACCAGCACAAAAAATATTATTATTGACACCGTGTTTTACCCATCAACAGACTAAGTCAACAACAAAGTAATGTCAGCCTTCTTTGGACCAAGTCAACCCCATGACTTTCTTCATACATGCATCAATTGAGGTCATTCATAGTTATGCAGGAAAGTTTACAATATATGCTACAACTTTTATGGTTGAGTTTATTCAAAATTAGAATGAATCATGATCAAAATGTCTGAGGTGTGATATGTTTGAAACATATTTTTCATTAATTAGTTAAGTGTGAGTTATATGTATAATGTTATCTGTGTCAAAAAAGAGGGTTAGTATTTGATATATGTTTCTTGCTATGTTTATGGATCTTTGGGAGATTATCGAGTATGTTTTGGGAATAGAAAAAATAGATAGTTGTATTAAACTGTAGGTGATTTTTGCAGGATAAAGTATGGTTATAAAATAAAACCACATAGTTATTTAATTATTATGAGTTTACTTATCTTCTATGTTATCCTCAAAGTTAAATCATGTCTTCTATTAGTGATATCTAGTTAAATCAATATATGTTCTTAAACATATTTCCGTCCAAACAATATTTTTATTATTAATAATCCAAAATATACAATAATTTAGTCATTATATTTTTCAAGATAAGTTAGATTAAAAAAAATAATACAATATATGTTGTAGTGATTATTATTTTTTAGAAATATTCTTTAAAAGTAACAACAACGACATCGATGACGATGATCATAATAATGACAATTTGTACTAAAAAAATAACCATAACAATAAACAATATATAATAACCATGATAACACTCCATGAAAACAGATCATTGATGGCCGAATTGTCTACTGGCGCAGACGGTCTGAAATTATTTTGAGCATCTGAAAAAAAAAAAAAAATCTTCTTGAGAATCAGCTTTTTGTCTAGTAACAAAAATAATGCTCTCTGTGTGGAATGTTGTAAGTTCGAAATCTGGAAGATATTCTTTTGTAAATATTAAATAGTTAAATGACTTGACCTCCATCCTTTAATCCAAAAAAATAAAAATATATCTTCTACATTTTTTCACCGGTTAAGAAAGAAAGAGAGAAAAGAGATGAGTTGCATCCTTTTCTTTTCTTTTCGTTTATCTAGTATCACTACAGAGGATAAGGAGAGGAACAGGTCAAAGGAAAAAAGAGGGCGGCTAGAACTGGTGCATAGTCATACAAGAATAAATTTTAATTTATTTGAGGAACGCCCACTTGGTGAACAAATCATTTCTTAGGAGCTATTTCCATATTTTATTTTTTGTCCTGAGGTGCTCCAAATTTCGTGGATCGGTCCAAATATAAATACTATTTTTGGGACGGAACCTTGTCGTTGCCTTTTATATTAAGTTATCAAGTTACAATAATTTTGAATTCCAACAACGGTTTTTTTTTTCATTTTCAAAGTCTAAATCGTCGATCCAAATTGTTCAAAATGATTATCTAAATAAAATGTGCTTCCAGATCAAATAGTCAAATTTTTATATTTTTCTGATTTTTTTTTACTATTTATTAAGATGGATAGAAAAAATAGTTAAATTCAGACCATTGAATTTTGTACCCATCTTAATAAATAGTAAAAAAATTCAAAAAAATGTAAAATTTGATGTGGAAGCACATTTTATTTAGATAATCATGTTGAACAGTTTGGATCGACGATTTGGACTTTGAAAATGAAAAAAAACCGTTGTTGTAACTTGATCCCTCCTCTATACATACATACATACATACATACATACATATATATATATATATATAGGTTGGCTAATATACAATCGATTGTTCCTGAGCTTCCATGCAACCAAGTCGTTTTCTGATTTTCAAAGTCCAAATGGTCGATCCAAACTGTTATATGTGATTTCTATATTAAAATGTACTTGGAGACCAAATTTTACATTTTTTGGAATTTTTTTACTATTTATTAAGCCACTTTGAAAATCGCTGATCCAACGGCGGCTTCTATTTTTACTGTTTAGTTAAGCCACCGTTGGATGAGCGATTTTCTAAGTGGCTTAATAAATAGTAAAAAAATTCCAAAAAATATAAAATTTGGTCTCCAAGTATATTTTAATATAGAGATCACATCTAACGGTTTGGATCGACCGTTTGGATTTTGAAAATAGAAAAACGACTTGGTTGCACGGGAGCTCAGGAACAATCGATTGTATATTAGCCAACCTCTCTCTCTCTCTCTATATATATATATATATATATGAGATGGGCTACGGTGAGTTGCGAAGTAATAATCTTGTTTTACTTCACGCACATATCTCTATTTTCAAAGACCAAATAGTCGATCCGAATCACTGAACAAAATATTCATATTGAAATGTGCTTGGAGACTAAATTTTACATTTTTTGAAAACTTTTACTATTTTTTAAAAATATTTCAAAATCACTGTTTTGTATAGTTCTTTATAATCATCACGTTTTTCTTAGATATTGAACTACTTTCAATTGTCGATATATATATATTTTTAATTTTTGTTGTTGTTGACAAGCCTATCATCCTCCCACGTGTTCTACTTACCTGTGATGAAGATATTTTTGCAAATTGATCCGTATAATGTGCTGCCAATAATAAATTAATTCGATAAACACTATAACTATATTTTCAGGCTGTCTCAATTTTTATAATATACGAAGTCAAAGCAATTGATCTTGATCATGTTATTGATGTTTTGGATTTCAAAAATTAAAAAACAACTTAGTTGTACGAGACCTCAGAAAAAACTGATTTGATATTAGCCAACTTCTATATATAAAGAGAGATTGACTAAAATGCTTTAGATAGCACTTCAGCCGAAGTACAACCAAAATGGTTATATGATTATTGGGAAAAGAAGTGGGGCATGTATACTGGGAATTTTTTTTCTTGAATTCACTGCTGGTTAACATAGGAAACATTGCCCCAGTCTCCACAGAAAATCCATACAATATGTTAGTTTGTGGATCCCACGGCTCATTTGTCATGACTCATGACTTTACAAAGTCTTTGCAATTTTTTTTTTATATTTATTCGATAATATCTATCTATTTTGTGTCTTTATGAACAAACTCAAAATAATTAACAAAAGTTGCTACTAAACAAATAAAAACTATTATCACTCTTATTAATGAATTATTTCTAATTATCATGCTTCTTTGCCTTTCGCATTAGGTGGGAAAAAAACGTGACGTGAGTAACGTGTTGTGATTTGATCACATCACATCACAGCACAACACTTGATAAAAAAAATTATCTGACATGACATGATTAAAATGATGACGGATAGTTAGGTTGCGCAAATGGTCACGTTGTGACCGCAAGTGACGTGATTAAAAATAACATGACTAGTCACATTAATTAAATTATTATTATTTTCAGATTTAAAGTTCATAGAAAAGAGAAACAAAAAATGCTAAAAAAATAATAAATTGTAAAATAAATTAAATAAAGAAATAATATTGTAAAAAATGATAATTAAAGTGTCCACTGACGTGACGGTGTGACTAGCTTAGTTTGTGTGATGTGCAATTTTATATAATTGACTCTCAATATGTGTGTTGAACAGGCCTGATCTTGTTTGTTATGTTGAATTATGCTATTTAGGGCCGAAAGTTTATGGCCCTATCACTTTTACCAACATCCAGTTGTATATTTAAAATTCAAATGGAGAAATTGCTTTTGAAAATTGAATAATGATAATAATAATAATAATGGAATTAAAGAATTGAATTAGTGGTTGACACGCCAATCATACTCCGCACGTGTTCTGACAACCTGTGATGAAGATATTTTACAAATTGGCCCGTATATCGTGCTGCCAATAATAAATTAATTTGATAAACACTAAAATATATTTGCAGCCATTTCAAATTTTGTAATATACAAAGTCAAGGCAATCTTAATTTATCATCAAATTCATTCCCTGTCACGCAGCATCATGATATCTTTAATCAAAGAAAGCAAACAAAAATATAATAACGGTCAATAAATAATATGTTAATTGTCTAATCTTAACCTCGACGCTCCGGTCTCCATGCGAAACTTTATTTTTAAATTATATATTGCAACTGCCGAAATTTTTATTCACAAGATAAAAAATGAAAAAAAATCAAACATAACATCACATTGCCAGTGATAACTTTGGTCCTGTACCAATATTGAACAATCCACATTATTTTCAGAAGATTCTAGAGAGAAAGATGATGCATAGAGAGAGAAGCATGAACAATCCAAATTAATTATGTTTATTTGAAATTGATAATCCTCCATATATATAGAGAGAAAGATGATGCATAGAGTTAACAATCCAAATAAACATGTGAAAATAAACATGAAGAAACTTTTAATAACACCAAGTACACAAAATGCATTCCAAGAGCAATTCAGAAACAACAAACAAAGCTTTTAGCTAGCTTGGAAAAAAATAAAAAGAAATTCTCGTCGAGTTTTGTAGCCATGGCGCCGCTACATTTATTGGAACTTTTTAGAAAAAGAAGCATAGAGAATTAATTAATTAAAACAACGAACACAAAAGCAATCAACGGGATCTTGTTCCAATGCAAAGGTGACCAGTCATGTGCCAACCTTCTCCTCCATCAGGATACATAAATGGACATACTGGTTGAAAATTACCCTCTAAATTAATCAGGACATTATTCCATTGTACATTTGGATCGTTAGGTATGAACCTGGTCCAACTAGGAGTCGAATTCTCGTATCTGCTATGCGTCATGCGTTCGAACTTATGCACATCCTTATTCTTTTTTATGTTAACAGGGTCAATATCGACAGTGAAGATGTCTCCGTAAGGTCTGACAGAGTGTAAGAAGAGAGGTAATGAAATTGGATCAGCCGACACAGCAGCGAGATCTGCAGTTACAACAATGCTTCTTCCATCTGGACTGAACATCGGATGGTTCACGTGCCCCGCAACATTGTATCCGCTCTGTATCACTCTTACCACCACCTTTGGATCCTTCACACACACTATGTAAACCGCAAAATATCCTGGGTCGAGACCGTTGTCTGATTCTGGTGCATCTTGTGGTTTATCACGGGTTGATGAAAACACTATCCACTCTCCGTTTGGCGACCATTCGCAATGTGTGTCGGTCCAAGCCCCCGTAGTTAGTCTCGTTATCTTGCCACCAAACTCCCCAACGTTCGCATCCTCCATTATATATAGATTCTTGTGCTTTTCCTCTCCTCCATCTCTTGTGGATCGAAAAACTAGTCTTGTTCCTATAACAATTATCAACCGTTTATACAAATATTACAAACTAATATAAAGATTAATTAAGGAATTCAATTTTCCAAGTTAAAACATAACCAATTAGAGTGAGAGTTAGATAAAGGAAGTAATTAGGGAGCATTTTGGATTTATGATCAAAGAAAAAATTAACCTCTCCAAACGACCATAGTTCAAAAACAAGATAATAATAATATATAATTATGTGACTTGGTGAACCAATATTTATACAGTTAATGTTTTTATACCTATTAGTTGGAAAAGCAATGAACTGAAACTTTTATTGCGAGCTGTTTTTTTAGGGTAATTAAGTTGGCAACAATTTTAGCCCCTACTAAAGCTTACGACTTTATTGAGAGCTGTCACCAAGTAATAGAATATTAAACAAATTAAATGAATAGAAAGATCACCAATTCTTGAACTAGATGCATATGTCATCTGGCAAGGAAGCAGAGCACATATTTCAAGTTTTAGAATTACTTGGAAACCGATCGAGTTAATTACTTACCGTCTGGATCGGTAGATGGGAAGGCATTATTGGAATTTCCCTTTGTGAGAATTCGAGGTTTCCCGACACCACTGGATGGAACCCGTATGGCAGCGATATCCAATCGTTTTTTGGCATTGAAAGATGGTCCCATGCATACGTACAATATATCAGACTTTTGGCTCCAAACTGGCGAGAAGCAGTTGTCTGTGCCTTCTTTCTACAGGAACAAATTAAAATCATCATCAGCTACAAAAAAGTTGAGATTAAGGCCAGATTTGCACATATCTTTTTTCTTCTTCTTCTAATCAATAGATGTGATGTGAATGTATTTGTACCTCGTAGACAATACGCAACCCTTGTTTGTCCGCTACCCACACGGTACTGAACTCATTATCAACGAACGCGAGCCTGGAGCCATCTTTAGAAAATGTTGGAAATGCACCAGATACCCTAAACAACCCTACATCATTATGTGGTGAGGGGAGCCAGTCGAATTTGTTTGGGACATCATCAATGGTTCGCCCAGGTATAATCTAGACCAAAAGTACCAACATCAATATATAAATTACATATGCACATGGAAATAAAAACAAAGGAATCAATTTCTTTAAGTTCATGCTTCAGTTGAGTACCTGGTGAAAATGGCTGTTGCATCGATGGTAACCTATGCGCTTTCCCGCATCTATGACAAAGGGATTGTAATGGTCAGCTTTAGGTCTGGTTTTTTGAGTGATCTGTACTGATTGTTCTGGCATATATGTGTCAAAGATCTCGATATGCCGGTACTGTGCTTCTTCGCGTACATCACCGAACTCTGATTTCTTACGGATAGTTGCCACAGCCACTTTGGTTTCGTCGATGGCTGAAGGAGTTACTGCATCAAATTCTTTTGGGGTGACGGCGATGGTTTCACCGGTGGTCATGTCGAATCGAAACACACGCCAAGCTGTCTCATTTTTTTCGGTACCATAATATTCCTTTCTGTGGAAAAATAAGAAATTCTCACTTCCCCATGTTGGCCATCCACCGTTTACTATCACTTGCTTGCGTTCCAACCCCAAGTCTGATTCTTCTACATTCATCACATAAATGTCTGTCTGTAGATCTTCAATCTCGCCATCCCAAGGTTTTCCTTGAAATGAAGCCACTGCTATCTTCTTTCCAGATGGTGACACAGAGGGACTTAAATCAGATGTTCCTGTTGATCAACATATACACACAGATC
The DNA here is from genome assembly GCA_964058825.1 of Carex arenaria. NCBI lineage: Eukaryota > Viridiplantae > Streptophyta > Magnoliopsida > Poales > Cyperaceae > Carex > Carex arenaria. The sequence goes on along the minus strand of CAXKVW010000482.1, from coordinate 310,852 downwards.
AAATGATGAGAAAATTAAATCAAATTTAATTTGCGATATGAGTATATATATATATATGCAGCTAATAGATACAAAAAGTAAATTAACGGAAGGATGAGAAAAGGAACATACCTTGTGGAGTGAGACGCTCAGTTTTCCCTGTTATAAGATTGGTTTTGTATACAGCAGTCCAGGGGGAACGACGATGTTGTGCAGGCTCCTTAGTGGATATGTAGATGAGGAAATGATCAACAGTGTGACTTCCCATCTTATAACCGCCGCCAATGCAGCCACTGTCTTCCAGACGAACACCTTTGAATGATTGGGTGCCATAGACATCGGCCAAACTGAATACTTTGACTTTAGGCGGGTTCAGGTTGTCATTGAAGCGGAGAGCTATGTGAAGTGTTTCGAGGTGGTTCCCTCTTTCAGAAACAAAAATCATACCAGTGAGTCGACCTGAATCGACATCAGCTTCTGTGGCTTCAGAAGCCAATTTCGGACGGTTGATAATCGTCTTAAGAGCTGCCGGTGGGATGATTTGACAGTTGTAGTTGGATGATTTGCCATCAGTCAAATGAAGCTCATCTGTGGTTGATAATGGTGGAACTGAACAAGAGAAAATGTCCAGAGGCACCGGTGGTCTATAGGTCGTAAAGAAGGCGATGCTACCTCTGTACTGATCCATTAATTCTGACAATTGTTTTCTTTCTGTTTGATTGATTTAGTGTAAGCAATAGAACTTAATTCAGTGCTTTATTTATAAGCGGTTTGTATGTGTGCACAAGTCAATGAAATTCATTTTTATTTGGATCCGTTGATTGTGCCTCCTATATATATGATAATAAATTACGATTAAATAACAATAAAACATCTTCAACGTACCAGTTCAGATTTCATCATATCTCAAATAATACATTAATCTTTAATATATCATCCAATTCATTCACTGTCATACAGCATCATGCATGCACTCTATCTCCTGTGAAATTAAAGACGTGAATAGTGGTTGGCCAACCAATTTCACAGAAGAATTCTTGTCCCTTAATTAATGTGATAATTAATATTCATTGTGCAAACTAATTCATAAAGTGGGCTCCCCATGATAATTTTTTTAAAAAGAAAGAAGTATTCGCAATTGGATCAAAATGATATATTTCAAATCATACAACCTCTATTACCAATTTAATTACCATTTTCATTTACGGTCATGTGGCGTCATGCTCCTATTAAGGAAAGCAAGTAAACAAAAACATGGTCCCATTCATTAAGGTGATCAAGAAATTATTAACTACCTGGACACAGTATTAGAAATCAACAAATAAATAGATTAGCTTCACTCAAGCAAAATAAACTAGTGTGAAATTAAAGTAAATGAATGCCAGCAGATGGTGTTGCGGAGCACGGCATAGACACAGATCAATGTGCTGTGGCCTGTGGAGAAACTGTAGAGAATTTAGAAAATAATCAGATCATAGCCTCAGACCCGTTAGGTATTTATTCATCATTGGCTATTTTTAGAAAAGAAGAGCAAATAATTTAGGCAACCGTTAACTCTCTAGCTATAAAAGCCATTATTGTACAATCGAGATAATCAGAATTGAATAAAAATCAATTCATCATTTAATTTCTTCTCTCAAATTACTTCAAAAACCAATATTGTACCGAAGCATATTTGGAAACCTATTTCTCAAAACAAAGCAAGTGCCATAAAGGCCACCAAGTCATGTAACGGCCACCCAAACCAAAAACATAGCAATACCAGAAAAATTCAGAAACCAGCAATCAACATAGCAACCAGAAAATCGCACCAGTAAAATACCAGAAAGCCCACAAATACCAGTAAAATCAAACACAAGAAAGTACCAAACTCGCCATGTCTCAACAAACCGAAAAGCTCACAGGAATCCTTTAAATGGCAAAAATTATCTTCCTTGGACCAGATCGATCACTCTAGGCCTTAGCGGCAGATCTAAGTTGGAGTATGTCACAGGGGACAGGGGCGGAACTAGAAATTTTTGATAAAGGGGGCTAAAAATTAAAATGCATAATGTGGTGAGTGGAATTTGAACTCAAGATCTCTCAACTATAAAATAGAGCTCTAACCACTGGACTATAAGCAAACATTTAACTATCATTGAGGGGGGTTGGACTACATAAAAAGTTCTAAAAAAAAAAAAAAATCATTAAATTTTAATATACATAACTAAAATTTTAAAATTATAGGATGGTTTAGCCACCTTTCCAATACACTGAGATCCGCCTTGACAGGGGAGACATCAATGCCAAACCCCAAAGATTTAGAGAAACCAGATGAAGCAGAAAAAAAAGAGCATATTTTTGCACTTTTTCTGAAAAAGCTACAGTTAAAGAAGCATATTTTTGAATATTTTATGGGCCAAGGTGGCAAGTGACGTCCCTGTGTCCATGCATGTAACTCTGCTCCTGCACTGACTTCATGTTTATGAATACAAAGCTCACCTACGGGTTTCCACTCAAAAAAAAAAAAAAAATAGATACAAAGCTAGGAAGTTTAAAATAAAAAAGAATAAAAGAGTTGATACTGATGCTGTCCACAGGCTATTGGCAAAAGACACGACCCTACCCACAGGCATTGGCAATCTCCACTTCCCTATTTATACTTGCTATTAAAAACATAACACTACCCATAAATAGATATAAGATATTAAATTGCTAACAGAAAACTGTAACTGTACCAGCAAAGGAATCTTGTTCCACAAATGATTCCAACGGTATAATACAGATTGCAAATGAATAATCAGGACAGCACTGTTTCACATTTACCAGAAGTGAAAATCCATAATACTCCATCAACACAGGACCACATTTTAATTTTTATTTAATCAATAATCAGAACAAATCCATGTGATTATATAGGAAATAAAATATAGGGATGAGCTAATAACCACACTTTATTCTTGTATCATGACAGAGCACATCAAATTTGAACCACACAAGTATGATTTGCATTACAAGGTGTGAACAGAAAAATGCGCCCGTTTCCAATATAAAATCCACCAAGCACCAAATTTTAAATAAATGGACAGATGTTGACAGGTTATATTAACAGAAAGGATAGAAAGTAAAAGAAAAAAATTATAAATAATAAAAAATCAATAATTAAATGCAAGTATGCATGAATAACATTCCAAGCCAAAAAGTATATCAAATTATAATCAGGGGCAAATCCAAACCAGTCTAGAAGTGAACATGTGTCCTTTTTCCCTAGAATTGGTAAAGGTTAATTAAATTGAAAAAAAGAGAGAGCTTAAGCATATGCTAAAATAAAAGGGCAAAATTTAGCTCTCTATTTACCACATAAACTTCAAATAGGCGCAGGTAAAATCAATTCTTACTCACTAGTATTTCTAAATTATGTGCTCTCTCTCTCTAAGAAAGAAGCAAAAAAACCGGTTGGAGAGGAGGAGCGAGATAGCAGGGAAATTTTACAAATTGTCCTACTTTCAAAAAAATTCAAACAAAATGTCTCTCCTCTAAAATAATTAACAAAATGTTCTTGTGGGACCCTCATTTCTCCCTCTCCCCCTCCCTTCTATTTACTCTCATCAAATTTTGACACATCCTCCTTTTTTATTGCACTTTAATGAGAACATAACAAGTAACAAATTTTTTGTAGACATACGACAACTTTTCAATTAGATAATATATATCTCAAATCTATGTTTTTCAATTATGCAACAATTTTTTTACTCAAGTTTTCCAAAGTAAAACAGATACTCTTATGAAAGTCTGGAAAATATCATTGTGTAAGCATAGAATATTATATTTAGACATATTTTAGTAACAAAATATAAGTGCAAGCATAAGGTTAGTGAAAATTTCTATTCACATATGGATGGTGAAAATTTCAGTTTTTTTTTTATTTCAGCTTACACATATGAATTTATATATACAACCACAAATTACTTTATGTGGTTTGCAGTGTTCTATATTACGTGCCGAAATTAATATATAACAATGGATTAGCAGATGAGAAAAATATGCATTAAATATAGTATTAATAACATTACTTATTTTATGAAACAAGACACAACTTTCATATATTTTATGACAATACTTCATATGAAATTACAAAGCACTTTTATTTTATTTTATAATATTTATTATAAATAAAAAATTCTTGTACTTACGTCTGATTACTAACATGTATAAATATAATAATTTATGCTTATAGAATGATGCTCTCTAGACTCTCTTATAAAAGTATATGTTTTACTTTAGAAAACTTGACCAAAAAATTATTGTCTAATTAAAAAACATATATTCGATATTTATATATTATCTAACTGAAAAAATTATTGCATGTCTATAAAATTTTTGTTACTTATTATGCGCTAATTAAAGTTCAATGAAAGAGGTGGTGTCAAAATATGACGAGAGTAAATAGAAGGGAGGGGGAGAGAGAGGGAAGGAGGGAAAAATGAGAGTCCCACAAGGATATTTTGTTAATTATTTTAGAAGGAGGTATTTTGTTTGAATTTTTCTGAAAGTCGGGCAATTTGTAAAATTTCCCGAGATAGCACGGCCTTGTGTCGGATAATTTAGCTGCCGTTGAACTAGGAGTTGGGCCATCGAGTTAATCCATGTAAAGAAATTTGTTTCTCCGGTGCGTTATTATATTGGGCTTTTTGGGCCCAATCTTGTACTAATGTTGGATCAGAGATGTTCGTTCGTCAGGTCCGTTTTGACGAACTAATTGTGGGGCGCGATTTGGCTCATAATAATTCAGTGAATGTGAGATAAATGTTCCGGTCTAATTATGCTATTTAGGGGTGTAGACGGATCGGATTCGGAGCGGATAATGCTAATATCGTTTTGGTATCTATTTTTCAACAAGCCGATATAAATACAGATACGGATAATAAGTGGATATCAAAATTTGAAACTATATCCGTCTTAAACGAATACGGATACAGAGCGGGTAATCCACAGATACAGATTCGAATACGAATATGAAGCGGATAATGATAAGATATTGAGTAATTCTACTAAATTTCATAATTGTAAATTATCTAATTTGATTACTTAAATATGAAAGAATTGTCCGTTGTTTCTGATATGCAGAATGTTCTTTAGTCCTAATTCATCAAAACAAAATTAAGAAGGCGCTGGGATGTCTATAAAAGAAATCAGAGATTAATTTAGAAGTTCACTTGAATGGACCCATTCGACCCGGATAAGTAAATGAAATTTGATGCCAGATTGTACCGGATATCAAAAGTTTAAGGTTTATAAATTAATTTTAATGCATTCATTTTTTGGACTCCTTTGACCACTTGACTCTATATTAAATTAATTCGAAACTTTAAAATTTTCACATATAGACGCATCAATCATTAGGTAGAAGGATTTCAACGGTTTGGATTCATCGTTTAAAGTCGATTCGATATATTTTAGAGTCAAGTTCACAAGAGGTTGGGTGAACTTAGGAGCACCCTAGTTCTACTCTCTCTCTCTCTCTCTCTATATATATATATATAGTTGGCTAAGCTCAAAACGTTTGTTCCTAGCCTCAGGAACAAACGGTTCGGTTCTCTAATTTTCAAAATCCAAACGGTCGATCCAAATAGACAAGTGTTTAATCTATATTAAAATGTGCTTGGAGACCAAATTTTATATTTTTTAGAATTTTTTTACTATTTATTAAGATGGTTTGAAAATCGTTATTTTTCAATGGTGCAGAATTTTAATAAAAACAATGATTTTCAAACCATCTTAATAAATAGTAAAAAAATTTCAAGAAATATAAAATTTGGTCTCCAAGTACATTTTAATATAGATGAGGTTGGCTAAGCTCAAAATGTTTGTTCCTAGCCTCAGGAACAAACGATTAGGTTATCTGATTTTCAAAGTTCAAATGGTCCATTCAAACCGACAGATGTTTAATTTATATTTAAATGTACTTGGAGACCAAATTTTACATTTCTTGGATTTTTGTTACTATTTATCTATGTTGCATGGATATGGGTATGGGTATCGTATCGGATACGATACGGATACAGCGATACGGCAATTTTCAAAAATCTAGGATACGATATGGCTATTATATATATTATTATTTTATTATTTTAATTATATTATTAATTCAACACTTGTATTATACAACAGAAATAATTTAGTGATTCCAAACACATATTATACGGGGTATATAAGTCTCACAAATTAATTCAGTAACTCTATATGTGGCAGTTGTATATAAATTACTCTATATGTGACAGTTGTATTTAATTTTTATAGTCCATTGCAACATAAATTCAACACTTGTAATTATTTCAGCGACACATTATACTTAATTGTGCCACAGAAGATCTTTCATCAATGGTCCAGATATATAGTTTGATTTAGTCCCACAAGAATTGAATAAACCAGAAACGGGTGTATATAAGTCTCATGCAAAGTTCTAAGACGTTAATTGGAGAGGAGAGAGAGTAGCAGTTACAAATTTGAAATTGAGGAGGCACCACGTGAAGGCATTTGTAATATGTTAATTTAATGGGTCCACCTAGCTGTCCCCCATGAAACGTCCCCTATCTGTCATTCGGATAAAAAACAGTTAAAACAGCTAAAAACAAACAAAAACGCGTAAAACCGCCCAGAAAACGCGTTAATCCCGCAAAAGACAATTGGACGGCAAAAAAGTATTCAACTGTCAATACAAATGTATTCATTCTGCTGCCAAGAAGTATTCAACCATGGTCTGCACATTAAGAACGGCAAAAAAGTCATTGGCGGGGACGGCAATAGTCATTCCAACGGCAAACCGGGGGGAACGCAAACGTCCATATCAATACCGTACTTAACTGTGGGGACCATTAACGTCCTTTGAAAGCGACAGTGAAGGTAATGTACACTTTTAAGTATTAATATGTGAAGTATTCACTCAATTCAATTATAGTATTCATTTTAGTACTCAAAATCATTCACTTCAACAAAATGTTTCAAAATTATGGATTTATTGTTGGATTAATGTGGGGACCATTAACGTTCATTGAAAGCAACAGGGAAGATAATGCACGCTTTTAAGTATTAATATGTGAAGTATTCACTCAATTCTATTATAGTATTCATTTTAGTGCTCAAAAGCATTCACTTCAACAAAATGTTTCAAAATTATGTATTTATTGTTGGATTAATTACTGGTTTGCAATTCTTGTCTTGCAGTTAATAATTTAGTGATAAAAAAACTTCAATGCACCAATCAAATATTAACAATCCAATATAAGCAAATACAATTTCAATTTTTGACAATGCTAACCTCAAGTAAATACGAGTTAAGAAATTAACTTCAATTACAATCAGAAATTACAATTCAAATAACAAGTTAAGAAATTAACACCTGTAATCAGTAAATACGAGTTACGACTCAAACAATTCCAATCACAAACTACAATTAAAATAAGCAAATACAATTTCAATTTTTGACAATGCTAACTTCAAACAACTTCAAACTTCCGATCATTTCTTTCGTCTATCAGCATCCTAAAAGCTAACAGGATCCGTTACACGCTGATCATCCGCTAAAAATTTTCACAAATAAAAAATAGTCAGTTTCATATACAATCAAATTTTAAAATAAAGAAATCATTCTTAACATACAAGTATTCATCTTATTCTGTCAACATAAGGACATAATAATACATGATACACAGTTAATGTATTCAACAAATGCAATGAAGTATTCAACAACAATGTAACATATATTCATTAGAACAAAATATTGATACCAGAACTTGAATGACACACTGCAAGGTATTCATTCTTATAGGGATATGTATTCATCAAACACCATATATTCACTGTTTATGCATCACATGAAATTAAAAAAAAATTGACATAAGGATAACCTGGTTGAACAAAGTATTCATTCAGAGCACAAAAAATAATAGTGACCAAAGTATTTATTCAGAACTTCAAAGTATTCAACTCTAACATGTAAGTATTTATCCATATTATATAAAGTATTCTATCACCATTCAGACAACTTGGTATTGACACCTATAAGTATTCCTACAAGACTGCTAAGGTATTCAACGAGTGCAGATAGAGTATTCATGCCTAAAAAGTAAGATATTCACAATATTTGGTATGGACTGTCATTATGTATGCTATACAAAATAATTCATTCACAATACCTGGTTGAAGTCCAACACTGCATTGCGAGAGATATAGTCAACAGCTCGGATGACGAATATTAAACAATCGAGTGAACCATGCTGTTGAGGACAGTCCCTAGTTTAGAGAAATATGAAATATCAGCTTAAGCCTTCAGAAAATATATTAGACGAATTTCGAAATTTATGAAGAGTAGGATTTCAATCCCGATTCAAACAATTTGTGTGTACAAAAATGATAAAAAATTATCATCTAGTTTGATTGTCCGGTTTTAATTAGAGTTGAATTTTCTTAAACTCAGTTTTGAATAAAGAAAAGGATCGGAGTTTTAAATAATAGTTCTTGAAGATTCAAATTTTCAAATCATGATCCATAAAGAGCCGAAGTTATAAATAACAATCTTTAGATGAACTAACCATGAGCTGTTGGAGAAAGAGGATGATGGAGGAGTGTGCCTGAAATGTGCTTGAAATCTTAAAGTTACGATCAATAAGATCGACAGTACCATCGTCGCTACCAATGACGATCTTGCCTCTACTGCTGGAACATCATTGGATCCTTCCGGTGATCTCAATAAGGTTCACAGCCTTCCCACCGGACTTCTCGAAGAACTCAAACTTGAGCCACTTATACACCTTGTTCTTTCAGATCTGTTGCTCTCCGTCGAGGAGCCTTTGGGTCTAGGTTAGAGACAGACGGAGAACAAATCGGAGGTGAGGTCAGAGAAGAGATCGAACACGTGGTGGTCGGAGGAGGAGAGATTGGAAGGATCGTGGTCGTCCATTTGAGTTGTCAGTGAATGAGAAAGGAAAAGAAAAAGAGGAAGGAAGGGAGAAAGAAGTGAATGAGAAAGGAAAAGAAAAAGAGGAAGGGAGAAAGAAATGGACAGGAAAGGGAGAAGGTAAATGGAGAAATTAGTTAAGTTGTTAGTAAGGATAAGAAATCTGGGGGATGTTTAGGGGACAGTTAAGAGGGGGATGTTATAATAACCCTAATTTAATATTCCTTGGAAAGAGGAGAGAGAATAGCTTTAGCCAGCACACCTGACACCTCCCACGTGAAGCCCAAAGTGAATGGATTAGAGCGGAGAAAGTAAAATACAATTATTGACGTATCGTTGCCGTATCGACTCAAGACAGAGCCGTATCCCTGCTGTTCAACGCAGTATCGAAGGCCGTATATGATGGTATCAGATACGCCACGTAAGCTGATATGCCAGCTGGTATATCTGATACGTATCGGAACCGTATCGGACGCGTCCGATATGCGTCCGATAAGGATACGGGCCCTATATTGAAGTATCGGAGTAACATAGCTATTTATTAAGATGGTTTGAAAATCGCTGTTTTTATTAAAATTCCGCACCATTGAAAAACAGCGATTTTCAAACTATCTTAATAAATAGTAAAAAATTCCAAAAAATATAAAATTTGGTCTCCAAGCACATTTAATATAGATTAAACACCTGTCTCTTTGGATCAACCGTTTGGACTTTGAAAATCGGAGAACCAAATCGTTTGTTCCTGAGGCTAGGAACAAACATTTTGAGCTTAGCCAACATCTATATATATATTCCGTGGAGAATGGGGGCAATGTTTCCTATATTGACATAATGTTAACCTGTAGTGAATTCAAGAAAAGAATTCCCAGTACGCTTACATGCCCCCACTTCTTTTCCTAGTAATCATATAACAAGTTTGCATTTATATATAAATTATCGTAAGTATACAGCATTTGTATTTCTCAATTCATTTTTACTGATCAAAAGATATATAATATTTTTTGTATTATTTTTTTGGGTTCATGACCTTATTAAAATTAAAATTCATTTTGCTTAATTTTAGTAAGTTTTAATGTACTGGGTGTAGTTTTCATGAAGTTCCTTAATTAGTCCTCCTTAGATCTTATTAATGTCTTAATCTTGACTATAGAAATATCTTAAGGTAGAATTTAGAAAGAGGAGATGGACCTTTCTAAATTCTTAAGGTGTAGTTTCCATGAAAGGCTGAAATTTTGAGGCAAAATGGACCTTTCTAAATTATACCTTAGCTTAAGAACTGTGACAAAGCTACATTAAACTTGGGGTAAGCAACTGAATTTTGAAAGCAGAGTATACATCTATATATAATTGGGTTATTACCTACCTCTGAACAATCCTTTTTTTTTTTTTTTGCCTATATACACCTGATAAAAATCCTGACTCTGTTAAACAGAACACCCCCTAGTTCTACTCTAATTTAATGCTAAATATATGCTACGTTTCATAACTTAGTTCTCAATAATGCTAACTTGAAGTCTTTGACAAAGCCAACTACCTCAACAAAAAATAAAAGGAAGCTGATATCAGTACCCGCACCATAACTTCCATAACTGCCATAACAACTTGGGGGACCGCAAAAACTCCAGTACTGAATTTTTTTTCCAAAGTATTAATATCTATACACGGAAATATTTATACCTATATACGAAAGTATTTATATCTATAAGATAAACAACTTTTACGTAAATAATTATTTCTCCATCTAAATTTCTCAAAAGTACCCACACCATAAATGCATGGTGGGGACCACTCAAACTAGATGGGGGACCATACACGTTTTTAGAGGTGGATTTTTTTCTCCGTTCATTTTCATTTATATTTCTAACGATCTATGAGGAATTTTGCAAATCTAAAACCACTAACGTCTTCTACGTAATTTTCTCTTTCAAATGAGATCTATGATGACGTATTTTCAAGATCGTTGTCACACAAGTATTTATACCTACACTTGCAGTATTTTTTATACATGACACTGTGTGATATTTGAAAGTATTAATATCAAGTATTCCAAGTATTAATACTGATGTATTGTAGTATTGATACCTATGTGATCAACTATTTTTGTTAAAGAAATGTTGCAAATGATTTTTACATATGAATATATTACACTCGATAACATATGAAAGTATTAATATCAAGTAATACAAGGATTTATATATATGCACTGAAGTATTTACATTTATGTGATCAACTATGTTTGTTAGAAGAAGGTTGACGCAGGAATGATTGGAGAAGGTTGATGCAAGAATGCGGGGTCCCCACTACTTCATTTAAGGAAGGTTGACGCGGGACCATTGGAGACTGAAAAATGGAGTGATCATATCAAGTGATGTACACAAGTATTAATATCTTATTTTGTAAGTATCAATTTCTTATCTTGCAAGTATTCATATTTATAAAGGCTGACGCTGAACGAGTATGGGGACTGAAAAGGGGGGAACCAAGCAATTAGTGGGGACCATAACACACCATGCCTTTAATGTACAGTGTGGATATAGTACGGGTACTGTAGCGTGGGGATGAAAATAATTATTCAAAATAAAAACTAGTAGGGAAAGGGGGAAGAAATATACCATTAACTTCCTAATGAGAAGTTAATATTGTTATGGTAGAAAATAATTGTAGCCAGTATATTATATGTTCTTGTCATTTGTCATCTATGCAAATTGATGATTGATAACTTAATATAAAAGGCAACGACAAGGTTCCGTCCCAAAAATAGTATTTATATTTGGACCGATCCACGAAATTTGGAGCACCTCAGGACAAAAATTAAAATATGGAAATAGCTCCTAAGAAATGATTTGTTCACCAAGTAGGCGTTCCTCAAATTAATTAAAATTTATTCTTGTATGACTATGCACCAGTTCTAGCCGAATTCGTATCCGGTGTAGTACCGCAAAAAGGAATCTTTTAGAATGATTTTCTTTTTAGTTGATCCGAATCGTTCTTTTAACTTGGCACGAATCTTAAAGTCCAATAATACTGCTCCCTATTTTCCTTCTAATCTCAAACCGGCTGAGATTTAATCTCAAACCATAAAGTGATACGGATCCGTTCTAGCCGCCCTCTTTTTTCCTTTAACCTGTTCCTCTCCTTCTCCTCAATAGTGATACTAGATAAACGAAAAGGAAAGAAAAGAAAAAGATGCAACTCATCTCTTTTCTTTCTTTCTTTGTTAACCGGTGAAAAATGTAGAAGATATATTTTTTTTTTTTGGATTAAGAGGTGGAGGTCAAGTCATTCAACTATTTAATATTTACAAAGGAATATCTTCCAAATTTCGAACTTACAACATTTCACACAGATAGCATTATTTTTGTTACTAGACCAAAAGCTGATTCTCAAGAAGATTTTTTTTTTTCAGACCTTCTGCGCCAGTAGACAATTCGGCCATCAATGATCTGTTTTCATGGAGTGTTATCATGGTTATTATATATTGTTTATTGTTATGGTTATTTTTTTAGTACAAATTATCATTATTATGATCATCGTCATCGATGTTGTCCATCGTTGTTGTTACTTTTAAAGAATATTTCTAAAAAATAATAATCACTACAACATATATTGTATTAATTTTTTTAATCTAACTTATCTTGAAAAATATAATGAACAAATTATTGTATATTTTGGATTATTAATAATAAAAATATTGTTTGGACGGGAAATATGTTCAAGAACATAAATTGATTTAACTAGAAATCACTAATAGAAGACATAAGTAAACTCATAATTATTCAATAACTATGTGGTTTTATTTTATAACCATACTTTATCCTGCAAAAGTCACCTAAAGTTAATACAACAATCTATTTTTTCTTTTCCCAAACCATACTTTATCCATAAACATAGCAAGAAACATCAAATACTAACCCTCTTTTTTTTGACACAGATAACATTATACATATAACTCACACTTAACTAATTAATGACAAATATGTTTCAAACATATATATCACACCTCCTTAGGCATTTTGATCATGATTCATTCTAATTTTGAATAAACTCAACCATAAAAGTTGTAGCATATATTATAAACTTTCTACGTAACTATGAATGACCTCAATTGATGCATGTATGAAGAAAGTTATGGGCAAAATAGAAAATAATGTCAATCGAGACATAAAGTGGGGTTGACTTGGTTAAAAGAAGGCTGACATTACTTTGTTATTGACTTAAGTCTGTTGATGGGTAAAACACGGTGTCAATAATAATTAATATTGTTGTTGTTGGTGCTTGTATTGTAATTGTTGTATTATTGTTTGTCATTATCTGATATATCACTATCACAAAATTCAAAATGGAGAAAGTAACAAATATTTTTGAAATGTATTTCAATTATCGTTATTTGCTTCTTTTTTTTTCAAAATAAGAATAACGTACAATAATATTACAAAAAGTTAGAATTCTGTGGAAAGAAAGTTCTGTCTGAAAATTATTTATCCCGAGTCCCGACTGATGGAAGAAAGTGAAAGAACAAAATAGAGCGCTGAAAGAACGGGTAAACATTTTGACAGAGCTGACTTTTATTCATGCGCGCAGCGAGTCGGTATTAATAAAAACTGCTCTGTCAAAATCTTCATCCAAAAGGGCCGTCAGCAATGCGACGCAGATATTCATTAATTATTGAATTCCTTCCTCTTATACGGACGCTTGGAAAATAATTAATTGCTACTTGACTAGAGAGTAGAGATGATTGACACAGCGAATTGCCAACTACGTACCTCAACGCATTTTTAAAATTCATATACTTAACTCATAACATTTTCTCTCGTCATGTATACTTGTCCATCATCATATATATCTATGATTAATGCATGAACTGGTGTACTAATAATGTTCAATGTTCATATAAAATAAATTAATTAACAAAATTATTTAAAACATGAGCGAACTTATTATTACTTAAAAATATTGCTCAAAAAAAGTTATTTCAGACATTATCAAATAGTAATTTATTTGGCACTTCCAATCAAATATATATATATATATAGATAGATAGAGTAGAACTAGGGTGCTCCTAAGTCCATCCAACCTCTTGTGAACTTGATTCTAAAATATATCGAATCAACTTTAAACGATGAATCCAAACCGTTGAAACCCTTATACCTAATGAGTCATGCGTTTATATGTGAAAATTTTAAAGTTTCGAATTAATTTAATATAGAGTCAAGTGGTCAAAGAAGTCCAAAAAATGAATGCATTAAAATTAATTTATAACCTTAAACTTTTGACCAGTTGACTCTATATTAAATTAATTCGAAACTTTAAAATTTTCACATGTAGATGCATCACTCATTAGGTAGAAGAGTTTCAACAGTTTGGATTTATCGTTTAAAGTCGATTCGATATATTTTAGAGTCAAGTTCACAAGAAGTTGGGTGAACTTAGGAGCACCCTAGTTCTACTCTATATATATATATATTCGTAGAAAATATTGCTAACATGGTTATTTTCATTTGTTCCTGCTGCTGCTATTTTTATTGCTACTGATGTTACCCACTGCAACTGTAGTTGGTGGTAATATACCTTTTCTATTATTATTTTTTCAAGCAACATTTTTTTAATATTTCATCTAGTTGGTAGACAACTTTCACGACTAAGAGTCAGAGAACTAGCTTGCTATAAGGTTTATTAATTTTTAATGCTTTTCTGTGGAAGATAAGTGAGATATAAATTCTTTATTTCTGATTTCTTGACCGTCAAAACTTATTTATTATATGTTTCTGAATTGCGTTCTTTAAGCACTAGTCGATTGATTGAGATGGATGGTTGTACATCCGTACGTCAACCGTAATAATTGTTAAAAGTATATCAATTTGCTGTTACCATCTCCGATATTTATTAATGGAGATAGCAGGTCATGTTGGTCATTAGACACTTTCCTTGCAGGATTCTTCTCATTTCCTTGCACGAATATCCTCATTTCCTTGCAGGATCCTCGTCACCTCGCATCTTTGTCAACAAAAAAAAAAAAAAAAATGTCAGATCAAACTCGGAGCCGTACAAAAGTACTAGTGCTCCAATTATACCTTGGTTATAATATCCAACTTTATTGACAGAAGTACAAAGAATCACAACCCACACTTCTTTTACACACAAAACCAATATCATGGTTCAGGCTGTTGTTTCTGGGGTGGTCGATAAGCTCAGCGACCTCTTGATCAAAGAAGCTACATTCTTATATGGCTTAAATGACCAAATCGAACTGATTAAGTTGCGTCTTCACCAGATGGAGTGCTTCTTAAAAGATGCCGATTCAAAGCAGAAGAAGGATGAAAGAGTAAAGGGCTGGGTGAAGGATATAAGAGATGTAGCTTATGAGACGGAGGATGCAATCGACACCTTCCTTGTTGAGACCGCCCCAAGCCAGCGGAAGGGTGTTGGTGTATTTATGAAGTATGCACAAAAGCCTGCTGAGTTGTTTGCACAACACAAACTCGGTGAAAAGATATCTAAAATACAAGCTAAACTCAAAATTATCTCCGAGGGAAGAATCATTTTCGGGATTGAAAATTTGGGGGAAGAGAGAAGAGAAGTGGGATCAGTTGTTAGAGGGGCTGTGAATCCAGACGATGATGATTATGAAATTGTTGGATTCAAAGATGAGAAAAAAAAGTTGATTGACAAGTTGGTTGCCAGTGGGAACGAACAAAGACGACGGGTTGTTTCCATTGTTGGGCAGGGTGGTCTTGGCAAGACGACACTTGCCCAAAAAGTCTACAATGATAATGAGATCAAGAGGCACTTTTATGTTACCATTTGGTTAACTATTTCGAGTGATTTCAAACTAGTTGATATTTTGAAAAAGGGACTCCGGAAACTCGGGATTGTCACAAGCAAAGAGAAGGAAAATGATGAGGAATTTTTATTGGAAGAGATGAAAAGGGTCTTGATGGAGGGACGATATCTTATTGTCTTGGATGATGTTTGGGCAAAGGATCTCTTTGCTCTTTTGGGACGAGCACTGCCAGATGTCGGTAATGGAAGCCGAGTGCTCATGACAAGCCGCTTTCTTGCTGTTGCAAAGCAAGCTGATTCCGGTAGCATCCCCCATGAACTCCGCTACCTTAATGAAGAGGAGAGCCTAAAACTTCTCCTTGTAAAGGCATTCCCCGATCAATATCCTCCTTCAATTTGCTTGGAAAACAATGATCTAGTCGAAGTGGCGAAACAGTTGGCAAAAAGGTGTGATGGTTTACCACTAGCATTGGTGGTAATTGGAGGTCTCCTATCGATGAAGGTCCCGAACTATAATGATTGGAACCGCGTACTACAAACTATGGATTGGCAATTGGATGGCAGTGAATGCATGCAAGTTCTGGCCACAAGCTATCATGATTTACCTTATTATCTCAAGCAGTGTTTTCTGTACATGGCATGCTTCCCTGAGGATTATGTGATTCACGCTGGACCTCTTATGAGAATGTGGATTGCAGAAGGATTTATCAAGCCTGAGGGTAGGACTTTGGAGGATACGGCAGAGCGCTACTTAGAAGAACTCACTCAAAGGTAAAACTCAGTTCTTTTCTTTTACTTTATCTACTTTTAACACTAGACACATTACAGATATGGGAAAGAGGGAATTCCATGGGCAATATCAGACTAAATTCGATCCGATATCTGGTTGGAGTCACTTGATTCGCATCAAGATTCGTATGCTCAATTTGATTCACGGGGCGTATTTTAAGATACATAGTTTGCATGACTCTTAAAGCGAATTGAACAGCTATGACTGGGAAATCAGATGTCCCCTAGTTCCAACAAATATAGTAGTAGTGAATTTTATCCTCATCTTCTAGATATGTAGCATCGAAAAAATAACTTATATTGATTATCTATGTATGTTATCTTTTTTCGTAGGTGCATGGTTCAAATATCCGAGAGATCTTTAAAATACGGCACTATTGAGCGTTGTTGTATTCATGATCTACTGCATGAACTAGCCATCAACGAATCCAAAGAGGATAATTTTCTACAATTGAATCACCATCAAATGAAAGGACAGCATCCTACCGCACGCCGAGCAGCTCACTTCCAAACCGATGTTGTCAAATTTTCCGAGAACACCAACCTCCGTTCCTTGCTAATTTTTGATGGTCGCATAGCAAGCCTAATCAAGTTTAGATTGCTGTGTGTACTAGAATTGAAAGGCGTTTCGTGCATCAAAAATCTCGCTAATGAGGTAACAAAGATGGTTCACCTCAGTTATCTTGGGTTGAGGAGGACATGGATATGTTCTCTACCAGAAAAAATAGGCAGTCTTAAAAAACTTCAAACCCTTGATATCAGAGAAACATATCTAACCTTGGTACCCTTTTCTCTATGGGAAATAACAACACTGAGGCATGTGCATGCTTCCTGGAATAGACCAATAAATGGACCCTACAAGGGATCCAAACTAGAGCATTTATTGACCCTCAAGTATGTGAAAGTGATGGAATGGAAAAATGATTTGCCACACATGAAAAATATCAGAAAATTGGGAATAAGAAATAGAGATAATCATGATTCAAAAGCAACTGCCCAACTGCTAAAAAATTTGGAACATCTCTGCAGTTTAAGTATAGAATGGCAAATTCTTCCAGAAGAGATTGTCGATATGAGGTCCTTCCGTAGCTATAAAAATATACGAAATTTAGGGCTCCTAGGAGAATGGCCCCGAAGCATGCTGTTCAATGCGGCAATGATACCTGAGCATGTCACACAACTTGTTCTTTATCGTACAAGGTTGGAGCAAGATCCAATGCCAGAACTAAAGAAGCTACGGAGTATTAAATTCCTTGATCTGGGTCGACATGCCATAACCTGTAAGAGGATGGTGTGCTCGGCAGGAGGATTCGTACAACTTCAGAGATTATACATTACCGAAAACGACTCATTGGAGGAGTTGCATGTGGAGGAAGGTTCCTTTCCATTTCTCAAGTATCTGTGGATCGTAGCATGCTGGAAGCTAAGGATGCTGCCTGAGTTGCATTATATAACTAGTCTTCAAAAATTGGAGATTAGTGTAATGCTCCATGAATTTAAATTAAGGATGGTTCACCCTGATGGAGAGGACTGGCACAAAATCAAGCATATCCCTGAAGTTGCATATATTTTTTAAATGTTTGTAACTACTAACTACGGCACTTTATTATGTAGATAGTTTTAATGAATTCTTGTTTTCTTTTTCTCATTTACTGAATAGTTTGATGCTTTCGGAGATGCATATATAACTGCCCAATACAGTTGGACATGTCTTAGTTGTGGGCCCATAGCATAGCCAAGGGTAGATTTGCTGTTATTTTTTGTAAGACAAGAGATTAAGAAAACAACTTATTATTGCAATCTTAATTTCAGATTTTTACACGTGTATCTATTTATAGAAGAAATAAAAAACTAGTCGTTGTATTATTAATTACAACTACTAACTACTAACTACTAACCACTATCCCCTAAAATAGCCGTTACAATTCTAAATGGAAATATAGCCGTTATTTTTAACACTCCTCCTCAAGCTAAGAATGTATATATTCTACAATCTTAGCTTGCTTGTGATTTTTTTCAAATAGATCCGGATCCAAGCCTTTTGTGAAGATATTCGCGAATTGATTTTCACTTTTTACGTATGGTGTTTCAATTTTTTTTGCTTGAACCTTTTCTCTAATAAAGTGGCAATCCACTTCTATATACTTTGTTTGCTCATGAAACACAGGATTTGAAGCTATATGTCGTGCTGAATTATTGTCGCAATACATTTTCATCGGAGCTTGAGTTTTAAATCCCATGTCTAATAGGAGTTGTTTGATCCAAGTTAGTTCGCTTGCAGTTGATGCCATGGCACAATATTCGGCTTCGGTGCTTGATCGTGCTACAATATTTTGTTTCTTGCTTTTCCATGTGATTAGATTCCCGCGTACAAATGTGCAAAAACCAATTGTCGATTTTCTATCGAAGATTCCGGCCCAATCTGCATCGGAATAGCCACATATATCATTAGATTTATTATTTTTCATCCAAATACCCTTACCGAGATTATTTTTTAAGAATCTTAACATTCTATTTACCGCTTCTAAATGTGGTGTTCTTGGTGAGTACATGAACTTACTATTTTGACTTACGGAAAATAAAATATCCGGACGTGTAACCGATAGATATATCAATTTTTCAACAAGTCTTTGAAATTAATTTGTCTTTTAAAGGTTCACCATCTTCACCATTTAATTTGTATTTATTGTCAATTGGGGTAGATGCCGGTTTACATTCTAACTTATCGGTTTCTTTTAACAAATCAAGTGTATATTTTCTTTGTAAAATAAAAAGTCCTTTATCCGAAGTAGCTACCTCTATTCATAAAAAGTATTTAAGGTATCTTAAATCTTTTATGTCAAATATTTCTTTTAGTTGTTTTTTAATTTTTTGGATTTGCTCAAAATTATTTCCGGTAATTATGATGTCATCTATATATACTAAAATGAGAGTTGTATTGATACCGTCACATTTAGTAAATAAATAATGATCGGCATTACTAATTTTAAAATTACAAGAAATTAAATAAGAGCTAAGCTTGCCATACCATGCTCGTGGAGATTGCTTCAATCCATAAATTGATTTATTAAGCCTACATGCCAACTTAGAATTGGCTTCTAATTTATGACCGGGTGGTAATGTCATATACACCTCTTCTTCAAGTGTTCCTTGAAGAAAGACTTTCTTCACGTTCATTTGGTAGAGGTCCCAACCTTTATTTACGGCAAACATTGAACTATCATTGAGGGGGGTTGGACTATATAGAAAGTTCTAAAAAAAATAAAATTTCATTAAATTTCAATATACATAACTAAAATTTTAAAATCATAAGGTGGCTTAGCCACCTTTCCATTACACTAAGATCTGCCTTGACAGGGGAGACATCAAAGCCAAACCCCAAAGATTTAGAGAAACCAGATGAAGCAGAAAAAAAGAGAGCATATTTTTGCACATTTTTCTGAAAAAGCTACAGTTAAAGAAGCATATATATTTTTGAATATTTTATGGGTCAAGGTGGCAAGTGACGTCCCTGTGTCCATGCATGTAACTCTGCCCCTGCACTGATAATAGAAGATGATGTACCACAGTCAAACTGTTGACTTAAATAGTTAGTTATAACCGAATATGGTTAGAGAGACAATTAATGATGTAATAGGCAGTTACTTACATAACACAGATTAGAGAGGTTAAGGCAAGTGCCTATATAAAGATGACAGACCCTATGTACAAATTACACAAGAATAATACAAGATTTCATCTTCCTCATTTCTTTGTCTCAAATTATATGGTATCAGAGCTACAAGCCTAATGGTGAACAATACCCAAATTCCTCCTATTCAACAAAATCAAAACCAAACTGAATCAATTATCATCTTGAATCTACCGATTGCCACGAAGTTATCTCATACTAACTTCCTCACCTGGAAATCTCAAATCTTGCCAGTCATCCATGGCTACAACCTTAAGAAGTACATTGAGACTGCTCCGAATGGTACTGATACAGATCACGCAAGAACTGAAGAATTCTCAGATCGCCAAGATCAGTTACTTCTGGCATGGATTAGATCCTCTCTGACTGAGCTGATCCAAGCTCAAGTCGTTTCTTGTGCTACAACGGCCGATCTATGGACGAGTTTGACTCAAATCTTCTCAGCCACTTCACGTGCCAGACTAACGGATCTCCATCGTCAGCTGCAGACTTCAACCAAGGGTTCACTCTCATGTTCTGACTACCTCCAGAGGATGCGACAGCTTTCAGACGAACTGGCATTCATCGGAGCACCTATGTCAGACGATGATCTGGTTTCATCTGTGCTTAACGGACTTGGAGCTGAGTATAACCCGTTCGTGATTGCTGTCACTACCGCTAGTAGGCATTCACCGCTGACTTTCTCTGACATTCACAGACTGCTCCTCTCCCACGAATCCTTGCTTCAAGGACAGTCGGTAACTCCTTCTCTCTCTCCTCTTGAGTCACCGGCTGCATTTGCTACCAGATCTAATTTTTGTGGACCTGCTCCAAGGGGTCAGTACCGCCCACCCGGTAACAACTCTACCCGTTACCAGCAGCAACCTAGGACGCCACAGTATCCACAACAGAACAGGCCTTATTTTCCTTCTGGCCCGCCATAGCAGCAAAGAAACTCCTCATTTTTCTCTGGCCCGTACCAGCAACCTGGTTTTAATCAAGTCTCTTATGGCCCTGCTCCTTCTGGGCCGAAACCATAGTGTCAAATCTGTTTTAAAGTGGGGCATACAGTCAAGATTTGCTACCATCGTTTTTCAGCAGACAGAGACTATCCAAATCCTGGTTCAAACTCGGCACAGCAACAGCCATCCACTTTTCATGCATATCTTGCTCAACCAACTGATGTGTATGATGAGAATGCCGAGTGGATCTTAGATTCGGGCGCCACCAACCATGTCACAAGCGACATCAATAACCTCTCCTCATTCTATGCTTATGAAGGCACCGACAATCTCCAAATTGGTAACGGTGAAGGTCTCTTAATTTCAAACATCGGTTTTTCTTCATTCACAATTTCTAAGCATCCCATAAATCTCCACAATATACTTCATGTGCCTAAATTCTCCAAAAATCTCATTAGTCTCTCTCAATTATTACATGATAACCCTAATTTACTTGTTGAATTCACATCTTCTTCTTGTGTTTTCAAGGACCTCCACACGAAGACAATTCTTATCCAAGCGAAATGCACTAGTGGTCTATTTTTGATCCCTTTGAAGCACTCTTCTTCTCCTAAGGCTTTCATTGGGATTCGTGCTTCGGCCGACTTATGGCATGCGAGACTAGGGCACCCATCTTCTTCTACCACTTTGCATTTACTCAATTCGCAAAATTTACCATGTAGTTCCAATAAAATGTCTCCATGTAATTTTTGTTTTATGGCAAAATCTCATAAGTTGCCATTTTCTACTTCTTTTTCTTCTACTTTTTCCCCTTTAGAAATTGTGCATTCCGATGTTTGGGGACCTTCCCCTATTACTTCAATAAATGGATATCGGTTTTATGTGAGTTTTATTGATGATTTTTCCCGATTCACTTGGGTTTATTTTATAAGGCATAAAAGTGAAGTTCCTTACATTTTTGCTCGTTTCAAAGCACAAATTGAGAACCTTTTAGGTACTAACATCAAGATATTGCGATCCGATGGAGGGACCGAGTTTAAACTCATTCTCAAGCAATTTCCACATCTTATTCACCAAACATCTTGCCCTTACACTGCTGAGCAAAACGGTGTCGCCGAGCGCAAACATCGACACCTTATCGAACTATCTCTTGCCACAATGTCTCACGCATCAATTCCGCTCGAGTATTGGGATGAAATTTTTTCTAGCATGGCTTACTTAATTAACCGCCTCCCTTCACATACGAGTCAAGTTCCCTTTACGACTCTCTTCAACAAACCCCCTGATTATTCTATGCTTCGAGTCTTAGGTTGTTTATGCTTTCCGCATACTCGACCATACAACCAACACAAACTTCAACTTCGTGCCTTGCCATGCATTTTTCTTGGTTACGCATCAACCCAAAAAGGCTACCGATGCCTTCACATACCAACAAATAAAATATACATCTCCCGCAATGTCCAGTTTATTGAAACCCAATTTCCCTTTCAAACTCTTACTACACCTGAAGCTACATCGCCTCTATCCCCTTTTCCCTCTCTGTTGCACTTCTTTTTACCCAATTCACCTCAGCCTCCCACTGATTCTCACTCAATTTCGGCCCATACTGATGCTCCTATTTCCCACTCACTTTCGGACCATGAACAGCCCAATTCGGACTCTGCACAGCCCAGTTCGGATCCTGCACAGCCCAGTTTAGATTTACCTTCCTCTCTGGCGCATTTCACTCCCTCTAATTTAGAGGCCCAGCCGAATATTTTCACTTTGGAGGCACAGCCGACCACACCCTCTGCTTCCAGTTCGGCCACTAACCAAAACCATCTGACAACTACTCCAGTGACCATTCATTCTACACACCCTATGATAATGAGAACCCGCGACAACACTCGAAAACCTCGTACCTTTCCGAACCATGTCGCCCTAACCGTTTCTCTTGATGCCGACCCCACCACCTATTCTCAAGCTCAATCACATCCTCATTGGGTCGAGGCTATGTGATGCTCTTCATCAAAACCGTACTTAGACATTGGTACCTCCACCTTCCAACCAAAAGGTCATTGGATGTAAATGGGTTTACAAAACCAAACGACATGCCGATGGAACCATTGAATGGCACAAAGCTCGATTAGTTGCAAAAGGGTTTCATTAAGCTGAAGGTGTCGACTTCTTCGAGACTTTTAGTCCCGTTGTTAGACCTACTACAATTTGACTAGTGCTCTCTATTGCGATTACTTCCAATTGGACTATTCGGCAACTTGATGTCTAAAATGCATTTTTGCATGGTGACCTTACCGAACAAGTATATATGTCTCAACCTCAAGGATTCATTGACCCTCATAATCCTAGTCATGTTTGCCTTCTTTCCAAAGCCCTTTACGGATTGAAGCAATCATCTCGTGCTTGGTTCCACAAATTAAAAGCCGTTCTTCTTCAAATCGGTTTTCGAGGCTCTCAACACGACCCTTCTCTCTTCATCTCTAATGATCATGGCTACGTTACTTTCATTCTCGTTTATGTCGATGACATTATCATAACCGGGAGCAATTCTTCTTACTTAGCCTCTTGCATTTCTCAACTCTCAAGTGCTTTTGCTCTCAAAGACCTTGGCAACCTCCATTACTTCTTGGGTATCGAAGTTCAACGCTCATCTCATGGCATGCATCTTTCTCAAACCAAATACTTGAAAGATCTCATAAATCGTACCAACATGCGACTTTCCAAACCGTGCGAAACTCCAATGTCCACGGCCTCATCCCTTTCTATTCATGACAAGCCTTTATTCGATGATCCTCATCTTTATCGAAGTGTCGCCGGCGCTCTTCAATACGCCACTCTCACTAGGCCGGATATTTCCTTTGCCGTTAACAAGGTGTCGCAATTTATGCAAAACCCCGCTTCTTCTCATTGGGTTGCCGTAAAACGAATCCTTCGTTATCTACACAGCACTTTGCACCATGGATTATTCTTGTCTTCGGCCTCATCTTTTACACTTCATGCCTATTCCGATTCGGATTGGGCGGGTTCTTTGGATGATCGACGATTCACATCCGGCTTTTGCATTTTTCTAGCCGCAATCTCATTTCTTGGAGTGCTAAAAAGCAAGCTACCGTGTCCCGTTCAAGTACCGAAGCAGAATATCGGAGTCTTGCCATTACTTGTGCCGAATTGTTATGGCTTCGATACCTTCTTCATGAGCTTCATATACCCGTGCCTTCTCCTCCTACGTACACTTTGGTGCGACAATATAGGAGCGACATTTTTGGCCTCTAACTCCATGTTCCATGCTCGCACAAAGTACGTAGAAATCGATTATCACTTCGTTCGAGAACGGATCTCCTCTAAAGAACTTCTTGTTATATTCTTGTGTTCCAATGATCAACTTGCCGACCTCTTGACCAAACCTCTGCCTTCACCTCGATTCATCCATCTCACACGCAAGCTTACAATGACACCGCCACTTCCGCTTGAGGGGGGGCTAATAGAAGATGATGTAACACGGTCAAACTGTTGACTGAAATAGTTAGTTATAACCGAATATGGTTAGAGAGGCAATTAATGATGTAATAGGCAATTACTTGCATAACACAGATTAGAGAGGTTAAGGCAAGTGCCTATATATAGATGACAGACCCTATGTACAAATTACACAAGAATAATACAAGAATTTATTTTTCTCATTTCTCTGTCTCAAATTATAACTGACTTCATGTTTATGGATACAAAGCTCACCTACGGGTTTCCACTCAAAAAAAAAAAAAAATAGATACAAAGCTAGGAAGTTTAAAATAAAAAAGAATAAAAGAGTTGATACTGATGCTGTCCACAGGCTATTGGCAAAAGACACGACCCTACCCACGGGCATTGGCAATCTCCACTTCCTTATTTATACTTGCTATTAAAAACATAAAACTACCCATAAATAGATATAAGGTATTAAATTGCTAACAGAAAACTATAACTGTACCAGCAAAGGAATCTTGTTCCACAAATGATTCCAACGGTATAATACAGATTGCAAATGAATAATCAGGACAGCACTGTTTCACATTTACCAGAAGTGAAAATCCATAATACTCCATCAACACAGGACCACACTTTAATTTTTATTTAATCAATAATCAGAACAAATCCATGTGATTATGTAGGAAATAAAATATAGGGATTAGCTAATAACCACACTTTATTCTTGTATCATGACAGAGCACATCAAATTTGAACCACACAAGTATGATTTGCATTACAAGGTGTGAACAGAAAAATGCAATCAGACATGTCTGTTTTCAAAGCAATCTATAAGAAAGGATGAAATAAGAGAGCGCCCGTTTCCAATATAAAATCCACCAAGCACCAAATTTTAAATAAATGGACAGATGTTGACAGGTTATATTAACAGAAAGGATAGAAAGTAAAAGAAAAAAATTATAAATAATAAAAAATCAATAATTAAATGCAAGTATGCATGAATAACATTCCAAGCCAAAAAGTATATCAAATTATAATCAGGGGCAAATCCAAACCAGTCTAGAAGTGAACATGTGTCCTTTTTCCCTAGAATTGGTAAAGGTTAATTAAATTGAAAATTAAAAAGAGAGAGCTTAAGCATATACTAAAATAAAAGGGCAAAATTTATCTCTCTATGTACCACAAACTTCAAATAGGAGCAGGTAAAATCAATTCTTATTACTCACTAGTATTTCTAAATTACGTGCTCTCTCTCTCTAAGAAAGAAGAGAAAAAACGGTGGGAGAGGAGGAGCGAGAGAGCACGGCCTTGTATCGGATAATTTAGCTGCCGTTGAACTAGGAGTTGGGCCATCGAGTTAATCCATGTAAAAAAATTTGTTTCTCCGGTGTGTTATTATATTGGGCTTTTTGGGCCCAATCTTGTACTGATGTTGGATCAGAGATGTTCGTTCGTCAGGTCCGTTTTGACAAACTAATTGTGGGACGCGATTCGGCTCATAATAATCCTGTGAATGTGAGAGAAATTGACAAATATAGAGAGAGAGAGAGATATTGGCTCATAATAATTTTATAGAGAGAGAGAGATTGACTAATATATTTTCGGTAGCACTTCGGCTGAAATGCAATCAAGTTGTTTTTCAATTTTCAAAGTCCAAAAAATTGATCTAAACTATTAGATGTGAATGTGATATCTATATTAAAATGTGCTTGGAGACAAAATTTTACATTTTTTTAATTTTCTTTACTATTTATTAAGTCATTTTGAAAATCGTTGATCCAACAGTGGCTTAACCAAACAGTGAAACTAGAAGCATATTAGTCAATCTCTCTCTCTCTCTCTCTCTATATATATATGAGGTTGGCTAATATCAAAATGTTTGCACCATGGCTCCCGTGCAACCAAGTCGTTTTTCGATTTTTAAAGGCCAAATGATCGATCCAAACAGTTAGATGTGGTCTCTATATTAAAATGTGCTTGGAGACCAAATTTTACATTTTTTGAATTTTTTTTTTACTATTTATTAAGCCTTGAAAATCGCTGATCCAACGGTGCTTTCTGGTATTTTTTTTACATACCTCAATCGTGCCTTCTATTTTTATCTTTACGTATTAAAATGTGTTTGCAGACCAAACATTATAATTTTTGAAATTTTTTAACTATTTTTTAGACATGTACAAAATTATTGTTTTTTAAAAGATTTTGAATCATCCAAAAATTGTGATTTTGTACCTATCTAAAATATTAATTAACAATTTAAAAAATATATAAAACTTTTGGTCTCTAAGCACATTTTAATATGAAAATCATGTTGCACGATTCAAATTAATTATTTAGATTATAAAAATAAAAATAAAAATGAAAATGTGAACACGTGCGATTGAGAAAATCAAATTTTCTACCCACGTGTCGGCAATCAATTCCTACCAACATAGTTTATCCATTCATTTCATTAGATGGATAAAATTACAATATGTCATCTCAAAACTCAATTACTATCTTTACTTCAATCCTAACCGTCTATATCATTCAGATGAATTGTATTGACAAAATTACCCTTTTATGGGTGATTAGCATTAATCCTAGAATACTCCCGCTTAAAATTTGACCAAGAAAGAATTGAACGGCTGAAATTTTGAGGCAAAATGGACCTTTCTAAATTCTACCTTAAGATATTTATGGAGTCAATATTAAGACATGAATAAGATATAATTAACGAGGACTAAGGAACTTCACGGAAACTACACCTAATACATTAAAACTGACTAAAATTAAGAAAAATGAATTTAATTTTAATAAGGTCATGAACCCAAAAAAATATTATATATCGTTTAATCAGATACAAATAGTTTAAAAATGAAATGAGAAATACAAATTGTATATATACTTGCGATAATTTATATATAAATCCAAACTTGTTATATGATTATTAGGAAAAGAAGTGGGGGCATGTAAGCGTACTGGGAATTCTTTTCTTGAATTCACTACTGGTTAACATTATGTCCATATAGGAAACATTGTCCCAGTCTCCACAGAAAATCACAGAAAATCCATACAATATATTAGTTTGTGGATCCCACGACTCATTTGCTATGACTAGGGCTGTAAATGAGCTAGCTCGGCCCGAGCTGGGCCTTAGCTCAGTTCGTTAATTCTGGACCGAGCTGTTAGCGAGCCAGCTCGCTAACAGCTCGCGAGCTAAAATCTCAGCTCAAACTCGTGATGAACCAGACCGATCCAGCTCGCGAGCTGACGAGTTGGCTCACTGGGTTTGGTTGGACCTTGTTTTAAGAAGAAAATAAATTTTACAAACCTTTTTGGACCAAGCTGGATCAAGCTTGACAGTATAAAATACACACAAATTCATACAAATTCACAAATTGATGCCTAGCCGAGCTAGGCCCCAGCTCAAACTCATTAATTTTGGCCCAAGCTGTAGCGAGCCAGCTCGATCCACTATCGAACGAGCTGTTACCGATTGAGCCAGATGTGAGTCACGAGCGAGCCACGAGCTTTTTTGTCAGCCCTGCCCATGACTCATGACTTTACAAAGTCTTTGCAATCATTTTTATATTTATTCGATAAAATATATCTATTTTGTGTCTTTATGAACAAACTCAATATAATTAACAAAGGTTGCTACTAAACAAATAAAAACTATTATCACTCTTATTAATGAATTATTTCTATTTATCATGCTTCTTCTCCCTTTGCATTAGATGGGGAAAAACGTGTTGTGATTTGATCACATCACATTACAACACGTGATAAAAAAATTATATGACATGACATGATTAAAATAATGATAGATAGTTAGGTCACGTGACGTGATCAAACATAACATGACTAGTCACATTAATGAAATTATTATTTTTTCAGATTTTAAGTTCATAGAAAAGAAAAACAAAAAATGCTAAAAAAAAGAAGAAAATAAATTAAAATAAAGAAATAATGTTGTAAAAATTGATCATTTAAAGTGCCAAGTGATGTGGCATGATGTGACTAGCTTAGTTTGTGTGATGTGTAATTTTATATAATTGACTCTCAATACGTGTGTTTAACCACATAATGTTGTAAAATAAATTGTAAAATAAATTAAAATAAATAAATAATGTTGTCAAAATTGATCATTTAAAGTGCCAAGTGATGTGGCATGATGTGACTAACTTAGTTTGTGTGATGTGCAATTTTATATAATTGACTCTCAATACGTGTGTTTAACCACATACCTTGAAAATGTGGCTACGTTCCTTCTATAACATGTACATAACTTATTGGAGTGGTCGCAGGTTCAAAACATGAATGAGAAATTTCATTGTGGATATTAAATTTATAATATTTCAAGTTTGAAATCCGGATGAGATTTCCACTGTAGATATTAAATATTGAAGTAGCTTGACCTCCAATCTTTACTCAAAAAAAAATTACGTATCAACTTTTAATCAATTTAAGTGTCAATTCTTAATTTGTTTTGTATTAACTTTTAGTTATTTAAACATAAACATATAATTAATAAAACATCAACAATTATCATTCCTTAATATTATTAAAGTATTAGTTCAGCTACAATAAAGTGAAAAATAAAAATAAAATAAAGGTGGGTCAATCTATGAAAGGTCCCGATCATTATTGCTTGGTCTAAGTCAATGTTTTATTTTTATTTTTTTCTCCGAAGCAACAGTAACATGTAATCTCATTTCTTTAAAATTCTCACGCGCAGAAGAAATTTCTCTTCTTGCATATTAAGCAATGAATATATTCATTATGCATCAAGACAAAAATAATATTGACCGATTAATTCAAAACCATTCTTAATTTGATAAAATAAGTGTTATATAGTTAATTGTGACATTTTATCTTCATTTTTGTCTTGTCTGATCTATTTTAATCTCCTATGAGATGATGATGTGAAATTCAGATTGGATTAAATCTTTTACTAAATATTTGTCTTCTCTTTATGAGCAAAACTACTCTAATACTAAATGTATTTTGAGATCATTAGTGACAAATTTTCAAGTGATGTTTTCGTTTTAGGCCCTATTTATATAACAAGTTTACGGCGTGGAAAAATGATGATTGGACTTTATATATATAAAAAATAAATTGTGTGTAGGAACTTTTAGACTATATATATATGTCTACTTTGCTCTAGTGTTATTTTTTCTTTGTTGATATTACTACAAGGATATACATTATTTCCTGTACCAAGTTTTCAAGAAGATATAAAAGCCAATAAGCTATCTTCATTTTTTTTGTTTTAAAAAAGAACGTCATCCATGACTACAACTCTACAACTAGCCTTTAATAAGTTAGTCGGATATAGTGTTGCAAACGAATCGAACCAAATCGAACTTACTCCAGTTTGAGTTTGGTTTGAATTAATTTCGAATCAAATTTTTCACAAACTCAATTTTGAATTTTTTATAAATTTTTTTACGACAAGGAAGAGTGATCGTAGTCGCCGAGAGCGAGAGGTAAAAGTCATTTAAGGTTTCAGAACTGAGAGCGAGGATTACGGCTTAATTACGAGTTATGATTTATGACTGGGCGGCCTTATGTTTTAATTTTAAGTCATCAGCAAACATAAGTCATCAGCGGAAATTAACGGTTCACGTTACTTTGAGATTCGAACTAGAATAGTTTGCGAACCTATTTCGAACGAACCATGTCCAGTTTGAGTTTGGTTTGAATTAATTTCAAACTATTTGGAATCTAATTTTTTTACAAACTTTTTCAAATCAAACTCGAATCGAATCACAAACTACAAACTTTTTGTGCAGCCTTAATCGGATATTTCTGAAATTAATGTATAGCCTATATTAAAATATAATATATATGATGCATCAGCTGCGAGTCAATTAAATTAATTGGTAGGCTAGCTAGGTACCGAAGTAACTGGGTCAGGTATTATCTAATTATTCTGCATTTTGTTTTAGAATTAATGGAAGTCTAGCTTCCATTCATTGATTCATATATTGATTGTTGAATTTGCCACCGGTTTTTGTTTAGAAGCCCGCCCGTTTGAAAAGAATATACATTCTCGGATCAAAATCTGCTCTTTTTTTCAAGAAAAGGAGCATTCTTCTTTTCTTCCATCTGAATGAATCGTTCAAAATTAATCGTACGACTTCAATTAAAGTTGAATAATTTTAATAGATTAAATTTATTTGAAAATAGAAAATAATTGAGACCGTGCGATGAATTTCGAACGATTCAGATTGAAGAAAAGGATGATCCTCCTTTTCTTAAGAAAAGGAGCAGAGTCGGTTCCATACACTCCATCTTATCTTTTACTTTTTGCAAGTAAATGCTGACTAACTGCTTCGTCCCATGGAAATAAATTTGCCGCGATTCTTTGGAATCGCAGGTCCCTACATTTCCAAATCCAATCATTCATTTGTTTCGAGATTCGTACATAAAATCAATTGCCTTTGAGATTCATACATTTAAAAAAATGAATGGTTGGATTTGAAAAAGCAGGGACCTTCCAAAGAATCGCAGCAAATTTAATTTCTTCGTGCCATGGGCTCAGTACCGTAAATATCCACTAATTTTATGAAAAGCTTAATTTTCTATAAAACCTAAAACCAATATATAGTGAACAGAAACTGAAAACTACATCAAAATAATTCTCTGAACATGCAATTTGCAAATCCCAAGATGCCAGGACAGCCATCACACAGCGACGTTGATCCTCCGGCGCCAGTGATCGGGACTCCAGTTCAAGAGGCATGGGCGATTAACATTAATAATGTTCCTTCGCCCATGGTGAGGGCTCAAATGCAGCCATGGACGACCGAACGATGCAGCTGCTGTGAGGACTGTAACAGTTGTAAGCATATATATGCCATCCAAAATTAATATTTTTCAGAAATTTTTACAATTATATGTGCATGTACGTAGAGAATTAAATATTATTTGCCATCCACAATTAATATTTTTCAGAAATTTTTATGGAAATATTTTAATTAGTAGGTGTTTAGTAATTAAGGTTACTCTTAATTAATTCTACGTACCAATAACATCCGGAAATCCTATATTCTTTGAAGACTGCAAATTTCCAAAATCGGATCAATAATGAAGTCAAATTCATGTACAAAATTAAGATACCATTAATTAAAGTTCAACTCCCTTCTTCTTATTTCTTTTCTGTTGTCCGTACATCAGAATTGATTCCTTAATTTTGTCTTGACAAAAATTTTATTTGCACTTGTATTATAAGTTGGATTTGAAACAAAATATACACATCGTGTTGCCTTTAATTAATTAGCTTGCTGTGGGAGTGGAACCCTCTGCTGCTTCCTTTGCACATCATGCATATATCGGAGGAACCTACGGATGCGATACAACCAGCTGCCAGAGTCCCCTTGTTGCGACTGCTGTGTCGATTGCTGCTGTGAGTGCTGCTCCTCGTGTCAAATGTACCGCCGTGAGCTCCAAGTTGGTACTGGTACATGCAAGCTTCTTTATCTGTGTGTCTGTGCATGATTTGTAATTCTTCCAAGGGACCTAAAACCTCATGTCATAGGATAAATGGATACCTTGAATTTAAGCTCACTATTCCTCCACTTGTGCGAAACCAATGCATTTTGTTACAAATTTTGTATATGGTATAATATAACTACTACCTTATTATAGTTACAAGTAATTAACTAATTAAACTGAAGTAATAGTTAACAGAAGATATACTATAGACTAATTAGGGATCATATTAATATAATATATGCTTTTATAGATGATATAGTTAACAGTGGGGTTAATTGATGTGATACTTTTAGGATATCATCAAAACATGGAGAGCCGTGGTCAGGTCAAGATGCTGCCACCACAGGGACCAGGATACATGATCCGTTAAAAAATCATAATGAAACATTTATCTAGAAATTGAAGAAACAAGAAAGATTCCAAGTTATGAAATTTTAACATATTATTCTCATTGTTGTATGGTGGATTGGTGGTGCGTTTTGTAATTAAAAGGACCGAATATATTGGGCCTTTTCACACACTTCTTACGGTTACGGTTGTTCTATTTTTTCATTCTCTCATTTTACCCTCAAAACCTTCCGTGCCTTATTTTCTCCCAAGTAGGCCACCGGATCCTTATTTAACATTTATTTGAAGTTTTTATTCGGTTCAATTTCGGCCCGTATCTGGTTACTTGGTTTTTCAAATAGAAGTTTGGGGTTAACTTTTCATCTCTGTTGCATGGATATGGGTACGGATATCGTATCGTATCTGATACTACGGATACAGTGATATAGCAATTCTTAAAAATCAAGGATACGATATGCTTATTATATTATATTATTTTTATCGTTTTAATTATATTATTAATTTAATACTTGTTTTATATAAATTAAATATAAAAAAAATTTAGGTATATATTAAATATAATAAATACTAGAATCAAATATCAAATGTAATCTAGTGTAGTGGTAAGGTTCTATGTTCCTAGACGGAACAACCATGGTTCGATTCACCACAGGCGAAAAAAAATCCTTATTTTTGGCGCAGTGTACCAGACCCTATGGTGGGCATGGTCTGCGGTGCAGGTATCCAGATGGATCCAGACCCGGTGCACGTATCCAGGTCGTATCCGTAAGTGATTGATATCGGAGACCGTATCAAGGGGGTTAAGGATACGCCACGTAAGCCGATACATTAGCTGGCGTATCTGATACGTATCGGAGCTATTGGATTAGCGATTTTCAAAATGGGTTAATAAATAGTAAAAAAAATTAAAAAAAATGTAATATTTGGTCTCTAAGCACATTTTAATATAGGGATCACATCTAACGGTTTGAATTGATCATTTGGACATTGAAAATCAGAATTAATATAGGGATCACATCTAACGGTTTGAATTGATCATTTGGACATTGAAAATCAGAAAACGATTTGATTGCACAGAAGCCGTGGTGCAAATGTTTTGATATTAGCCAACCCCTCTCTTTGAATATATATATGTTGGAGCATATGCATCCAACCTTAAAAAAAATAGTATAATGTGATGCATGTACGTACGTCCCAAAAAATAGTATAATGAGATGCATGTACGTACGTCCCGATATTAGAGCATTCTCCATTTCATTGTAAAAAAATACCTTGATACTTTTAGCTCTGCTCCTTAATTTTGCCAGATGTCACTAGGTTTGGCTGTGCATGATTTCCATTTTTTTTGTGCTCTTCTTATATATAGGATTGACAGAAAAATTGCATCAACTATTGCTAGTATATATTAGATTGAATTATTACATGTCTACCTTGCACCTATATACAGGGAAACAGAAAATCGTTTCATATATAATTAATGTTTGTCTCATTTAAAATTAATGAGTAAGAAAAGGAACCTTGTGGAGTGAGACGCTCAGTTTTCCCTGTTATAAGATTGGTTTTGTATACAGCAATCCAGGGGGAACGACGATGTTGTGCAGGCTCCTTAGTGGATATGTAGATGAGGAAATGATCAACAGTGTGACTTCCCGTCTTATTACCGCCGCCAATGCAACCACTGTCTTCCAGCCGAACACCTTTGAATGAATGGGTGCCATAGGTCACATCGGCCAAACCGAAGAATTTGACTTTAGGCGGGTTGTCATTGAAGCGGAGAGCTATGTGAAGTGTTTCGACTTTCGAGGTGGTTCCCTCTTTCAGAAACAAAAATCATACCAGTGAGTCGACCTGAATCGACATCAGCTTCTGTGGCTTCAGAAGCCAATTTCGGACGGTTGATAATCGTCTTAAGAGCCGCCGGTAGGATGATTTGGCAGTTGTAGTTGGATGACTTGCTGTCAGTCAAATGAAGCTCATCTACGGTTGATAATGGTGGAACTGAACAAGAGAAAATGTCCAGAGGCACCGGTGGTCTATAGGTCGTAAAGAAGGCGATGCTACCTCTGTACTCCATTCTAACAATTGTTTTCTTTCTGTTTGATTGATTTAGTGTAAGCAATAATAGAACTTAATTCACTAGGTGCTTTTTTTAGATCAGGTACTTATAAGCAGTTTGTATGTGTGCACAAGTCAATGAAATTCATTTTTATTTGGATCCGTTGATTGTGCCTCCTATATATAATAATAAATTACGATTAAATAACAATAAAACATCTTCAACGTACCAGTTCAAATTTTATCATATCTCAAATAATACATTAATATATCATCCAATTCATTCACTGTCATATATACAGCATCATGCATGCACTCTCCTGTGAAATTAATGAGATAATTAATATTCATTGGCTATTTTTAGAAACTAATTCATAAAGTGGGCTCCCCATGATAATTTTTTTAAAAAGAAACAAGTATTCGCAATTGGTTCAAAATGATATATTTCAGGAGAGTGCATGCGGAGCAACTGTAGAGAATTTAGAAATGACCCGTTAGGTATTTATTAATCATTGGCTATTTTTAGAAAAAAAAAGAGCAACTAATTTAGGATAAATACACGCATTCGTTAGATAGAATAGGCAACCGTTAACTCTCTAGCTATAAAAGCCATTATTGTACAATCGAGATAATCAGAATTGAATAAAAATCAATTCATCACTTAATTTCTTCTCTCAAATTACTTCAAAACCCAACATGGTACCGGAGCAGGTTTGAAAACCTATTTCTCAAATTAAACAAAGCAAGTGCCATAAAGGCCACCAAGTCATGTAATAGCCACCCAAACCAAAAACATAGCAATACCAGAAAAATTCAGAAACCAGCAATCAACACAGCAACCAGAAGATCCGCGTTGTTTACTCAAAAAACACAGCAACCAGAAAATCGCACCAGTAAAATACCAGAAAGCCCACAAATACCAGTAAAATCAAACACAAGAAAGTACCAAAGTCGCCATGTCTCAACAAACCGAAAAGCTCACAGGAATCCTTTTAAATGGAAAAAATTACCTTTCTTGGGTCAGATTGATCACTTTAGGCCTTAGCGGCAGATCTAAGTTGGAGTATGTCACAGGGGAGACATCAAAACCAAACCCAAAGATTTATAGAAACCAGATGAAGCAGAAAAAAAAGAGCATATTTTTGCACTTTTTTTCTGAAAAAGGTACAGTAAAAGAAGCATATTTTTGAATATTTTATGGGCCAAGGTGACAAGTGACGTCCCTGTGTCCATGTAACTCTGCCCCTGCACTGACTTCATGTTTACAGATACAAAGCTAGGAAGTTTAAAATAAAAAAAGAATAAAAGAGTTGATACTGATGCTGTCCAGTGTCCACAGGCTATTGGCAATCTCAGAGGATGAATGGGCAATCTCGTTCAAATCGTTCAAATACTGATGCTGTCCAGTGTCCAGTGTCCAGTGTCCCTACCCACAGTCATTGGCAATCTCCACTTCCCTATTTATACTTGCTATTAAAAACATAACACTACCCATAAATAGATACAAGATATTAAATTGCTAACAGAAAACTGTAACTGTACCAGCAAAGGAATCTTGTTCCACAAATGATTCCAACGGTATAATACAGATTGAAAATTGAATAATCAGGACAGCACCTTTTCACATTTACCAGAAATGAAAATCCATAATACTCCATCAACACAGGACCACATTTTAATTTTTATTTAATCAATAATCAGAACAAATCCATGTGATTATATAGGAAATAAAATATGGGAATGAGCTAATAACCACACTTTATTCTTGTATCATGACAGAGCACATCAAATTTGAACCACCCAAGTATGATCTGCATTACAAGGTGTAGACAAGAAAATGCAATCAGACATGTCAGTTTTCCAACCAATCTAACACACCTATAAGAAAGGATGAAATAAGAGAGCACCCGTTTCCAATATAAAATCCACGAAACACCAAATTTTAAATAAATGGACAGATGTTGACAGGTTATATTAACAGAAAGGATAGAAAGTAAAAGAAAAAAAAATATAAATAATAAAAAATCAATAATTAAATGCAAGTATGCATGAATAACATTCCAAGCCAAAAAGTATATCAAATTATAATCAGGGGCAAATCCAAACTAGTCTAGAAGTGAACATGTGTCCTTTTTCCCTAGAATTGGTAAAGGTTAATTAAATTGAAAAAAAGAGAGAGCTTAAGCATATACTAAAATAAAAGGGCAAAATTTAGCTCTCTATGTACCACATAAACTTCAAATAGGAGCAGGTAAAATCAATTCTTATTACTCACTAGTATTTCTAAATTACGTGCTCTCTCTCTCTGAGAAAGAAGAGAAAAAAACGGTGGGAGAGGAGGAGCGAGAGAGCACGGCCTTGTATCGGATAATTTAGCTGCCGTTGAACTAGGAGTTGGGCCATCGAGTTAATCCATGTAAAAAAATTTGTTTCTCCGGTGTGTTATTATATTGGGCTTTTTGGGCCCAATCTTGTACTGATGTTGGATCAGAGATGTTCGTTCGTCAGGTCCGTTTTGACAAACTAATTGTCAAAATAATTCTGTGAATGTGAGAGAAATGTTCCGGTCTAATTATGCTATTATATGGGTGTAGACGGATCGGATTCGGAGCGGATAATGCTAATACCGTATTCGTATCTATTTTTCAACAAGCTGATACAAATATAGATACGGATAATAAGTGGATATCAAAATTTAAAACTATATCTGTCTTAAACGAATACGGATACGGAGCGGATAATCCACGGATACAGATTCGAATACGAATATGAAGCGGATAATGATCATATATTGAGTAATTCTACTAAATTTCATAATTGTAAATTATCTAATTTGATTACTTAAATTTGAAAGAATTGTCTGTTGTTTCCGGTATGCAGAATGTTCTTTAGTCCTAATTCATCAAAACAAAATTAAGAAGGTGCTGGGATGTCTATAAAAGAAATCAGAGATTAACTTAGAAGTTCACTTGAATGGACCCATTCGACCCGGATAAGTAAATGAAATTTGATGCCAAATTGTACCGGATATCTGATCTGTTATTTTTTACGATTCATATCCGATTTTTTTTTATTCGTTTGATTTTGGTTAATACCGAGACCTATAGAATCCGCATTTCAATTAAAATTTTAAATTTCGGATTCGAATATATATGGATATCTGCTCCGTTTATATCTTCATGGAATTATCCGTATTCGTATCGAGATTATTTTTTCATATATAAAAAATATCCGTTTCCGTATCCGTTTAATCCGGATTCGAATTATAAAAAAATTTAGAGTGGATATTCATCGAATAATCCACATCCGTTTACACCCCTATGCCATTCGGAAGACTGATACTTCGGAAAAAAAAATAGTATAAGAGAAATTTTTTTTTCCCTTTTGTTGTTTTTCGACCTGCGGGATGTAAGTGTACAAACGAATAAAAATTTAAGGGAATTTTTAAATGAATATGGTGATATCAACTTAATAATTTATACTATATGTAAAATATATTAAATGGTTTTGGACGTTAGGATTGACTGCACGAATTTTCAAAATCGAATATAGAATTTTATAGCGCAAATCAGTGCAATTGAATAGTCTTAATAGTTAAGAATAATAATAAGGTGAAATTAAATAATTGAATTAGTGGTTGAAAACAGGTTTTTATTAATAGGAAAATAAAAAATATCAATAATAAAGAAGTAGTTCTGGAAAATTCAATATTTAAGGGTATAGTGCAGCTCAAAACCAGCAGATACTCCTCTTACCAGCAAACTCTATGCCGACAGAAATGATACTGAAGGGTACAGTGCAGCTCAAAACCAGGTCTATACTACTCATCACCCACTTCATTTTATGGAGAGAACGATGCTCGCGAATTTTCACAGAGAGAGACAAATCAGCTCAAGAACTGGTGGCCGAGGTACAGTCCCAGCTATCACTAATCTCTCTGTGACAAGTGATGTAGGACGTACCAGTACTGGTACACAAAATACTGGTACTGATTGAGGGCATATTCAGCTTTTCTGTCTTTTCTTTTCTTTTATTTGCTTTACACTTTCCACGCTATTTTATCTTATCTGTTTTGTCACCTTGTCTTTTATGACTGATCTTTAGTCTCCTAAAGCTCAAATGTATTGAGCTTGCATTTTGTTTTATTTACCAGTATGTTACTGAACTTGTGTAATTTTACTATTCAATATATGAATGAGAGCATGACCCTCTTTTTTTCTCAAAATTTTTTTTTTCGATATTTAAGAAAAAAGTGATGGTCTGAACGTTATAAACCAGAACGTCTTAATTAGCGAATTTGATTAGTGAAACAACGTTGAAAAAAAATGTGGACATTATAGTTAATAACGTCCAAGGTAAACTTTCATATTTTTTTTCTCATACTATTTCGTTAATTAGCGGTAATCTAATTGGCTAATTAGAATATTATGGTCTATAATTATCACATTTTTTTAGATACCATATTTTTCAGAACTACTTTCTATTCCTATTGTCGATATATATATTTTTAATTTTTTTTTTTATTGTTGACAAGCCTATTATCCCCCCACGTGTTCTCCGTACCTGTGATGAAGTTATTTTTGCAAATTGATCCGTATAATGTGCTGCCAACAATAAATTAATTCGATAAACACTATAACTATATTTGCAGGCTGTTTCAATTTTTATAATGTACGAAGTCAAAGCAATCGATCTCGATCATCCAATTCATTGCCGACCATATATATATGTGCCGATTTTTTTTATTAATAAAAAAAATATAAAAAAAAGATGATAGAATATGATTTATTTCGAAAAATAATAAGACCGGAATAAATTATTCCATTTTTACGGACGGAACAAACTATCACATCTATAATTAATCTAATCCCGTGCTAAATTAACCACTAATTAACAAACAAATAAAAAAAATAAAAAAATAAGCAGGAACGCCCATATCTATCCGTCACTGAGGGACGCTTATATATATCCCGTCCGTGAGGGACTCAAAGAATTCAAAGCCCGTAGTGCGCTCTCTGTAAACTCGTATAAATACTGGTGACCAAGTATTTGATATTAATTAATAAGGGAATGAGATTAATTGACAAGACAAAACTGTCCACGGAATGCGCAGTGTTGCTATAAATACTGAGATGTGCTAAACTGATTTTGATGTGGTAGAAACTAGAAAGAGCGCATCCTATACAAATTTCCCACGTGGAAAGAGAATCAAGCCATTAAACACTTTTTCCTTCTCTGGTCAAAATTGTATTATGTCTTGCTCACCAATACGTACGGGATATATACTATGAGGGACGGGATAAACATAGAGAAGGAAATACGTGATACGCCGTGACGTAACGTGACAAACACGCCGTAATTTGGTCACGTGACGTGATGTGACGTGATGAACTTTTTTTTTTCACGTGACGTGACGTGACGTGACCAAAATGGTGGCAGATAGTCATGTCACGCGAATGGTCACGTCACGCGAATGGTCACGTCATGCGTAGTCATGCTGTGACCATGCGTGACGTGATCACACCTGACATGACGTGTCGTGGCGTAAATTAGTCATGTCAATTTTTTTTATATTTTAATTTATATTGTTGAAAATTTAGAAAAAAAGATATAAAAACTTCTATAATAAATAAATAATGTTATAAATATTATTTTTTTAGGAAATGTTGCATTTGTCATTACTTTAAAGATTTAAATTACAAACATTAATTAGACTAAACAAAAAAAAATAAAAATCAGTACTACATGAGTACCAATATAACTGAACTTACACTAAAATAAAATTTTGCTAAACCTCCTGATTTATGTATTTTTCATTTTAGCCCTTAAGTGGGCTAACTTTTACAGTCCTCTGCTGACCATAGCATATTGCGCTCCCCAGTACGATTTAGTCTGGGAAGCGGAGTTATGCGAACGGATTAGGGCTTTGGAAGTGCAAAATATTTATGGCTTGCCACCTCAAAAGGGGGGGGGGGGGGGGGGTTACTCATATAGTTGAATACTCTATACATATAAAAAAAATTGGATACTCTATGTTTCATACCGTGACGTGACGTAACATGATCACGTGACGTGACGTGACTGGTTCGCGTGACGTGACGTGACGTATATTTTCACTAAAATGTGGTCACGTCACGCGAATGATCACGTCACGTAATCGACACACGTGACGTGACGTGACGTGATTAGTCATGCCGTGACAAATTTCCTTCTCTGATCAAAATTGTATTATGTCTTGGTCACCAGTACGTACGGGATATATACTATGAGGGACGGGATAAACATGGACGTCCCTGCTCATTTTTTGATTCGTTTGTTAGTTAGTGGTTAATTTAATTTAGCACGGGATTAGATTAACCATGGACATGGTAGTTTGTTCTATCCTTAGAATGGGATAATTTATTCCGGCCTTATTATTTTTCGATAAAAATCAGATTCTATCATTTTTTCGATATTTTTTTTATTTTATTTCGATTAATAAAAAAATTGGCATGTATGTGTGCATAATGTTATCTTTAATTATAACAAGCAAACAAAAACAAAAAAATATATAAGATGCGGTCAATAAATAATATTACAAGTTGACGCTCCGGTCTTTGGTCTTCCCGTGAAACTTTATTTTTATATTATTGCAAGTTGTATAATAATGGGGTTTATTAAAAAATAAAGGACAAAACTCTTTTGTCTTTTCCAGCTGTGCCAACCAATACCGGAGACATTTTCTCCACCGGGTACATCCACCTACTTAACTACACAAATATCTAGATACAAAACATATTTGCAAATAAAGGTATCAATTTTAATAAAACAATATATAGTCATATACTTATTCCTGGGACGACTGATCTGTAAAGTACTAATAAATTAGAGAAGACTAAAAAAAATGGGACCAGATAAAAAAAAAAATTAGACAAATCATTCTTTAATCCAATATTGAGATTAAAATAGATCAAATTAAGAATGGTTTTGA
Source organism: Carex arenaria (assembly GCA_964058825.1). NCBI lineage: Eukaryota > Viridiplantae > Streptophyta > Magnoliopsida > Poales > Cyperaceae > Carex > Carex arenaria. The sequence continues at coordinate 269,417 of CAXKVW010000482.1, read as the reverse complement.
ATTAATAGGTCAATATTATTTTGTCTTGATGCATAATATTCATTGCTTAATATGAAACAAGAGAATTTCTCCTGCAGCACATGAGAATTTTAAAGAAATAAGATTACATGTTACTGTTGATTCTGAAAGAAAAATAAAATAAAACGGTAGTTAGGGCAGCTAATAAAAACATTGACTTAGACCAAGCAATAATGATTGGGACCTTTCATAGATTGACCCACCTTTATTTTTTGATATTTTTCTCTTTATTGTAGCTGAACTAATACTTTAATAATATTAAGGAATGATAGTTGTTGATATTTTATTAATTATATGTTTATGTATAAATAACTAAAAGTTAATACAAAACAAATTAAGAATTGACACTTAAATTGATTAAAAGTTGATACGTAATATTTTTTTTTAGTAAATATTGGAGGCCAAGCCACTTCACTATTTAATATCTACAATGGAAATCTCATCCGGATTTTGAACTTGAAAAATTAGAATTTTAATATCCCAAGGGAATTTCTCATCCATGGTTTGAACCTGTGATCTCTCAAATAAGTTATGTATATAAGTATATGTCATAGAAGTAACGCAACCACATTTTCAAGATTTGTAGTTAAACATGCATATTGAGAGTCAATTATATAAAATTGCACATCACACAAACTAAGCTAGTCATACCATGCCACATCACTTGACACTTTAAATGATTAATTTTTACAACATTATTTTTTTATTTTAATTTATTTTACAATTTATTTTCTTATTTTTTTTAGCATTTTTTGTTTTTCTTTTCTATGAACTTAAAATTTGAAAAAAATAATTTAATTAATGTGACTAGTCACGTTATGTTTGATCACGTCATGTACGGTCACAACGTGACCATTCACGTGACCTAACTATCCGTCATCATTTTAATCATGTCATGTCAGATAATTTTTTTTTATCACGTACTATGATGTGACATGATCAAATCACAACACATTAATCACGTCACGTTTTTCACCATGTAATGCGAAGGAATTAGAAATAATTCATTAATAAGAGTGACAATAGTTTTTATTTGTTTAGTAGCAACCTTTGTTAATTATTTTGAGTTTGTTCATAAAGACACAAATTAGATAGATTTTATCGAACAAATATAAAAAAAGATTACAAAGAGTTTGTAAAGTCATGACAAATGAGTCGTGGGACCCACAAACTAAAATATATATATATATATATATATATATATATATATATATATATAGATGGGCTATTGTACTTCGCGAAGTAAAGCGGGTGCTTTACTTCGCGCTCGTATCGAGATTTTCAAAGTTCAAAACGTCGATCCGAACCGTTAGATGTGATCTCCATATTGAAATGTGCTTGGAGACCAAATTTTACAATTTTTGGAATTTTTTTGCTATTTATTAAGCCACTTTGAAAATTCCTGATCCAACGGTTTCACTGTTCAAACAGTGAAACCGTTGGATCAGCGATTTTCAAAGTAGCTTAATAAATAGTAAAAAAATTCCAAAAATTGTAAAATTTGGTCTCCAAGCACATTTCAATATGGAGATCAACTTGAACGGTTCGGATCGACGTTTTGAACTTTGAAAATCTCAAACGAGCGCGAAGTAAAGCACCCGCTTTACTTCGCGAAGTACAATAGCCCATCTCTCTCTCTCTCTCTCTCTCTATATATATATATATATATATTTTTTTTTTTTTTCAGTGGAGACTGAGGCAATGTTTCCTATATCGACATTATCTTAACCAGTAGTGAATTCAAGAAAATAATTCCCAGTACCCTTACCTGCCCCCACTTCTTTTTCCTATAATTATATAGCAAATTTGGATTTATATATAAATTATGGCAAGTATACATAATTTGTATTTCTCAATTCATTTTTAAATTATTTGTTATCTGATCAAACGATATATAATATTTTTTGTATTATTTTTTTAGGTTCATGACCTTATTAAAATTAAAATTCATTTTTCTTAATTTTAGTACGTTTTAATGTATTAGGTGTAGTTTCCATGAAGTTCCTTAATTAGTCCTCCTTAGATCTTATTAATGTCTTAGGACTAAGGAAGTTCACGGAAACTACACCTAATACATTAAAACTTACTAAATTAAGAAAAGTAAATTTTAATTTTAATAAGGTCATAACTCATAAACAAAAAATAAATAAAAAATATATTATATAACGTTTGATCAGATACAAATCATTTAAAAATGAATTGAGAAATACAAATTATGTATACTTATGATAATTTATATATAATTCTAAACTAATTGTTATATGATTATTGGGCCCGTTCAGCAAAATTATTGGAATAGAGAAAAAGTGAGGAAAAGTGGAATTTGGAATAGCTTCCATTCCTTATTATTTTGATCGTGTTCGGTTGATGGTGAAATAGTGGAATAGTGGAAGCGTATAGATAAATGAGTCAAATTCATCTTTTGAAAAATATTAATTCTTTTATTTCACATTTCCTATGGAATAAGGAATTGTTTATGGAAGAATAGAGGAGAGACTTAAATCTAAAAAAATAGAGATTTGATTGCAGAAGTTCAAATTCAATTCCACTATTTTCAATTCTCCACTCACTTCTTATTTTGTTCAGCAAAAATAAAACATATTTTCCACTGTATTCCTCTATTTCACTCTTGTAAAGCGTACTGGGAATTCTTTTTTTGAATTCACTACTGGTTAACATAATGTCGATATAGGAAACATTACCCCCGTCTCCACAGAAAATCCATACAATATGTTAATTTGTGGATCCCACGAGTCCGACTCATTTGTCATGACTCATGACTTTACAAAGTCTTTGCAATCTTTTTTTATATTTATTCGACAAAATCTATCTATTTTGTGTCTTTATGAACGAACTCAAAATAATTACTTAACAAAGGTTGCTACTAAATAAATAAAAAGTATTATCACTCTTATTAATGAATTATTTGTATTTGTCATGCTTCTTTGCCCTTTGCATTAGATGGGAAAAACGTGACGTGATTAACGTGTTGTGATTTGATCACGTCACATCACAGCACGTGATAAAAAAAAAATATGATATGACATGATTAAAATGATGACATATAGTTAGGTCACGCAAATGGTCACATTGTGATCACGCGTGATGTGATCAAACATAACGTGACTAGTCACATTAATTAAATTATTATTTTTTTTCAGATTTTAAGTTCATAGAAAAGAAAAACAAAAAATGCTAAAAAAAATAAGAAAATAAATTAAAATAAAGACATAATTAATGTTGTAAAAATGGATCATTTAAAGTGTCAAGTGATGTGGAATGATGTGACTAGCTTAGTTTGTGCGATGTGCAATTTTATATAATTGACTCTCAATACGTGTGTTTAACCACATACTTTAAAAATGTGGTTGCATTCCTTCTATGACATGTACATAATTTATTTGAGAGGTTGCAAGTTCGAAACCTTGATGAGAAATTCTCTTGTGGATATTAAATTTATAATATTTCAAGTTCGAAATCTGAATGAGATTTTCATTGTAGATATTAAATATTAAAGTGGTTTGATTTCCATTCTTTACTCAAAAAAAATTACGGATCAACTTTGAATCAATTTAAGTGTCAATTCTTAATTGTTTTGTATTAACTTTTAGTTATTTATAAATAAACATATATAATTAATAAAATATCAACAATTATCATTCCTTAATATTAGTAAAGTATTAGTTCAGCTACAATAAAGAGAAAAATATCAAAAAATAAAGGTGGGTCAATCAATGAAAGGTCCCAATCATTATTGCTTGGTCTAAGTCAATGTTTTTATTAGCTGCCCTAACTATCGTTTTATTTTATTTATTTATGCGAAGCAACAGTATCATATTAAGCATATTAAGCACTGAATAGCATGCATCAAGAGTCCAAGACAAAATAATATTGACCGATTAATTCAAAACCATTCTTAATTTGATCTATTTTAATCTCAATATTGGATTAAAGAATGATTTGTCTAATATATTTTTTTTTATCTGGTCCCATCTTTTTCGTCTTCTCTAATTTATTAGTACTTTGCAGCATGGTTCTGAAAATCGGCCGATTCCGAGTCAAATCGGCCGATTCAAACCGGAATCGGACGGGACCGATCCGAGTTTTACCCGATTCTCAGGTCTGTGCGATTTTCTGAGAGAAATCGGATGAACAGTGACGGAATCGGCCGATTTTCCGATTTTCGGGCCGATTTACACCGATTTTCCGATTTTCGAGCTGATTTACACCGATTCCGCATGTGCGCAAATCGGGCGTCCAAGGCAACAAAGTCATCGCGCGCAGATGAAGTACTCGGCCGATTCCGCATCTTTTGGGGCCGATTCCGCATCTTTTTGGCGTTAATTTGGATTTATCGTTGTCGATTTGAGAAGATAGTTAAGTTTCGATTTGGGACAAGAGAAAACGAAAGGCTCTGTGAGGAAGAAAGAGAAATGTAAACATTTTTTAAATAAACTTGGTTTATTAGACCACTAAATATAGAATTTAAAAAGATGTTTGGTCCACAGTGAACCAGTGGCAACAAAAATGAATGAGCCTTGAAGATGCATTTGGTCAAACAAATATTTATTACAGTAGATCTCAAAGATCTTGATCCTCCAGCGTACTTGATCACTTTATAATATTTATTGGGCTTTGAGATTCGTGCCAAGCTAAAAAGAACGGTCCGGATCTACTAATTGTAAAAGATTCCCTTTTCAGGTAATGCACTGGATATGAATTGCGAGATTTGCTCCTCCAGCGTACTATTCTTTGAAAACTAAATTATAAATTAAATATGAATTGAGAAATTATTATAATATGAATTGAAAAACTATCGGATAAAATTCATTTGAATTGTAATAATATGAACAAGTGAGAAATTATTATAATCTTTATTTTACTTAAATATAATTATAATATAAAACTAAATTATAAAATAATTTGAACTATCAGATAAATTGAGAAATTACTATAAATGCATTGAGAAACTATTATAATATGAATAAAAACTATCAGATATAATTCATTTGAATTGTAATAATTTGAACAAGTGAGAAATTATTATAATCTTTATTTTACTTAAATATAATGATAATATAAAACATTAATTTTCATGTTTAGTCATATATACTTGATTCTAGCTAGATATAGTTAAGTTGTATAATTGTAATAATATTCTTGTCAAGATTAATTATCGAATTACAATAATTAATTTAATCATTTAATAATTGTTATTCATATTCTTTTGTAATATATACTGGCATTGATAATTTATTATTCTATGCCGTTGGGTTTTAAAATCTTAATCAGTTTTATATAGAACGTAAGTTATAATTCAATGGAAGAGTTTGCTAGTGTGGATATTAAAGTTATTTTATACAAAAATATTTACACAATATATGTGTTTGAAGACTTGATTTACAGAAAAAAAAATTCTTTATTTTAGTATTAAACAAGTTTTTGTTAAAAAAAAATCGAGTTTCCGATTTGATTCAGTCGATTTAGACTGATTTGTCTTTTAATATATTGGATATGAGGATATTAATCTTTCTTCATTTGACACTACATTAATATCTTTCTTTTTTGGTTATGTACAACAATATCCCCATTCATATTTTAATACAGAGGACGATGAGATGATCCAGCCAGCTAGGCATAATTTCTGGCAATAAAAAGTGTGTTTTATTTATAATCATTGTATTACATTATATAATTAGTGATTATTTGAGTGTAATATTTTGTTTTAACATAGTTTTTTTTATAAATTATTATTTTACCAATTATTTCCTATGTTTTGGCTACAAAACAGGCTTTCTGCCAAAAAAATCCGATTTTCCGAGTCAAATCGGCCGATTCCGGCCGATTTATCCGATTCCGATTCGATGGTCAAGAACCCGATTCCGATTCCGATTCCGATTTTCAGAACCATGCTTTGTAGATCAGTCGACGTCCCCGGAATAAGTATATGATAATGAATCATTCTGAATAAAAATCTCCTATATGTTAAATGATGATATGAACATCTTACCTCATCATCTTAGTTTTAAATTTATGTTAAATCTAAGATAATATTTTAAAAGAAAATACAATGGGGTCTGGTGTGAAATTCAGATTGGATTAAATCATTTACTAAATATTTGTCTTCTCTTTATGAGCAAAACTACTCTAATTCTAAATATATTTTGAGATCATTTGTGAGAAATTTTCAAGTGATGTTTTCGTTTTAGGCCCTATATATATAACAAGTTTACGGCGTGGAAAAATGATGATTGGACTTTATATATATAGAAAAAATAAATTGTATAGGAACTTCTAGACTATATATGTCTACTTTGCTCTAGTGTTATTTTTTCTTTGTTGATATTACTACAAGGATATACATTATTTCTTGTACCAAGTTTTCAAGAAGAGATAAAAGCCAATAAGCTATCTTCATTTTTTTTTTTAAAAAAGAACGTCATCCATGACTACAACTCTACAACTAGCCTTTAATAAGTTAGTCGGATATTTCTGAAATTAATTGGTAGGCTAGCTAGGTACCGAAGTAACTGGGTCAGGTATTATCTAATTATTCTGAATTTTGTTTTAGAATTAATGGAAGTCTAGCTTCCATTCATTGATTCATATATTGATTGTTGAATTTGCCACCGGTTTTTGTTTAGAAACCCGCTCGTTTGAAAATAATTAATATTCTCCATTTTATCTTTTACTTTTTCCAAGTAAACAATTTGCTGACAGCTTCTGTCAAATTGTTCAAAAAAAAAAAAAAAAAAAAAACTTTTTCCAAGTAAACGCTGACTGCTTCCTCCCATGGGCTCAGTACCGTAAATATCCACTAATTTTATGAAAACCTTAATATTCTATAAAACCTAAAACCAATAGTGAAAAGAAACTTGAAACTAAATCAAAATCATTCTCCGAACATGCAATATCCAAATCCCAAGATGCCAGGACAGCCATCACACAGTGACGTTGATCCTCCGCCAGTGACCGGGACTCCAGTTCATGAGGCATGGACGATTAACACTAATAATGTTCCTTTGCCCATGATGGGGGCTCAAATGCAGCCATGGACGACCGAACTATGCAGCTGCTGTGAGGACTGTAACAGTTGTAAGCATATATGTGCACCTAAAAACATATATGTTCCTTGTTATTTTAGATTTTTTATGTTATTTAAATTATATGTGTTCTTACCGGATTATTTTGTTAAATTTCTGTTCAGGCTGCCTAACATTATGGTGTCCTTGTATAACTTTTGGCAGAATTGCGCATATGACAGATAGAGGACTGACCTGTAAGTATTATTATTTGCCATCCACAATTAATATTTTTCAGAAATTTTTATGGAAATATTTTAATTAGTAGGTGTTTGGTAAGGTTACTCTTAATTAATTCTACGTACCAATAACATCCGGAAATCTTATATTCTTTGAAGACTGCAAATTAATTTCCAAAATCGGATCAATAATGAAGTCAAATTCATATACAAAAGATACAATTAGTTAAAGTTCAACTCCCTTCTTCTTATTCTTTTCTCTTGTACATCAGAATTGATTCCTTAATTTTGTCTTGACGAAAATTTTAATTTCACTTATATTAAGTTGGATTTGAAAAAAAAATATACTCATCGTGTTGCCTTAATTAATTAATTAGCTTGTTGTGGGAGTGGGACCCTCTGCTGCTTCCTTTGCTTATGTGTGGGCTTTCAATGGATTTACACATGCATATATCGGAGGAACCTACGGATGCGATACAACCTGCCAGAGTCCCCTTGTTGTGACTGCTGTGTCGATTACTGCTGCGAGTGCTGCTCCTTGTGCCAGATGTACCGTGAGCTCCAAAATCGGGGCCTCAACATGTCTTTAGGTTGGTACTGGTACATGCATGCAAGCTTCTTTATCTGTGTGTCTGTGCATGATTTGTAATTCTTCCAAGGGACCTAAAACCTCATGTCATAGGATAAATGGATACCTTGAATTTTAGCCCACTATTCCTCCACTTGTGCGAAACCAATGCACTTTGTTACAAATTTTGTATATGGTACAAGAGGAGTATAACTAGCTACTACCTTATTGTAGTTTTAAGTTATTAACTAATTAAACTGAAGTAATAGTTAACAGAAGATATAATATTAATGTAGACTAATTAGGGATCATATTAATATATGCTTTTATAGATGATATAGTTAACAGTGGGGTTAATTGATGTGATACTTAATTGTAGGATATCATCAAAACATGGAGAGTCGTGGTCAGGTGAATATGCAGCCACCACAGGGACCAGGATACATGATCCGTTAAAAAATCATAATGAAACATTTATCGAGAAATTGAAGAAACAAGAAAGAAAGATTCCAAGTTATGAAATTTTAAGATATTATTCTCATTGTTGTATATGGTACGTGGTGCGTTTTGTAATTAAAAGGACAGAATATCTTGGGCCTTTTCACACACTTCTTACGGTCGTCTATTTTTTCACCCTCTCATTTTACCCTCAAAATCTTCCGGGCCTTATTTTCTCCCAAGTGGGCCACCGGATCCTTATTTAACATTTATTTGAAGTTTTTAGGTTCAATTTCGGCCCATATCTGGTTACTTCTTGGTTTTTCAATTAGAAGTAAGTTTAATGAGTTAAATAAATTATTTTTAATAAATTATGATATATATACATAAATTTAATAAAAATATTAAATTGTCTGCATAATTCTGATTAATCGGCCACATACTGATTAATTGCTTGATGATATCCCGTCCGTCCAACGACCGCATACTGTTATTTACAACACTAATTCTCCTAACCTGTGATGAAGATATTTTAAAAATTGATCCGTATAATGTGCTGCCAATAATAAATTAATTCGATAAACACTATTAACTATATCTGCAGGCTGATTCAATTTTTATAATATACGAAGTCAAATTAACCAATCGATCTCGATCATGCAATTCATTGCCGACCATATATGTGTGCATCATGTTATCTTTAATTATAACAAGCAAACAAAAACATATATAAGATGCAGTCAATAAATAATATTTTTGTTTATATTATTTCAAGTTGACGCTCCAGTCTTCCCGTTAAACTTTATTTTTATATATATTATTGCAAGTTGGATAATAATGGGGTTTAAAAAATAAAAGGACAAAACTCTTTTGTCTTTTCCAGCTGTGCCAAGTGCCAACCAACACCGGAGACATTTTCTCCACCGGTTACATCCACCTACGTACAACAACACAAATATCTACATACAAAACATATTTGCAAATAAAGGTATCAATTTTAATAAAACAATAGTTAGCTAGGGTACAATCAACAGGGATAACATGCAGTATGAACTTCGGTCCATCCATCCATTAATCCATTTATTCTATAGATGGCTAAAATTACAATATGTACATCGTCTCAAAACTCGATTACTATCTTTACTTCAATCCTGAACATCTATATATATCATTCAGATGAATTGTATTGACAAAAATTTCCTGCCCATCTGTTTACAGAGATTTTATTTCACGTTTGAGACATAAAAAATAAAAAAACAAGAGACATTTAATTAAACTCCCGAATGATTGGGCCCATTATATGTAGGCTAGGGGTGTCAACAGCTGGTTCGGTTTGAGCTAGGCCTTGACTCAGCTCGTTAATTCTGAACCGACCTACAGCTGAGCGAGTTGGAACTAGAGCTTACGAGTTAAAACCTTAGCTCAAAATCGTGACGAGCCAGTCCGAGTTAGCTCGTGAGCTGACGAGCTGGCTCACTGGGTATGGCTGGACCTTGTTTTAAGAAGAAAATAAATTCTACAAACTATTTGGACCGAGTTGGACCGAGTTGAACATTATAAAATGCACACAAATTCATACAAATTCATAAATTGATGCCTAGCTGAGCTAGCGAGCAAGCTAGGCCCCAACTTGAACTTGTTAATTCTGGACTGAGCTAATAGCGAGTTGGCTCGTTAACAGTTCGGTCCAATAACGAGCGAGCCAGATGCGAGTCACGTGATTATGCACATTGTATTTTCTTTTAAAATATTATCGTGATTATGCCCATTGTATTTTCTTTTAAAATATTATCGTGATTATGCCCATTATATTTTCTTTTAAAATATTATCGTAGACTTAACCTAAATTTAAAACTAAGATGATAAGGTAAGATGTTCATATCATCATCTAATAGGAGATTTTTTTTTATTCAGAATGATTCATTATCATATACTTATTTCGGGGACGACTGATCTGCAAAGTACTAATAAATTAGAGAAGACGAAAAAGATGGGACCAGATAAAAAAAAATATTAGACAAATAATTCTTTAATCCATTATTGAGATTAAAGTAGATCAGACAAGACAAAAATGAAGATAAAATGTCACAATAACTATATACCACTTATTTTTATCAAATTAAGAATTGTTTTGAATTAATCGGTCAAGATTATTTTGTCTTGATGCATACTATTCACTGCTTAATATGCAACAAGAGAAATCTCCTGCACATGAGAATTTTAAAGAAATGAGATTCCATGTTACTGTTGCTTCGGAGAAAAAAATAGAAATAAAACATTGACTTAGACCAAGCAATAATGATTGGGACCTTTCATAGATGAACCCACCTATATTTTTTGATATTTTTCTCTTTATTGTAGCTGAACTAATACTTTAATAATATTAAGGAATGATAATTGTTGATATTTCATTAATTATATGTTTATGTATAAATAACTAAAAGTTAATACAAAACAAATTAATAATTCACACTTAAATTGATTAAAAGTTGATACGTAATCAATATTTAATATCTACAATAGAAATCTCATCCTGATTTCGAACTTGAAATATTATAAATTTAATATCCACAAGGGAATTTCTCATTCAGATTTCGAACTTGCGACCTCTCAAATAAGTTTTGTACATGTCATAGAAGGAACACAGTCACATTTTAAAGGCTGTGGTTAAACACACATATTGAGAGTCAATTATATAAAATTGCACATCACACAAACTAAGTTGGTCACACCATGCCATGTCACTTGACACTTTTAATGACCAATTTTTACAACATTATTTCTTTATTTTAATTTATTTTACAATTTATTTTCTTATTTTTTTTTAGCATTTTTTGTTTTTCTTTTCTATGAACTTAAAATCTGAATTTTTTTTTAATTAGTGTGACTAGTCATGTTATGTTTGATCACGTCATGTGCGGTAACAACGTGACCATTCGCGTGATCATTTTAATCATGGCATGTCTGGTAATTTTTTTGTCACGTGCTGTGATGTGACGTGATCAAATCACAGCACATTAATCACGTCATGTTTTCACCATTTATTGTGAAGAACAAATAAGCATGATAATTAGAAATAATTCATTAATAAGAGTGATAATAGTTTTTATTTGTTTAGTAGCAACCTTTGTTAATTATTTTGAGTTTGTTCATAAAGACACAAAATAGATAGATTTTATCGAATAAATATAAAAAAGATTGCAAAGACTTTGTAAAGTCATGACAAATGAGTCGTGGGATCCACAAATTAACATATTGTATGGATTTTCTGTGGAGACTGGGGCAATGTTTCTTATGTCGACATTATGTTAACCAGCAGTGAACATAGTGACAAACTAATAGTTCGGGTTCGATTCATTGGGATAAAAAATTCATAATTCGGGTATAATTTGAAAATAATTCGGTACAATAAGGAAGCAAAAAAAAAACCCAAACCCACCCCAAAATTGTTTTTTGTGTTTTTTTTCGCGAGTAATTTGTGATTAGCGTTTTATTTTATTTTTTTTGATAAAAGTGGGTTAAGACCCACTGATTTCATTAGAAACCATAAGTGTTCACAAAAAATGGTACCGAAATGGTACCAGTCCATACAACTACAAGTAAACTACCACATAACCAGAACAACAGTACAAGCCATATAGCATAAACCCACTACAAAACTACACATCATAAGAAGTAAGTATCTAAACTCCTAACAAAAATAGACTGAATACTAGATTAAAAACCAGTATCTATTTGATGCTCTAACCCACTTGTTCCAGCTACCATCTTCTCCTGCAATAGAAAATTATCAAAGAAAACAGGCAATTGTATCACATATGTAGGTAAAACTAAAGATAATGTAAGAAGAGTACTCCTTCCTTTGGATCTCATCCAAAATTGTGCTAAAGAAATAATTTGAGATCCTATGGATCTAAGAGAAGTATGAATTCTCTGAAAACAAAACTTATTCCTTGTTAACTATATGACCCAAAGTACTGCCATAGTAGTGAATTAAACGCGAATTAATCGCGTACTGCCATAGTAGTGAATTCAAGAAAAGAATTCCCAATACGTACGCTTACATGCCCCCATTTCTTTTCCCAATAATCATATAACAAGTTTGATTATCGTAAGTATACATAATTTGTATTTCTCAATTCATTTTTAAATTATTTGTATCTGATCAAACGACATATAATATTTTTTTGTATTTTTTTTTTGGTTTATGAGTTATGACCTTATTAAAATTAAAATTCATTTTTCTTAATTTTAGTAAGTTTTAATGTATTAGGTGTAGTTTCTGTAAAGTTCCTTAGTCCTCCTTATATCTTATTAATGTGTTAATCTTGACTACACAAATATCTTTAGGTAGAATCTAGAAAGGTCCATTTTGCCTCAAAATTTCAGCCTTTTAGTTCTTTCTTGCTCAACTTTTAAGGGGGTGTATTCTAGGATTAATGCTAATCACCCTTAAAAAGGTAATTCCTTGGTTTAAGCTTGCTCAATCCTCTACTAGATGTAGGATTATAAGAATTAAGAGGAGGGTTCCATTACCTCATGCTTTTCGTATTTCATCATATCTCATATTTTATATCTTTGTTTTTATAGTTCAACTTGTTGATCCGAACTGCTCAATATAATATTCATACTAAAATATAATTGGAGATGAAACTTTATAATTTTTGGAAACTTTTTACTATTTTTTAAGATGAATAGAAAATCACTGTTTTTGAACGATCCAGAAAAAATGATTTTGTACTTATCTTAAAAAATAGTAAAAGAATTGCAAAAATAAAAAAATTTCATCCAAATGCATATTTTATTATGAATATCATGTTGAGCTGTTCGGATTGACAATTTGAACTTTAAAAATAAAAATAAAAATATAAGATATGATGACACATGAAAAATATGAAGTATTGTAACCTCTTCAACAATTAAATATAACTATCAATCCTTGACCTACGGAGCGTTGCCTAATAATTAAGTTCAATAGTTTTAATATCCGTTTTGGGTACAATTTGTAAACTTTTTTTGTTGGGCTTACACGCATATATATGCTTGCTTTATATCACTCTATGGGATATGTTTTGGATCCCCAGGATTAATTAGCAATATACTTGGAACAGAATTGTTATTCTGAATAAAGATGCAATTCAAATTTTTTTTTCCGGGGAGGGTTCATGTGCACCATCATTTTGTGCTCCAATATGTTTCACATCTTTTAGCTCTGTTTTTAAAGTCCGAACAGTCGATCCGAACCGCTCAACACGATCTTCATAATAAAATATGCTGGGAGACCAAATTTTATATTTTTTAGAATTTTTTTACTATTTTTTTTATAGGTACAATATCATTTTATCAGATGGTCCAAAATCTCCTTAAAACAGTGATTTTGTACATATCTAAAAAATAGTAAAAAAATTCTAAAAAATATAAAATTTGGTCTCCAAGCATATTTTATTATGAAGATCGTGTTGAGCGGTTTAGATCGACTATTCAGACTTTAAAAACAGAGATAAAAGAATGTGGAGAATATTAGAACACAAAAAAAAGATAGTGCATTTGAACTGTTCTCATGTTTTCCAGGTGCATATATATATATGAGAAGAGCAAAGGCCTAGATATTCCTCTAACCTAGAAATAGTAAAAAATTACTCTGCTAGATTTTTATCATTTCCTCTCCTCTCTCATTTATCTAATTCTCAAAACTGCGTTACCGCAACCATATTGCAATAAATATTGTTAAATGCATGCATCTGGGGAGAGCAATTTATTAATTACCAGAAAAATAAACAATATTAATTAAAGCGCGTCAAACTTCCAAGACAATTGGTACCAGATTAGCTGTTGTTCTTTTTTTTTTACTCTATTAAAAAAATTAAATTAAAGCGCGTCGTCAGCTTCCCAACAACAATAAATTATAGTATCTCTACGTATAGGAACATAGCCTTAAAAAGCTTTCTTGAGAAAAAAAGATAAAATTTCTCAACTTCAAAATATTTGTAAAAATTCTCAGTAGAACTTCGAATCTGTACACCTTAATTATTTCAAAATAAATGACGACAAAGGAGGTGCATGTATGACCGTAATTTTTTTTTTATCAATATTATATTAACATTGATTTAGATGCATCCATCATGTTGGAATTTTTGTATTACTTTTTATGATTTTTGAAAGATAGAAAAATAAAAATGACTTGAAAATAAAAGAAAATTGTCAATATTATAGGCTATTTTTTGCCATATTTAAAAAATTATAAAAAATAGTAATTTATTTAATATCGTAAAAATTGATATTCTACAAGTTAATTATATAAAAAATTTACTGAACTATTTAATCGACATTTCGAATATAAAATATTAAAATTTGATCTTATAACATTTCTATCCAAGTGCTATCGAAAACATATTAGTCAACCTCTATACTACACATAGGATGAATAATTAAAAAAAAACGAGGTGCCAATAAGCCGTGTTTTTTTCCATACCCATTAAAAATAAAAAATAATAAAAATAACTAGATCTCCAAAAAAATTTAAAATCTGCCCAAACCGCCCCACTGTGGGACGGTTTGCTATAGTAATTTTTTTTTTGAGATCTGAATGTTTTAATCTAAAAATGAGAAATGTTCAATTTTATAACAAACAAAAATGTTCAATCTTACTTATGTCCTCAAATTTTTTTTTTAAATCTTAATATTTTCATTTAAAAATAGAAAATGAAAAGTATTCAATTTTATAACAAACAAAAATGTTCAATCTCCTAACAAAAATGTTTTTTATATTATGATATGACTCAAATATTATGTTTACTTTATAATTAATTTTTGATACTTATAATCTATACGTTTATTTTAATTAAAATTATTAGGAAAATTATTCATTGATGTTTTGTAATTAATTTATAGTTGTTAATAAAATATATGGATCAATCTCCTAACAAGCTGAAAGAAAACTAAAAGCCAAGTTTTGAATGATGCAAATGAAAACAATCAACTTCATAATTTGATTTTAATTAAATAACATATTTTATAAAACATTACTTTTGATGAAAAAAATCAACTTCACCAGCTTTCTGAAAAGTCGTCATTTGCTAAAATCGGACACTCGAGTGCCGTTTTATAGCCATTTGAAGTTTCGTCGTCGTTTTATGCCTCATCAAATATATCGCTTCTCTTACTTTATTCATTGTCCTAACCTCGACTGTTTACGAGAGATGTTTTAGGTAAATACATGTACAACATGCAGGTGCTTTGACAGCCAATGGTATTTTTAGTGTAAATACTCTATATAAGCATCTTGGGTCAGCTGAGTTAGTAGTCAATTTATATAATAGTATTTGGCAAGCTATGATCCCTTTAAAGGTTAAAATCTTTTTATGGTTAGTCAAACAAAAGAGAGTACTTACAAGAGATCGGTTAAGAAAACGCGGATGGACAGGTGAGCCATATTGTGTATATTGCTCTCAATAGGAGACAATAGACCATTTGTTTGTGAATTGTTGCTACATTCAATTGATTTGGCAATGGATTGCCCATTTTAATAATTTATATTTTGATTTTGACAATATAGAGACTTTGTGGGAAATTGATTATTGTATACCTTTAAAAGATCCAAAACTTATAGAAATTATTAGGGGCGCTGTCCTTTGGACTTTATGGAATGATCGTAATCGAATTATATTTTAGGATGGACAGGTACATGATATAAGGGTCTTAGGATCCAAGATAATGTCGGTAGTTCGCTTTTGGGCGTTAAATCAAAAACATGATTTAACATCTCAATTGAATCTTATTTTTCCTTGTGATTTAAATGACCTGACAGGAACTACACTAATCACTTTCGCAGAGGATTCACCGGTTTTAATCTGTATGCTTGGCACCGCGACTAGATCGAATGAAGGAGAAGAGGATAGAGTGATAGATGAAGGATCTGCTGAATATAACAGCGCGGATTTTAGGATGAGTACTGATTAAAAATGTTGTGTTTTTGTGTATGTTTGGTTCTAACTTTCTGGTTGTAATAAGTGGTTTTTGTTAAGCTGTTATTTCTTAGCTGTTTAGGTTATCCTGCATACTATTCAGGGGTTATGTTTAGAGTTTTTTTTGGTACAGGTGGGTTTTGCTTTAGAGTTTTCTTTTGATTCAGATACAATGGTATTACTCAATACCGAACTGATATTTTGTATGATTTTCTCTGTTAATGGAAAATCGGTGGTTATACCACTAATTTAAAAAAAAAAAAAACATGCAGGTGCTTTAGAAATGAGAGAAATGACTTAAAATTTTTTTAATACAGATGCATTATATAACAGAAAGACACATATCGAATTTGATGGACCACTAATAAATATCAAATTATATAGTATTGACTACTTTTCGGAGCTTAAATGAATTCATTTATTACCTAATAAAAAATAAGAACAAGCTAATAATTAGCCGATTTGGGCTTTTTAAAATTAGCTAACTTTTATGGGCATACTTGGCAATTTATATTTATTGTTGGATATTAATAAAAATCATGGTGTAAGATTGAACATTTTTGTTTGTTATAAAATTGAATATTTTTCATTTTTCATTTTTAGATGAAAATATTAAGATCTTAAAAATAATTTAAGAATATAAGTAAGATTGAACATTTTTGTTTGTTATAAAATTGAACACTTTTCATTTCTCATTTTTAGATGAAAATAAACGTATAGATTATAAGTATCAAAATTAACAAAAATAAATTATAAAGTAAACATTATATTTGAGTCATATCATAATATAAAAAACATTTTTGTTAGGAGATTGAACATTTTTGTTTGTTATAAAATTGAACACTTTTCATTTTCTATTTTTAGATGAAAATATTAAGATTTAAAAAAAATTGAGGACATAAGTAAGACTGAACATTTTTGTTTGCTATAAAATTGAATATTTCTCATTTTTAGATTAAAACATTTAGACCAAAAAAAAAAAAGTTACTGTAGCAACCGCCCCACGGGGGACTAGTGTTCTAATTTTGAACCCGCGGGCGCACCCTGCCCGTGCCCGTGCCGCGGGCAGCCGCGGGCGCGGGCGTTAAACGGGCCGGGCATGATTTTTTGGAACCCCGCCTGTGATTGCCCGGCCCCCCGTGCCCGTTGCCCGTGCCTGCGCCGCCCGTGCCCGCGCACCTGCGCGCCCGTGCCGGCGCCTGCTCCCGTGCCCTTTTTTTTTTTCGAAAATTCAAATTTTTTGAATTTGAATTCCCCCCCCCCCCCCCCTTCCTTCTCCCCCCAGCCGGACCCCCACTGCCCCACCTCTCAATTTTTTTTTTTTTTTTTTGAAATTCATATTTTAATCCCTCCAAAAAAAATTCTATAAATATACACCCATTCCTCTCAATATTTTCACATCTCTCTCAATATTTTCATCTCTCATTCTCTCAATCTCAATCTCAATATTTTTATTATTCTCCAATTTTAATTTTATTGTTAAAAAAATATAGTTGTTTAACAAATACCAAAACGCAAACACGAAAACGGAATTACGAAGTTATTCTCGAAGATTTTTCCGCGAAATTAAAAAGGCAACATTAATTTTTGTTAGATTACATTTTGTTAGATTAAATTTTGTTAGATTAAATTTTGTTAGATTGAAATATTGAATGTTAGATTTATTTTTGTAGAGTAATTTAAAAATTAAATTTGATGTTAGATTTTTTTTTGTAGATAAATTTAGAATTTAAATTGAATGTTAGATTTATTGAATGTTAAGTAATTAGATTTGTTAAATTTGTTAAGTAGTTATATTTGAGGTTAGATTTATTTTTTGGAAATGTAAAGTAATTAGATTTATTTTAGAATATGTTAGATTTTATTTTGAAATTCGAATTTATTTTTAATAGGTTAAAAAAATAGGTTAGATTTATTTTTTGGAAATGTGAAGTAGTTAGATTTATTTTAGAATATGTTAGATTTTATTTTGAAATTCGGATTTATTTTTAATAGGTTAAAAAAATAGGTTAGATTTTTTTTTTTGGAAATGTGAAGTAATTAGATTTATTTTAGAATATGTTAGATTTTATTTTGAAATTCGGATTTATTTTTAATATGTTAAAAAAAATAGGTTAGATTTGTTTTTTTGAAATGTGAAGTAGTTAGATTCATTTTAGAATATGTTAGAATTTATTTTGAAATTCGGATTTATTTTTAATAGGTTCAAAAAAATACGTTAGATTTGTTTTTTTGAAATGTGAAGTAATTAGATTTATTTTAGAAAATGTTATATTTTATTTTGAAATTCGGATTTATTTTTAATAGGTTCAAAAAAATAGGTTAGATTTATTTTTAAAAATTCCGTTTGCGTGTTTGCGTTTGCGTATTTGTTTTTAATAGGTTAATAAAAGAGTTTAGATTTATTTTTTTGAATATGTGAAGTAATTAGATTTGTTTTGAATATGTTAGATTTTTTTTTTAATTTCGAATTTATTTTTAATAGGTTAATAAAAGGGTTTAGATTTATTTTTTTGAATATATGAAGTAATTAGATTTGTTTTGAATATGTTAGATTTTATTTTTAGAAATTCGGATTTATTTTTAATAGGTTAATAGAAGGGTTTAGATTTATTTTTTTGAATATGTGAAGTAATTAGATTTGTTTTGAATATGTTAGATTTTTTTTTTAATTTCGGATTTATTTTTAATAGATTAATAAAAGATGTTAGATTTATTTTTTTGAATATGTGAAGATGTTAGACCCTCCGCGCACTCCCCCTAGAGCACCGCTCAATGATCATCCCGAGCGAATCTGTCGCTTGTGCGTCAAGCCAGGCTTAAAGAAGTACATGATACAGTGTAGCCGCTGCAGGTACCACTTTCATCCTGAATGTATGGATACCGAACCTAGAGCCGAAGGCCAGCCCCCGGCGTGGACCCTTTGGAAGTGCCCGATCCACGATGGTCACCTCGAGCTAGTACACAGTGTAACGATCTGCGACCCATCCCTCCGCCGCTAGTACACAGTTACCTTGTTTTATTTCATAAGTATTATTAATGTTAAAATCAATATATATTTTTTTCAATTTGCTTTGCACAATATCAACAATTTTTCAATTTAATTTTATTCCTTAAAATTGGAAGCCGCCATCAACATAAAAAAAATTAATAACAGAGATAGAATGACCATTTTTATGAAATATCAATGACACTCAAATTGGAATATTGCCGAAATTTTTATTAACAACATTAATATCAATCAAAAAAGTTTAATATGGAGATCATATTTAAAAAGTTTATAAAATTTGGTCTCCAAGAACACTTTAATATGGAGATCATATTGAGCAGTTCAGATCGAATGTTTAAATATTTAAAACGAAGATTAAGATAAAGGATGTGATGTTTGAATCCTACTTGAGTATACCATTTGAACATAAAAAAAGTTTGATTTAAATTACTAGCACATCACATGATATGTTGTTATTAGTATCTTAGAATAATTCTATTTTATTGATGAAAGGCATGATAATATTTCTTTTACTGAATTCTTGGAAAATCATATTTAATAAAAGCAGTTCTAATATGGTGTTTTTTTTTTTTTTAATAAAGTTGAGATCAAACCATTCAAATATTTTTAATATCCATTAGAGATCTCCAATTAAGTTTTGAACCTTCGACTTTAATATGGAGTTTTATAAAACTTCTTATATTTTCTTATTTTAAAGTAATTGTTTTTAATATGTTAGATTTTTTTAAAGTAATTGAATATGTTAGATTTTTTTAAAGTAATTAGATTTGAATTTTTAAAGTAATTGATTTAACCTATTCAAATTATTTTTTTTTCTGTTTTTTTTCGGTTTTTTTTTGCTGTTTTTTTTCGGTTTTTTTTCGGTTTTTTTTCTTTGAAAACCAATAAATTGTAAATCCAAATTCATGCCAATTTAAATTCATTTGACATATTATTTTTAAAGTAATTGATTTAAGAAATTTTTAATTTATATTTTATTATAACAAAAACACAGAAAAAAAAAATTTTTTTTTGCCCGGCCCTGCCCGTGGTGTCCGGCCCGTCCTGCCCGCGCGCCCGCGGCGGGCACGGGCATTAAACGGGCAGGGCAGATTTTTTGAAAAAAATGCCCGCGGTGCCCGCGCCCGTGTGCCCGTGACGCCCGTGCCCGCATCCGCCCATGCCCGCTCATGCCCGTGCCCTGCCCTGCCCGGCCCTGCCCGTTTGTAATACACTACGGGGTACCGGGGGGTTGGGGGGGGGGGTTGGTTTGGAGGGAAGGCCGCCCCTTAGTGGGGCGGTTTGGGCAGATTTTAAATTTTTTTGGAGATCTTATTATTTTTTAATGGGTATGGAAAAAAAAACACGGGCTAATAAGTCAGCAAGGTGCAGTAGTCTTTTTAAATTATAATAATATTGCTCAAGATTCCAATTCATTCCCCATCTGCCATCACTCATATATACCATTGGTGTGTGTTTATTTTACCCATCCATCATTTGTGTTTGCTATCAGTGCAGGCCAACATCCTTTCATATCAGGAAACAGTCATGCCAACCATGATAGCTGATGTGATAAAAGATGCCATATCCGCAGCTGATGATCACCTGAAAATTGCTCAGGAGATGCTTGCTGTAGCCCAGAATGCAATGGAGACGATGCTGAGGGCCGCTGATGGCGAGCCCCTCGTAGATACAACCACATACATAGTAACAGAAGACACGACCGATGATAAGAATCCAGTATTTGGTATTACCGGTGTCTGGATCGGTCTTGTTCTTTTCCTGAGCTTAATAGCACTAGCTCTGTATCTGAGGTATAGCATAAAAGACTTTAGAAATTTGAGATTATCTAAACTTGTATTTCAGTTTATTTTGAGTTTAATTTAGATTGAATATTAATTACTGGGATGTTTCAGGCCACAAATAGTGTAATTTGTTAATAATGTTTCATTTATTATAAACAATAAACATTAACTGTTCAAAGATTAATCTCTACTTTGATCATACTGGTAGGAGAAGAAATTTCGATGCAGCTTGTGGTCAACTCATTTCAAAATACGTGCAAAAGATGAAAAACTTCCTTTGTAACGCTAACGCACGAGATTGCACCGTTGCCAGATCCCTCGGGTGTAAAACTATTGCTTTATTCTCAATGGTTTGTAGTTTCATCCCTTTCCAAATCATGAATAGTTTTTGCATTTTCCTTTTATTATAAGTGCTATTTTATTTTCTTGATAAGTGAGTTCTTTTATTAAATACACGCTAGCTTGTGATTTTTTTTTCCATAAATAAGCTCTCTGAATCTCTGATTCCTATTCCTCCCCTTCTTAACAGTTGTAGGTTCATATAGAGGATTTTTTTTTCTTTCTAGATAAGTTCAAACTGTTCAAGTTTTGATGTTTAATTCATTAAATTATTATCCTTTTTGAGCAGTTGTTGGTTGTATCAGTAGCCGTTGCATATTATGTATCGGGTCTTACCGGTGTATGGACTGGCCTCATTCTTTTCATGATCTTAATAGCAACAGCTGGATTTCTCAGGTAATAGAGCTAGCACTGGTATTTTACTATTTTGAAGTTATACTGAACTTGTATTTGTATTTTTCTTGGGTTTAATCCAAATAAAAAAAAATACTGTCATCTGTCAGTTTACCAGTGAAAATTGGGCACTGGGAAATCAACAAAGAGAAGATGATGACCATGCTTCAACAGCTCTTGAATTTGATTAAATCACACCAAATCAATGAAGAAAAGGTGAAGAAAGAAATCAAGGCTTCCATCGAGAAGTTCCGATCCATGAAAGAACGTTTGAAATCGATGAAATTACAAAAAATCAACAAAAACGACATACAGGATATCAAGGCGGCCATTAAAACGGTCCGATCCATTGAAAATGATTTGAAATTGATGAAATCACAAAAATTCAATGCAGAGGACGAGAAAGAAATCCAGGCTGCCCTCAAGCCTGCCATTGTTGCTGCGCAAAAAATGGAAGAAATCATCAACAATAATGGCGTTTGGTCACGTTTAATTAATTGGCCTTTTGCTTAATTTTTATTAATATAATTACTATAAGAATGGAGACACTGTCCGTGATGGATTCTGTCGGTATATCCTCGTGGATAATCCTGTCGCTGATAGAAAAATCACTATTCTGTTAGTATACCTTTGCGGATAGTCACTATTTACCTTCGCTGATACTCTCTTATATTCTTGTTGAATTTACTGTTATGTAAGTTAGACCATTGGTTGTAATGCCATTGGAAATTAAGTTATTATGTGTATGTTTCTGAACTTAAAACTTTTTTGTACGTTATGTAATCTTATCCTTTTTTTATTTAAGCGAATTAAATAATAAGATTTGTATGCAAGCTCGTTTGTGTACTAATGACACAATATTAAGAGGAGTTATGCTTATAGGAATTGACTGATTTGTAATATTTTAAATTTTTCATAAACTCTAGATGTTGTAAATACATTTATTCAATTCAATCTTGGTAGCTGCTATCAAGCTTAAAAAAAAAACAAGTTTAACAAATCAACGATGTATCAAGTTATATTTTTTCATATATTAACAATCAATCTAAACTGCTAAATCTTGTAAAATACAAAATTTTATTATTTATACTTTTTTTTATTTTTTTATTTTTGAACTATCATCCAAGTTGGTCAATTGACAAATTAAGTAGGTTTAAGACGAATAAACATTTTTAATCTAGATTTGATTGGAGGTTCCATTAATGGAGAAAATATTAATTGAAAATTCAGAATCTAACTGTTTATCAAATCAAGCTTGATCTTATTTTTTTTTTTAAGGTCAGTGGTACTTGAGACCACTAACAAATGTATTAATTAAAAAAGCTATTTACAAGTTCCTATTTTGTTACTGTTAAAGAAAAGTTACCAAATTAAGTTTGATCTTATTGATGCCACTTTCCTTCTTTTGTTACTGTTATAATTCTTTTTGGTTACATCATAGCTTTGATGTGTTGGCAGCGTATTTGACGAAATGCCGATCGAAACCAATCTACCACTATTTTTTTTTAGAAAAATAAAATTTTGAATTGTCAGAAAACATAGTGATTATTTTTTTTCCTTCAAAAATAACAAGTGAACCAAATTCGGTTCTGGCATGAGGTGACCGAAACTTTGATTCGATCCATCTAATTTTGCACATTAATACTATCGACACATTAATACTATTGACAATATTTATTAACTACAATAAACCAATTTCCTAAAAAACTACAATAAATTTCTTGAGAGAAAAATAAGTTAAATTTTCTCAAATTAAAATAGTTGTAAAAAATTTCAGTAGATGTTCCAATCTGTATACCTTATTTAATTAGAAAATAAATGATGATAAGGTAGTTGCATGCATGATCGTAATTTTTTATTATCAATATTATATTAATATTGATTTAGATATGCATCCTCCATTTGAAGGATGATAAGGTCCGATACACACACACACGATAGAGTAAATAAAAGAAACGAGACGCCAATAACAAGCAAGGTGCAATAGCTAGGGGTGAAAACAGAGCAGATAAAGAGCGGACAGTGGTAAAATTATATTCATATTTTATTTTTTATTTTTTAAATACGAATGCGAAGCGGATATCAGATAGATATGGATCCGGATCAGATCGAATATTTATTAAAATAATATAAAAAGATATTAAAAAATATTAAAGTTCATAATATTTATTAAAATATATGGTACATATCTACTATTCGGATGCGGATAATTAAAACATAAAACTATATCAGTATCCTTATCCACAAGAATATTCGAATACGGATCAGCTATTATTCATATCGTTTTCACCCCCAGCAGTAGCACTTCCTATTCAAATATTAATAATATTGCTCCAGGTTCCAATAATTCATATCCCATCTGCTATATATCATTCATATATCCCATCGGTGCTTGTTAAAACCGATCCTTCATTTTTGAATGCTATCAGTGCAGGGTCAAGAAACAGTAATGGCAACTATGATGGCTGATATGATAAAAGACGCAATAGCCGGAACATATGATCAGCTGAAATTTGCTCGGAAGATGCTGCGGGCGGCTGACGGCGATCTTCTTCAAAACAGTCAAGCATATTATCTTATCGGTGTCTGGATCATTTTCGCTCTTCTCGTGATCTTAATAGCAGTTGCTCTGTTTCTCTGGTATGCATATAAGACATTATTAGAAATTGGGGCTGGGGAAAAATTTCAGTTTATTTTGAGTTTAGTTTTAGATAAAATATTGATGGGATGTTTGAACCAACAAATAAAAATTGGGGCTCGGCATTTCGCACTATCGATATAGTCTAATTTGTTAACAATTTAAGTTGTTTTTCATAGTTTAATTATATATGCATCACTAACCATATTCTAATTACTCATTTTGTAATCGATTGATTTAATTGCCCCTCTAACGATTCTGATATCATCAAGAAATAGCCTCTATTGCATCCAATAAACAATTCAGTAATTAAAATTTCATTTATTTTGTCCGCCTCTTAATACCTTTAATTTTTTGTTATATGTAAATATTAAAGCACTAGTATTTGTATTTGACTATTTTGATATTGTACATAAAGTTGCTGCCATCTATATATCAGGTTACCAGTAAAATTTGAGCAATGGGGAATCAACAAAGAGACGATGAGGACCTGGTTTCAACCCCAAATCAACGAAGAGAAGGTGAGGGTAGAAATCAAGGCTTCCATTGAGGATTTCCGATCAATGAAAGAACGTTTGACATCGTTGAAATTACAAAAAATCAACGAAAATGATGTGAAGGATATTAAGGCTGCCATTAAAACAGTTCGATCCATTGAAGAGCACTTGAAATTGATGAAACCTCAAAAAATCAATGAAGAGGATGAGAAAGAAATCAAGGTTGCCCTCAAGCCTGCCATTGATGCTGTGCAAGCCATGGAAAAAATCATCAACAATGGCGTTTGGTTATTTGGTCACCTTTAATTAATCTTTTTTTTAAAAGATATTGGCTTTAATGTCTACTAATAATTTGATTGATATGTTCTTGTGTCATTTGCAAATTAAGTTGTCATGTATATGTTTTTGGTACTTCTGAATGTAAACGTTGTGTATGTTGTGTAATTTTGTGTGTTTTTGTTTACTTGAGACAATTAAATGATAATTTTTTTTATGTAAACGGCCAATCTAAATCACTTAATTAATATAAATTGCATATTAAATATTGTAGAAGAAGAAATTTTATCAGGTATATTTTTGAACTATCAATCCAAGTTGCTCCATTGACAAAGTAGGTTTAAGAGTTAACACGAAGAAACATATTTAATCTAGATTTTATTGGAGCCTCCATTAATCAAGCAAATGATTGAAAATTTAGAATTCAACGGTACTTCAGTGTTGTAAATAACTATATGCAGTCGTCGGACGGATAGGGTATCGTCAATCAATTAATCAAGAATAACCAGAAATAATCAGCTGATTTGTTGTAAAAATCCGTGATGGTTTGATCATTGGTAATAACTAATCAGCTGATCATTAATCAGTCTAAATGGATGGTTTTTACAACACTGCTTTAGACTATCCATCAAATCATGTTTTATCTGATTGATGGGACGATCTCCTTCTTTTGTCACTGCTATAAGCTTTTTTATACACCATAAATAGCTTTGATGTGTTGAGAGAGCTTCATGTGGGGTCCCGATGTCATTTAAGAGCATATTTACAAACTGTATTGGTTTTGTGATATAGGTCTTTTGTTTAGACCACTTTGTAATTTGTACAGACCAAATAAACTTTGTGTAATTTACTCTTGAAGTAAGAGGAAAAAAATAGAAAATTAATCACTTCAAGAAAAAGATTAGAAATTTTATTTAGGCCTCCAACCATATGTTGCTCTTTTGTGTGTCTTGTGTGCGCTCAAAACTCTAACCATAATTCACTTTACAAGAATATGTAAGTATCTGTGATGGTACAAAATAACTATTATCGAGAATAAACCGACATAAACTGCTATTTTTAAGGATGTCATTATTACCGATGAGAATATCTGTGGAATCAATCCTGCCAATTTATTTTATATATAGTATAATAAAAAGAGAATAAAATCCATACCATGAATTTTTAATATTTATATGAATTTAATACAAACGCTGTAATTTACAGTTTTTTTTTTTTAATATCCTACAGCGTTTCAACTATGAGAAGATGCTGTAGGCTACAGTTTTTCCCATCGACTAATACAGCTTTTAAAATTGTGCACATGGTGGACCTCTTTCAGATCTGTGCATTCGAATTCGGGTACACAAAGGAGATGCAATTCAATGTAAAGGAATAACTGTGGAAGACAATCAAAGACTCATAGCAACTCTGAGGATCACAGAAATGGCAGACTTATACTTTCCGGAATGACTTTGCTTCTTTTTTTGAGAAAATGAGGATCATTCTTTTCTTTCATTTGAATTGTTCAAAATTCATCGCACAGTCTCAATTACTTTCTATTTCCAAATCAATTTAATGTATTAAAATAATTCAGATTTAATTGAAGTCGTACAATGAATTTTAAACGATCCAGATAGAAGAAAAAAAAGGGTACTCTTTTTCTAAAAAAATGAGCAGATTTTGATCCATACTTTCCCAAAGACTTTGATTGGTTTTCCTCGTATGAACCATGGAATTTTTGTATTCATCTTAATAAATAGTAATTTAAAAAAAAATATAAAATTTGATTTACAAACACATTTTAATATATCCAACATGTTGAACGGTTTGGATCGACTGTTTGAATTTTTTAAAGATGTAATTCGGTGTTAATAAAAAATAGTGTAATTAGATTCCTATGTATATTTTTTATCAATACAATTGTTGACGGCAAAACCGTCAACCTTCAAAAAAAAGATTCCTATGTATATATATTTATTGAGTAGAACTAGGGTGCTCCTAAGTTCACCCAACCTCTTGTGAACTTGACTCTAAAATATATTGAATCGACTTTAAACGATGAATCTAAACTGTTGAAATCTCTCTACCTAATGATTGATGCGTCTACATTTAAAAATTTAAAGTTTTGAATTAATTTAATATAGAGTCAAGTGGTCAAAGGAGTCCAAAAAATGAATGCATTAAAATTAATTTATAAACCTTAAACTTTTGACCACTTGACTCTATATTAAATTAATTCGAAACTTTAAAATTTTCACATATAGACGCATCACTCATTAGGTAGAAGGGTTTCAACGGTTTGAATTCATCGTTTAAAATCGATTTGATATATTTTAGAGTCAAGTTCACAAGAAGTTAGGTGAACTTAGGAGCACCCTAGTTTTACTCTATATTTATTAATTATTAGGTCATTTAATGAAAACGATGCCATCAAGTCAAGTCAACACACAGTAATCTTGTGCCCAAAAGTGGATCCCACCTGAAACTGAAAGGGAACAAATAATGACAATTTAATTCGCAGTCCACTTGTACCGAGTACTGACAAAGCACACAGGGCCTTAGAAAAACAAGACATTAATTGTTATTGTACTGTGACCCCACAAAATAAATATGATCTTATCACGTAATAGTATATCTAGGGATCTCAACTACGGTACGGTAAGGATATATCAGATTGAAATATTTTTATATCCGTATCCGTTATAAGTTGTTTATATTAATATTTTATTCTTATTCGTTACAAATTATTTTATTCGTATTCTATTTTTATCTAGTATAATTGTCAGATAACGAAACAGTAACGGATAAATAACAGATAATACTAATATAATAATTATTTTTTATTATAATTCATTAAATAAACCATTAAATAGACATTCATTTCACATATGTATAGTACTTTATTGAAGAAGAAAATATGATCATGCTAAGTGCAAGTAAATCTATTAAAACACTTTTTTTTAATGCTTATTAATATATATAATATATTTTATAATTATCCGATCGAGTAACGGGTACGAAATAGGTTTTATCCGTACCTTTACCCATTTAGATAGCGAAAACAAATATTTACCTGTACCAGTACTTGATAAATTTACGATTTTTTTTTATCCGTACCTATCTTATCGAATACAATACGAATCGGATAAACAGATAAAGGGTGCCATTGACACTCCTAAGTAAATTCTCGTCTCCGCTTGCTAGTTATACAACAAATTTTTTTTTTTCAATATCATCTTCTTGTAAAAAACCCAGCCAATTTGAGTATATATTGCAAGGACTTATCAGGAGTTTACATAATTACATTAATTGTTTGGAGCTGGAAAACGCTGTAGTCTACAACATTTTTTTTAGAGATGAAAACGTCGTAGCTAGACTACAGCATTAATTCATGTTAGATCCGTTAATATTTCAAAATCTATTGTCATGAATTTTTATTTTATTTTAGAATAATTATTTCAATCTCTCCACTCTATTTGCATCGTACCTACAGTAATAATCGAGAGATTGTACTATGGTGATCTTTTTTCAATTCCCATACTTATTTCCGCATCAACCTTCACAAGTATAAATATTTGGAATATAAGATATTAATACTTGCATGCGTAACTTAATATGATTGTCTCGTTTTCCAGTTTTCCAATCGTCTCTGCGTTGTTGCAATTTTTGCGGGTACAATGTGGATACTAAAGTGCGGGTACTCATACGAGCTTCCTTTATTTTAATGCTATATCAAAGAATTCGGCCTGCCCTACTTTTTATTTTCAGAGTTTGGTATCAGAGGTCAAGAGAAAAAAAAAAAACCAAAAAAAATAATTGGAAAATTATATTATTTCCTTTTAGATCTTATAAATTTCCGAAACAAAAATACTTTTCCTAGCTCCCTCCATAAAATCAAAATTACAATGTACTAATTATTCCATGTCTCTAATTTTAGATTATTTTATTTGACTCACTGTGATGGGAAAAAGAGGCAATGACACATTCCATCTTTTTGATGCGTAACCCTGATATGTACTGGTAAGGACGTCCTTTCCTCATTGGAATTGATAATCCTCCATAGAGAAAGAATTAAAGAAGGTACTTACATAGCAGTGCACTTTTTCACATGCTCATCAGCCTACAAAATGCTGCACAATACATGTGTTTGATTCAGATACCACAGTCCACTATGGAAAATGAAGGTTCCCATGAAGGTCAAGGTCTTCATTTGGTTAATGCTGGACAACAAGATACTTACACAACAGGTTTTGGCGAAGTCAAGGTCTGTGTGGTACCACAGGGTTGTGCCAATGGTGATGTGTATATATGCAGCCATGTTTTGGCGAGGTATTTGGGCACGTCTATACATACCGGTACGCATGGCTGATGCAATTGCTCATGTCTGGTGGGAAGACCGAATGGGATTGCCGGCTAGGTTGCCGACAATCAGGGGCGGACCTAGCCTAGGCCAGGGGGTCATTCTTGGATCTTGAAATTTTATAGAATTTGTAAGTTCGGATTGACTTTGCTCTTTGTTGGAATTTTGGTTTGTAATTAATGTTAAATTTAAGGTTAAAATAGTGATAAATTTCTTAAATCCAATTCGTTATTTCTTGTCACTTTCTGACGAAAATTCTAAATCCACCCCTACCGACAATATATATCACTACTTGGGCCATCTGGAAGGAAATGCACAGGAGGATATTCTCAGAGGAGAGGAAGCCATTGCACATTCTAATCGACGACAGTGGATGTTCACAACTGGCAACTATTCTCATAGGTCTACCGAGAGGGAGGCCTCACTACATCAAGCGAGCGCTTAATTAGAATCAGTGTAAATAGAAAAATATATTGCGGAGTTTGTACATGCCAACCTTAAAAAAAAAAAAAAAAAAAAAATCCAAATAAACATGTGATCAGAAGCATTGTGCATGAATAAACTTTTAATAATATTACTAAGAGTACACAAAATACATCCCAAGAGCGATTTATAAACAACAAACAAAGCTTGGAAACAAAAAAGCAATGGCGCTACATTTATTGGACCTTAATTTGGGAAAATAAACATACAGGAGAAAAACAACGATTGCATGGACAACAAGGAACACAAAAGCAATCAACAGCATCTTTTTCCAATGCAAAGGTGACCAGTCATGTGCCAACCTTCTCCTCCACCAGGATATATATATGGACATGCTGGTACAAAAGGATCCTTTAAAACCAGGCCATTCCATTGTGCATTTGGATCCTCAGTTGAGAACATAGTCCAACTAGGAGTCGAATTCTCGTATCTACTATGCGTAATGCGATGGAACTTACGCACATCCTTATTTTTGTTTATGTCATCTGGGTCAATATCAACAGTGAAGATGTCTCCGTAAGGCCTGACAGAGTGCGCTAAGAGAGGTAATGAAATTGGGTCAGCCGACACAGCAGCGAGATCTGCAGTTACAGCAATGCTTCTTCCATCGAGACTGAAGACCGGATGGTTCACATGACCAGCAACATCATCTCCGCTCTGTAACACTCTTACCACCACAGTTGGATCATTCGCTTTCACTAGATAAACTGCAAAATAACCTGGGTCGAGACCGTTGTCGAGCTCTGTTACACTTTTAGGCTTATCACGGGTTGAGGAGAACGCTATCCAGTCTCCATTTGGCGACCACTGGCAATGTGTGTCAGTCCAAGGCCCTTCTGTTAGTCTTGTTATCTTGCCACCATACTCCCCAACTTCTGCATTCTCCATTATATATAGGTTCTTGTTTAATTCAGCTCCTCCACCTCTTGTGGATCGAAAAACTAGTCTTTTTCCTATAACAATTATCAACCGTGCGTATCAAACAATATTAGAAACTGTATAAAAAGATTAAGGGCTATATTTTGTCAATGCAAGAAAAATAACCAATAAGATTGAGAGTTATATCAGGAAGTAATTAGGGAGCCTTTGGATTTATGATAAAAGAAATAAATGACCACTCCGAATGTTGGATCTTAATTGTCTCTCTAAAAAGAACTTAGTTCAAAAACGATAATAATAAATGAAAACATATATATAAAATTGATTATGGTACGTGAACTGGTGAGTAATATTTATAATGTTTTTTTACCTATAATGCAATATGATATTAAAAACTTAAATGGATAAGCAGAACACCAATTCTTGAACTACTTGTCATCTGGGAAAGAAGCAGAGCACATATTAATTTCATGTTTTAGAATTACTTGGCAAGAAAGTTAATTACTTACCCTGTGGATCTGTGGATGGGAAGGCATTATTGAATCCCTTTGTGAGCCGTCGACGTTGCCCGGTACCACTAGACGCATTGGGTATAGCAACGATATGCAATTGTTTGTCTTTATTGAAAGCTTTTCCCATGCATACATACAATATATCTAACTCTGGATTTTGGTTCCAAACGGGCGAGAAGCAGTTGTCTGGGCCTTCTTTCTACACCAACAAATTAAAACCATAATCAGCTAAAGAAGAATTGAGATTAAGAACAGAGTTGAACATTTTTTTTCTTATCAATTAATAGATATGATGTGACTATATATGCACCTCGAAGACAATACGCAACCCTTGGTTGTCCGCTACCCACACGGCCTTGAACTCATTATCAACAAATGCGAGCTTAGATCCATCACTGGAAAATGTTGGAAATGCACCAGATACCCTAAACACACTTACATCTTTATGCGGAGAGTGGAGCTTGTTGAAATTTTTCGGGACAACATTGTTGATCTGCACAGATCAAAGAGTAAAAGTCTCAAATCAATACTTCAGTTATATATGCACATGGAGGTAAAAACAAAGGAATTTCTTAAAAGTTCATGCATCAGTTTAGTATACCCTGCAAGAATCGATGCTGCAACGATGGTAACCTATGCGCTTTCCCGAATCTATGACAAAGGGATTGAAATGGTCAGCCTTAGGATTAGCTTTTCGAGTGATCTGTATTGAGTGTCCTGGCACAGTTGTATCAAAGATCTCGATATGCCGGTACTGTTCTTCTACACGTTCATCACTGAGCACTGCTTTCATACGGATAGTTGCCACAGCTACTTTGGTATCACTGATGGCTGCAGGAGTTACCGCATCAAAATCTTTTGGGGTCACGGGGATGGTTTCACCGGTGCTCATGTTGAATTGAAACACACGCCAAGCTTTCGGATCTTTGGGTTCGGGACCATAATATTCCTTTCTATGGAAAAATAAGATGTTCTCACTTCCCCATGTTGGCCAGCCACCATTTACTATCACTCTCTTGCGTTCTAACCCCAAGTTTGATTTATCTACATTCATCACATAAATGTCAGTCTGTAGATCCTCAATCGCACCATCCCAACCCTTTCCTTGAAATGAAGCTACTGCTATCTTCTTTCCAGATGGTGACACGGAGGGACTTAAATCAAATGTCCCTGTAATCATATATATATATATATATGCATATCAAATGAAGAGAAAATTAATTAAAATTAAGTTTATAGATACAAATAATAAGTAGAAGGATGAGAAAAGAAACCTAAAGGAGTGAGGCGCTCAGTTTCTCCTGTTCTAAGATTGGTTTCATATACAACAGTCCAAGGGCAACGACGTTCTTCTACAGGTTCCTTAGTGGATACATAGACGAGGAAATGATCGATAGTGCAACTGCCCATCTTATAACCGCCACCAATGCAGCCGCTGTCTTCCAGGCGAACACCATTGAATGAATTGGTGCCGTAGATATCGGCCAAACTGAACACTTTAACTTTAGGCGGGTTGTCATTGAAGCGGAGAGCTATGTGAAGCGTTTCGAGGTTGTTATCTCTTTCAGAAACAAAAATCAAGCCGGTGAGTCGACCTGAATCAACGTCGGCTTCTGTGGCTTCAGAAGCCAATTTCGGACGATTGAGAATCGTCTTAAGAGCTGCTGGTGGAATGACTTGGCAGTCGTAGTTGTAGGACAAGCCGTCGGTCAAGTGAAGCTCATCTCCGCTTGATGACGGTGGAACTGGACAAGAGAATATGTCAAGAGGCACCGGTGGTCTGTAGGTGGCAAAGAAGGCGATGCTACCTCTGTTCTCTCCCATTCTAACAATTGTTTTCTTTCTTTTGATTGATTAAGTGTATAGCAATCGAACTCAATTCAAAAGCTGCTTTATTTAGATCAGGCACTTAGAAGTAGTTTGTTTCTGCGAGCAAGTCAATGAAATTCATTTCATTTGTATTTAGATACAGGTATTGTGCCTCCTACAATCGATAGTAAATACAATTAAATAACAAAAAAAAATATATATATATATACAACTAATTCGGATTTCATGATATCTGAAATAATACAATCCTTATCATTGATTTCATTCACTGTAATGTATAGGTCATCATGCATACGTTATTAATTATGCCAGCAAACAGAAATTGAAGTCTGTCAATATTTAAATAATTGCTCGTTCCTGCATGTGATAATTAATATTCATTGTTCAACCTTATCCATACAGTGGGGTCGACCCATGCGGCATCATGCTCCATTCATTAACGAAAGCTAGTAAAAATAAATTTGGAACCCGTTCGTTTGTCACGGATTACACGGGATGAAATTTGCGGGATGAAAATTCTTTTTTGAAAAAGTAGGAATTCATAGATATGGGTACGTACGGGTTATGGAAATGTATTAAAATGGGTGTTCGATTGTGTCGTGAAATTAGTTGTGAAAAATTCTATTTTTGTTTCTAAAATATTTGATATAGTAAAAAAAAATTATTGATAAAATTATTAATAATGTAATTAAATAAAATAGATTAAATAATAACATGATGTTACTTATCAATTATTTATTTTATAAAATATAGACATTTTATAATTATTTAATCTTTCAACTTATTTACTAACTTGTCATGCATAATACTTTTAGTTTATCGGTTTCAGACCAGGACCAATCTAAATCGTTAGAAAATAACTAATAAAAGATTCTTTTTTTTGTTGTAGTGTTGGAATATGTATATCTATGACAACGGACCTTTCAAGTGGAGTAAGTGTGGAGTATGTTATTCAACCTAAAGAAGTAAAGTAAGTTATTCTGATTAACTTATTTCTTACTTCATCTTACTCCTATTTTATATCTTGTTTGACTGCTCAAGTGTGAAGTATGGAGTGAACTCCACCTCTTATCCCACAACTAAACATGATCGTACGTAGTGCATAAAACATTAAATGAAGCGTGTCTACAAATTCAATTGGGCTATTTTTTTTTTAGTAAAGGTTGGTGGTCAAGTGCCCCAACAATTTAATTTCCACAAATAATTTCTCCTTTCGGATTTTGAATCTGGGACCTCTAACATGGAAAACATTGTCTTTGTTAGTAGACCAAAGACTAATTCTCTCAATTAGACTGTTTAAATTATTTTTTTTTTTAAAAAGGACTGTTTAAATTGACTGATTGTCTCTCTTTCGCTTACAAATTAATTACGAAAATCCAAATGATCGACTAATAGTTTTATAATATTGCAGTATATTTTTCTAGCTTTTTAGCCCCGGAGACAAACGATTCCCAATTACTTTTAAGAATCTCTCTCTTGTTCATGTGGATCATGGGGCCGATCTAGGGTTTTGATTGGATTGTTCATGTGGCCGATCGACCATGCACCCTTGATACCAATCTTTTGTCGATCGAGAACCTCAACCAATAAAAACACGTTAAATATAACGCTTTCGCACAAGAATTCATGAAATTCGAACCTGTGTTGATATATAAATCCATTAAAGCACGACTTCTTTTGGTCCATTTTGTGTCTGGCACAAGTGGTGCAAGGAGCATATATACAACCACTAGAGCATGACTTCTTTTACTCTATTTGTTCAGATCATTTAAAAACCATAAATGAACCTTTTACCTACAAAAAATTGTAGAAAAATGCTTTGGTGCGCATATATAATAATGGAGACACTATTAGCGAGGAATTCTATCGGTATACTCTCACAGAAACTACCGTCGCTAATAAAAAAACACCTTTCTGTCGGTATGCCCTCACGGATAGTTACTATTTACCCTCGCGGATACTCTCACATTTTTGTAGTTAGTACTTCATTAGAAATTCAATTATAATTTTTATAAATTTTCTTATACATATTATATGTAAGTATGTGTAATTTATATTGTTTGAGATTATGGATGTCAAGTTGTTCAACTTAAATATCCACAAATGATTTTCAGCGAGATTTTAAATTTATGACCTCTCATTCCAAAGACACAGATAAGAGGAAAAGAAAACAACAAAACCATAAAGATATACTGCCAAACATTGAGCTAGAAATTTCGCAAGCAAGTCCCATGCATGCAAACAGAATGTGTTACATCTTATTCACTGTTTGCAATTTTGTAAGTCTATATAGAAAGTGATGTCTCAGGACTTCTTTCTTATTTTTAATATATAATAATTGATGAAACACAGTCTTATATTCCCCCTCAATTATTTTTGCTGAAAGGCGCTCAAATCACACGGCAGTGGAGTCTACGTACGCAGACTTGCTAGTCAAGCCGATGTTATCGATAGCATCAGAAATAATAAAAAATAGATTCGTAGCATTAAGTTTGAAAACAAATCCAACTTATTTTCTCTTGTGTAATCAGAGTGAAACAAAAATCCTACAATATAATTTTTCCTGTGAGTCTATGGTACTATGCTATCACGTACGGGTTGATCCGTAATACGGATCAATATTTTCGTTTGTAAAATCTTAATGGTCGATCCGAACTGTTCAACATGATTCTCATATAAATTTCTACTTGCAGACCAAATTTTATATTTTTAAATTTTTTTTACTATTTTTTTTACTATTTTTTAAGATAAGAAGAAAATCACTTGATCTGAAAATTATGGACCATCTAAAAACAATGAATTTCTACCTATCTTAAAAAATAATAAAAAAATTCTAAAAAATATAAAATTTGGTCTCTTCAAGTATATATTCATAAGAAAATCATTTTAAACAGTTTGAATCGACTTTATGGATTTAAAAATAAAAATATTAATCTGTGTTATGGACTAAATCGTGATATGCATAGTACCATAGACTCACTCTAATCTTTTTGGCCTAGGGGCGTCATCAACGCAAAAAAAAAAATCACTCTATATATCGAGTAGAACTTTATAGGATGTTTTTAAGCTCATCCGTCTAAAAAAAATCACTCTATATATCAAGTACAACTTTATAGGATGTTTTTAAGCTCATCCGTCTTTTGGTGATGTTAGCTTTAAAATATATTATTAGAATAATTTCAAATATATAGTCCATATTTTAATTTAAAATTTTAAAAATTTGACATGTAAACACTGTACTTGTGAAGTAGATTGTTTCAATAGTTTGAATTCATCCTTTTAAATTAATTTGATAGTTTTAAAGTTGCTCACACATAATTTGATGAGCTTATCTATTATACAAGTAGGGTTAATAAAAATCTCATTATTTTTATATTCCAGTCATGTCTCTTATTTTTATCTCTGTTTTCAAAATACAAACAGTCTAACAAACTCCTCAACATTACAACATATATTGCTGCAATTAATTCTTCCTACACTTTTCTCTGTTTTCTCCCAAGTTTTTGTCTTTCTGCTTCTGTCCTTTTCTTTTGGTGCCACCACGTTCCTTCTGCTCTTTTCTTTTATGGCAAATTTATGTATCTCCTCTTTTGACATCTCAACACCAAGCATTTATTACTTCATTCGAAAGATTCTGTTATATATTATCCGTAATTTATATTTCAGAGAGGCAATTATATGCATGCTCAAACACCCGAGCACCACTTGTATACAAACACCCGCGTTCACACTCCATTCTTACTGTGAAATTAAAGACGTGAATTAATTAGTGGTTGGCAAGCCAATCTTCACAAAAGAAGTCTTGTTCCTGCATGTGATAATTAATATTCATTCAATGTATTGTATAGGTCATCATGCATACATTATTAATTAAGGGAATGCCCAGGAAACAGAAATTGAAGTCGGTCAATATTTAAATAATTACTCATATTATATATCCCGCGTTCACATCCATTCTTACTGTGAAATTAAAGATGTGAATTAGTGGTTGGCAAGTCAATCCTTCACAAAAGAAGTCTTGTTTCTGCATGTGATAATTAATATTCATTGTGCAACCTTGAGTGGGGTCCCATGCAGTATCAACGAAAGCTAGTAAAAAGAAATTTTGAGCCCGTTCGTTTGCCACGGATTACACGAGATGAAATTTGAAGGGATGAAAATTCCTTTTTGAAAAAGTAGGAATTGATATATAGATATGGGTACGTAGGGTTTAATTATGAAAATGTATTGAAATAAGTGTTCAGTTGTGCCATAAAATTAGTTGTGGAAAACTCTATTTTTATTTCTAAAATGTCTGATATTGTAATTTTTTTATTGATAAAAATATTAATAATGTAATTAAATAAAATAGATTAAATAATAACATGAGGTAACTTATCAATTATTTATTTTATAAAATATAGATATTTTATAATTATTAATTTAATCTTTCAACTTATTTACTAACTTGCAATGCATAATACTTTTAGTTTATCTGTTTCAGACCAAGACCAACTTAAATCATTAGAAAATAACCAATAAAAGATCTCTTTTTTTTGTAGTAGTGTTGGAATATGTATCTCTGTCTATGACAATAGACTATACAAGTGAAGTATGTTAATCCATCTAAAGAGGTAAAGTAATTTACTCACCTCTTACTTCATTTTACTCCTATTTTATTTCTTGTTTGGCTACTTAGGTGTGAAGTAAAGAGTTTACTCCACCTCTTAATCGACAACTATACAATCAATGAAGCGTGTCTACAAATTCAATTGGCTGTCTAAAACATTAAATGAAGCACGTCTACAAATTCAATTGGCTGTCTAAATTCAATGCGACTGTTTTTTAAAAAAATATTGGATGTTAAGTCACCCAACTAATTATTAATATAAAAAAATAATTTTTCTTTTGGATTTCGAATC
Organism: Carex arenaria; assembly: GCA_964058825.1. NCBI lineage: Eukaryota > Viridiplantae > Streptophyta > Magnoliopsida > Poales > Cyperaceae > Carex > Carex arenaria. The sequence continues at coordinate 231,284 of CAXKVW010000482.1, read as the reverse complement.
TGCGATCTCTCACATGGAGAGCATTGCCTTTGTCAGTAGACCAAAGGCTAATTTTCTCAATTGGACTTTTGAAAATTGTGTTTTTTTACTTTTTTTTTTTTTAAATGGACTGTTTAAATTGATTGATTTGAATCAGTGGCGTGCTTTGGTTGATTGTTTCTCTTTAATTCGCTTACAAATTAATTAGGAAAATCTAAATGATTGACTAATAGCTTTTTAGCCCCGGAGACAAACGATTCTCAATATTTACTTTTAAGAATCTATCTCTCTCTCTTGTTCATGTGGATCATGGGGCCGATATAGGGTTTTGATTGAATTGTTCATGTGGCCGACCACCCTTGATACCAATCTTTTGTTGAGAACCTCAACCAATAAAAACACGTTAAATGTACACTCATTCGCTCAAGAATTCATGAAATTCGAACCTGTTGATATATAAATCCATTGAAGTATGACTTCTTTTGGTCCATTTTGTGGTTGGCGCAAGTGGTGCAAGGGGCATATATATACAACCACTAGCAGTGGTGTAGCCAGGCTTTGAGTCAGGAGTGGGCAAAATGTTTCGGATTATCGGGTCAATGGACAAAATTAACTTATATACTTGAATCATTTTAATCAATTTTACCAAATTCTAAATCAGATTTAAACATAAATCAAGAAAAACATTAACACTCAACAATTTTAGTCAAATATCAGTCGTCATTTGCAATTTAATTCATTCGATTAGATTGTAGTATTGAATTGTCAAATGACGGGGGTAGCCTAATTAATTTCTAGGAGTAGACAATTGCTACTCCACTGGCCATTTTAATTTTCAGAAATAAGTAAGCCAATATATTTATACTACTTTATACTTGATTTTAAAATTTCAAGAGTAGACAATTGCTGGCTCCACCACTGACCATTAGGGCATGATTTCTTTTACTCTATTTGTTCAGATCATTTAAAAACCATAAATGGACCTTTTACCTACAAAAAATTGTAGAAAAGTGCTTTGGTACGTGCAAGAGGCATATATAAAGATGGCAGCACGTACGTACTTCATTAGAAATTCAATTATAATTTTTATAAATTTTCTTATACATATTATATGTTTGAGATTATGGATGCCAAGTTTTTCAACTTAAATATCCACAAATGATTTTCAGTGAGATTTTAAATTTATGACCTCTCAATAAAAGACTATAGCATGCCTTAGTCATTAGATTAGAAGTTAATTCTTGTATGTAGGTATGTGTTACGTTTAATCTATAACCATGAACACACAAATAAGAGGAAAAGAAAACAACAAAACCATAAAGATATATATGCTGCCAAACATTGAGCTAGAAATTTCACAAGCAAGTCCCAAACAGAATGTGTTACATCTTATTCACTGTTTGCAATTTTGTAATTATATATAAATGTTTATCAAGACATGCAATAGAAAGTGATGTCTCAGGACTTCTTTATTATTTTTAATATATAATAATGAAACACAGTCTTATATTCCCCCTCAATCATTTTTGTTGAAAGGCGCTCAAATCACACGGCAGTGGAGTCTACTCAGACTTGCTAGTCAAGCCGAGCTTATCGATAGCATCATAAATAATAAAAAATAAGATTCGTAGCATTAAGTTTGAAAAGAATTCCAACTTTCTCTTGTGTAATTAGAGTGAAAAAAAAAATCCTACAATGTAATATATATTTCTGGCCTACGGGCGTCATCAATGCAAAAAAAAAAAAAATCACTCTGTATATCGAATAGAACTTTATGTGATGTTTTTAAGCTCATCCGTCTTTTGGGGAGAAATAAATCTACTACGCGTCCAAAAAATCACAGGGTTCCTCTGATTTCAATCTCAACCGTTCATATATTTCGAGATTCGTGCACAAAAATTAATTTCTTTTGATATTCGTGTATTCTAATAAATGAACGGTTGAGATTGGAATCGCAATACCCTGCAATCCTTTGGAATCGCAGTAGATTTATATCCATCTTTTGGTGACGTCAGTTTTAAAATCTATTATAATATGATTTCAAATATCGAGTCCATATTTTAATTTAAAAATTTAAAAATTTGAAATGTAAATGCGATACTTGTGAAGTAGATTGTTTCAACAGTTTGGATTCATCATTTGAAATGAATTCAATAGAATTTGAAGTTGCTCACAAAGAATTTGGTGATCTTATGTATTATGCACAAGGTTCTAAATAGCGTTTATCACGTCATCATGGGAAGGCTACAAAAAAAGCTATAGTGAATAGTGTAGCTATAGTGGAAGCTATGCCACATAGCGTTTTTTGTTTTTACAAAAAATATATTATATATTTGTACTAAATATCAACATTATCTAAAGTCTCATGTAATAATAAATAATACCAAATTGATTAAGAAATTATAATATTTATATTGAATCAGTACAAAGTCCAAATTGATGTTTAAAATATCTTGGTAATATTATAAATTATTGATTTTTTTCTACAAAATATTTTAAACATCATGATTCATGACATAATATATATATATATATATATATATATATGAGAAGGGATCCAATTACACCCTTTTTTTTGACACATCATGACATTATTTTTTTTATAGTTTAATTTTGCGATTTCAAAATTCAAATAGTCGATCCAAACCGTTCAACATGATTGATATACTGAAATGTGCTTGGAGATCAAATTTTACATTTTTTTGAATTTTTTTACTATTTATTAAGATGGTTACAAAATCGTTGTTTTTCAATGGTCCGAAAACAACGATTTTGTAACCATCTTAATAAATAGTAAAAAAATTCAAAAAAATGTAAAATTTGATCTCCAAGCACATTTTAGTATATCAATCATGTTGAACAGTTTTGATCGACTATTTGGAATTTGAAAATAGTAGGTGTCAAAATGTGTCAAAAAAAAGGTGTAACTTGATCCCTCCTCTATATATATATTTATATTCAAATTCCAAAATAACCTAGACATCATGGCATAAACTATTTATCTTTATCTATTAAAAATATTTCAGCTACTATATAGCAAGTATCATTTTAGAAAGGTCGCTAATTTAGAATTCTCCTAATTTCAGCGACAAAGGTTCTGTTTGTAGCAACAAGCTTTCAATTAATTCTTTTTGGCTTTTATTTAACTATTTAATTTATCGATGAATTATCATTTAGCAATTAATAATTTAATATAGAGCATAGTACGTCAATTGCAAAAAGAAAAATCACAGTCAAAGCCCATATAAATTGTCCAAAAAAATGCTTATATTGCAGAGCGCACGCTATTGGCGCTACACACTATCCGCTATTACCGCTATAGCGGTCGTAGCTCAATTAGCATATTTTAATGCCATAGCTTAGCGTTTGGGGTCTAAAAATGCTATAGCGCGCTATTTAGAACATTGATTATGCAAGTAGGATTAAAAAAAAATTCATTATTTTTGTATTCCGTGTCTCTTATTTTTATCTCGGTTTTCAAAATACAAACAGTCAAATTAACCACTCAACATTACAACATATATTGCTGCAATTAAGTATTCCTACATATTTCTCCCAAGTTTTTGTCTTTCTGCTTCTGTCCTTTTCTTTTGGTGCCACCACGTTCCTTCGGCTCTTTTCTTTTATGGCAAATTTATGCCTCTCCTCTTTCTTCTGCTCTTTTCTTTTATGGCAAATTTATGTATCTCCTCTTTTGACATCTCAACACCAAGCATTTACTACTTCATTAGAAAGATTATGTTATTATTTATATTTCAGAGGGGCAATTACATGTTCAAACACCCGAGCACCACTTATATATAAATCACTTTAGACCGAATGGAGGTCAAATTTACATATTTACAACTATATAAAATATTGTCTATAATTGTAAAAAAATTGAAATTAAATGAGGTCAATTGACCTCATAACTCCAACATCCATCCGTCTCTGACTTTAGATAGAAGTTAGGAAGCTACAAGTCTAAACACCAATTTTATGTATTAAGAACTCATGTGCCAATATTAACTATTGATTTATAATTACAGCTGCAAGTCTGAATATCAGCTTATGCAAGTATAAACATAAAAATCACTTAGCATCTTCAAAAGATAAATAAAAATCAGTTGGCACGTCTTAATCACATGAGTAGTGGTTTGAAAGCTGCAAGTCTGAACGGCAACTTTTACAAGTATAAATTAAACAAAATATGGTCTGAATACTAGCCGTAGACCACATTAATAGTTATGAGAAAGCTGTTAGTCTGAATACTAGATTTTTGTGCAAGTATAAACACAGAAGATACTTGACACCTATATAGCCTTTTTTTTTTTTGGCAGTAAAATCCGTAGGCAATTTAATCAATTTAAAATCAGCTGTTGCATAAGATTAGACCAAAAATATCTTAGAAAATACTAATAAGTTGAAAACAAATTAAAAAACACAGTGGTAAATGTATCATGTATACACAATTTTAGTAATCCTTGCTTGATGGAAATGATAGGAGCATAGTGATGGTTTCCTCTGTGCACAAAGTTGTTATGCTGGCATACTTCATCGTAGAAGGCACTAAATCAAATTAGACCGGGAATTGAATCAATCGGGTCAGGACAGTCACCCCTCAGAAGTCCCAATAAAGACACTGAATCAAGCCGGACCAGCAACTGAATCAACCAGATCGGGATCACCACGCAATGGTCCCAATTCCAACTGTTCATATATTTTGAGATTCGTGCACAAAAATTAACTTCTTTTGATATTCGTATATTTTAATAAATGAACGGTTGAGATTGGAATCGCAACAGATTTATATCCATCTTTTAGTGATGTCAGGATTAAAATCTATTAGAATGATTTCAAATTGATATCGAGTCCAAATTTTAATTTAAAAATTTAAAAATTTAAAAATTTGACATGTAAACGCGGTACTTGTGAAGTAGATTGTTTCAACAGTTTGAATTCATTGTTTGAAATTAATTCGATAAATTCTAAAGTTGCGCACAAAGACTTTGGTGAACTTATCTATTATGCAAGTTGGATTAAAAAAAATTTCATTCTTTTTGTATTCCAATCGTGTTTCTTATTTTTAATCTCCGTTTTCAAAATACAAACAGTATATAGAACGACCCCCTCAACATGACAACAAATATTGCGGCAATTAATTCTTCCTACATTTTTCTCCCAAAGTTTTTGTCTTTCTGCTTCTGTCCTTTTCTTTTGGTGCCACCACGTTCCTTCTGCTCTTTTCTTTTATGGCAAATTTATGTATTTCCTCTTTTGACATCTCAACACCAAGCATTTATTACTTCAATCGAAAGAGTCTGTTCTTATCCGTAATTTATATTTCAGAGAGGCAATTACATGTTCAAACACCAAGCATTTATTACATATTTACAGTATTTTATTTAAAAAAAATATAAAATATTGTATATAAATATAAAATTTTTGAAATTAAATGGTGGTCAATTGACCCCATAACTCCAACATCCATCCGCCTCTGACTTGAGATAGTAGTTAGTAAGCAACAAGTCTGAACACCAATTTTATGTATTAAGAACTCATGTGCCAATATTAACTATCCATTTATAATTACAGCTGCAAGTCTGAATATCAACTTATGCTAGTATAAACATAAAAATCACTTAGCATCTTCAAAAAATAAATAAAAATAAGTTAGCACGTCTTAATCACATGAGTAGTGGTTTGAAAGCTGCAAGTCTGAACGGCAACTTTTACAAGTATAAATAAAACAAAATTTGGTCTGAATACTAGGTCGACCAGATTAATAGTTATCAGAACAGAAAGCTGTTAGTCTGAATACTAGCTTTTTGTGCAAGTATAAACAAAGAAGATATATACTTGACACCTATATAGCTTTTTTTGTGCAAGTAGAAAAATATATACAACTTGCAACTTTGAAACCACATGAATAATTAAGTCATATAGGTGTCCAGTATCTTCTGTGTTTATACTTGGAAGTACAAACATTTACATGTACAAAATAAAAACTTCTGGTACGTCTTAATATTTTAAATATGAAATTTAGTTTTTTTTTTTTTACCCCTATGTAATCTGACTATATTTAATTGTTTTTATATCTTCTCTATTGTTTTGATACTTATAAATTTAGTCAAAAAACTATAGGCATCAACTATCCAGAATTTAAAAAAAGAAAAACAAAAACTAAGAACTGGCTAGTTATTAGCTGATTCCTATTAAAAATTAAGAACCGGCTAAATATTAGCCGGTTTTAGTATGTTTAAAATTTTCTAATTTTCGTGGGCATATTTGACAATTTTTATTTATTTTTGGATATAAATAAAAATGACGCAGAAATTAAAGTCGGTCAACAATTAATAATTGCTAATATTATATATCCCGCGTTCACACTCCATTCTTATTATGAAATTAAAGACGTGAATTAGTGGTTGGCAAGCCATTCCTTCACAAAAGAAGTCTTGTTCCTGCATGTGATAATTAATATTCATTCACTGTATTGTATAGGTCATCATGCATACGTTATTAATTAAGAGAATGCCCCAGCAAACAGAAATTGAAGTCGGTCAATATTTAAATAATTACTCATGTTATATATCCCGCGTTCACATCCATTCTTACTGTGAAATTAAAGACGTTAATTAGTGGTTAGCAAGTCAATCCTTCACAAAAGAAGTCTTGTTCCTGCATGTGATAATTAATATTCCTTGTGCAATCTTATCAATAGAGTGGGGTCCCATGCAGCATCAACAAAAGCTAGTAAAAAGAAATTTTGAGCCTGTTCGATTGTCATAGATTACACGAGATGAAATTTGAAGGGATGAAAATTCCTTTTTGAAAAAGTAGGAATTGATATATAGATATGGGTACGTACGGGTTTAATTATGAAAATGTATTGAAATGAGTGCTCAGTTGTGCTGTAAAATTAGTTGTGGAAAATTCTATTTTTATTTCTAAAATGTTTGATATTGTAATTTTTTATTGATAAAATTATTAATAATGTAATTAAATTAAATAAATTAAATAATAACATGACGTTACTTATCAATTATTTATTTTATAAAATATAGATATTTTATAATTATTAATTTAATCTTTCAACTTATTTACTAACTTATCATGCTTAACACCTTTAGTTTATAACTGTTAGCGATGGTGAAACCAACGAAAAGGGCGAACTATCAGGCGAAAAGGGCGACATTCAAACCAACTGCCTGGAGGACAAGAGATCTTCCACCGGGGAGATTTAGCGGCAATCGGAGGTCAGGAGAAAGTCAACAGACACGGCATCCAAATGCGGGAGTCAACGAAGGTAGAGGAGATGCACGGCACAATCGCTACCAACCAACCATTAATGAGAATCGAACCATTAATGACAAAGGAGGGTGGCAAACTGTGCATAACAGAAAGAGGTACCCAAAGAATGGATCCCATGAACAGAACAAACACATGGAAAGGACAAAGCCTATTCAAGGAAGAGAGAGGAACACCAAATCTTTTGCATCTAAAGAAATTCAAGAGGCGTACGAAAAAGCCTTCAAAGAGAGAAGGTGTTTCAGGTGTCTGGGAAAGGATCACATAAGAGCGTTTTGCAGAGAGCCAATGCGTTGCTTTAAATGCGGGGGAATTGGACATAACTCCGGTAGGTGTGTGAAGAAGCAACCGACTATAAAAACAAATCACCAACAGAGGACCAGTATCCCTCGCAGAGAAAAACCAACCTATGCTCAAGCAGCTCAAGCAAATCAAGCAGCTCCCAACAGACCTAAACCACAGGCACCATCTCAACCAAAAGCTGACCCAAAAATGGAACCATTCATAGGAGAAAGGCCAGAGGAGCTCAACGTTTTCATGGAGCCAAGAGCAGGTTTGCATTCTCAAAATCAGTATCTGAATCAAACGGGAATGATTGTCATGGTTGAAGGAGTAGCAACCAATGACATGCCCGGGGAACTAGCACAGTACTTTGCCAGAGAATATGGATGGAACTGGCAGGATTATGAGATCTACCAACAAAGTCCGGATGATGATGCACCTATGGTAGTCATCTGTCCAGGTGAAGTGGTGCTGAGAAATTTGATCTATCACAGCCCACATGAGATAAGGGAAGGCATTCAGATTGGAGTTATCAAGTGGGGCCCTGAATGGAATTTGAACCTTGATCCATTACCATACCAGGCATGGATCAGACTGGTGAATATGCCATTGCAAGCATGGAATGATAATGATATTCGCACAGTGACAAAGGGAATGGGTCGAATCACGGAAACAATACCATATGGTCGCCAGGCAGGCCATTTTCAGCACATTACATTGAGGCTGGCATGTAAACACCCTGCAACTATACCCCTGTACGCACGATACCATGAGGGTCTGAGATCACGTCGGGTCAGGGTCATAATATTGCAATGGCGCCCATGGCAACAAGGACCATATCCGCTGCATCCTGATGCATGGGGACAGCAAATACCAATACCGCCGGAACAACATGTACACCCGCCGGAGACATCGTCGAACACAAGCAGAGAGAGTGAATCAAGTGAATCACAGAATAGTGGTGATGCCCCACATAATAGCCACGGACGGCAGTTAAGAGGATCAAAGAAAAAGAAGGTCACATGGAAACTGAACAAAAAGATAACTCACACCTGGAGGAAGAAGAAGGGTGCTACACTGAACACTACACCACATGCAGCACCAGTGGCCACACAGAATGTGGGATTAACTGTGAACTTCCAACGGGAGGCAGGAACAGTTCAAATCCAACAAGGTAATCAGGTTATTTTTTGGTTAAAGTTCAGTCCTAGAGACTTCTGGCAGAGTACTATCATTAAATGCTTAGTACTTGCAATGGGTGTTACCGAGGAAGAAATGTCTCGCAAAGTGGCTAGAGCAGAGAAGGAAAGGACAGCCTTTATGAAAATCTGTAAGAACAAAGGTCAAAGTCAGAACATAGGGATGCAGGGGAATGATGAAATAGTGGGGACAGCTGAGGCAGGTGAGACAGCTGAGGCAGGTGAGACAGCTGAGGCAGCAAAAGGAATGGAATTAGAAGTGACACGAGAAGAGGATCAGGATGGGCCTAACCAGGGGCCCAATATTAATACAGGAAGAGAAATGATTGTTTTTGAGGGACCAAACGAAACACATGGAGGGGTCACAAACAAACCAGGAGAAGGGCCGCAGCTACAGTTAGAAGGAGCAATTGGGCTCAACATAAATGAGCCCCAAGAAGAAGTGACTCAAATTTTTAATGGATCTCAAAATGAGGAATTGGACCCAATACAGATAAGTTCAAATTGGGAGATGGCTGGGACGCAATTTGACAACGAAATAAATGACTACTTTGGAGAGGACGAAATGGAAGAAGGTGGGGAACAAGGAGAGAAATCAGTTGAAGGGGAGGAACAAGATTATAAGATGCAACCATATATAGTCAGAGAGGCAATGGGAAGCCCCAATCCGAGTTTAAGATCAGTGCCGCAAACCCCACGAAGGAGCAGAAGGTTGTCTGCTAAGAAACAAAAGTACTACGGCAAGGAGAACAAAGCGAAGGACAAAGAGGCAAAGCTGACCATCGATTTTGAAAATAGAGAGGAGGAGATAGAAGCACCACTGGCAATACAATTGATCAAAGAATCGGGAGCACAGATCACAGGTGACATAGAACAAATGTTTTATCACGCCAAAGAAAAGGAAAACGATGAAGATATAGAAGAGCAACAGACAACAGCAATTCAGATCATTGACCAAGAGGATCTCAATGGTCCAAATGTCTGAAAAATTAACAAAAAGAAATGAAGGGCAAGAGAAGGTGGGGAAGAAGGGATTATATTTTCATGTTGTTTTTTTCCTTTCTAGTGTAGCAATTGCTGTAAGAGGTCCTTTTTATTTTGGTTGTTGGCAAAATAGAAGTAAGTCTGACAAGGGTATGGGGGTTAAGATATTGTTAAAGGAAATGTTCAGGAGGTTTTTTTTTTTTTTTTTTTTTCGAGGCAGTCTGTTGTTTTATTGGTTATTAAATGATTAACAAAGCATTTAAAACCTTTAAATTTTTCTCTTGGAATGTAAGAGGTTTGAATGATAAGAAAAAAAGAACCATGGTTAGAGAAGTTATACGTAGTATGGCTCCCCATATGGTTTGCCTACAGGAAACTAAATGGGCAAACACCAATAAAATTATAGTCAAAGAGACGGTGGGGTCTAAGTTTGATTATCAGGTTCTAGATGCAAGAGATACGGCAGGCGGGATTATATTAGCGTGGGATCACAACCTTTTCACACTAATAGACAGTCAGATAGGTACATACTGTTTATCGGCCAACTTTGAGGTTCTCTTGGATAACTCTGTGTTTCGATTTACTGGGGTTTATGGTCCCCCCAATCAACAAGATAAACACCAATTTTACCAGGAACTCAGACAAGCAGCACCGCAGATAGACTTGCCTTGGCTAGTGGCCGGAGATTTTAACGTAACACTCAAAATTCAAGATAGATCAAACAGAGCTCACCCAACACTCAACATGAGGAGATTCAAAGGGCTGGTTGAAGAATTGCAATTACAGGATCTTAGATTACAAGGTCAGAAATTCACATGGTCAAGGGCGGAAACACATGCGAGGCTAGATCATTTTCTGGTAAATGAAGAATGGGTTACTGATTACCCAAATACGACACAAAGGGCGCTGTCCAGTCACCTGTCAGATCATATACCGATTATGTGCAGTACCCAAACAAAGTTCCCATCACCAAACATATTTAGAATGGAAAATCATTGGTTGAATGAAGAAAGCTTCGTAGCAGAGGTAACAAACAATTGGGAAATTTCAGAAACTGTGCAGGGACCAGAACAGCTAAACAAAAAATTTGAGAAGTTAACAAAAGCCATCATAGTATGGAAGAAGGGCTACAAGCAGAGAACAAACCAACAGAAGAAATTATGCAAAGACTGTTTGCAATGGATGGCTAGAAAATCAGAAGATCGAAGGTTGAGTGGAGTATAATTGCTACTCAAAGAAATGCTAGCAGCACGGCTACAACAGATAGTACTAAATGAAGAGCAAAGATGGCAGCAAAGGGCTAAACAACAATGGGTGTGCTCAGGAGATAAAAATACAAAGTTCTTCCATCAGATGGCCACGATTAGAAAAAGGAAGAATCAAATTGAAACTTTGGTTCAGGAAGGCATACAGGTCAACGATCACAGACGAAAGGCAAAGATTCTCTTTCAGCACTTTGTTCAATTAATAGGCACTACACATAATCAGAGCCTCTCCTTTGATTATAGTGCAGTGTATGATGCCTCAACAAGACCCGATATGCAAAATCTGGTACAACAAATCTCAGAGGACGAAATCAGACAGACTATCCGGAATATGCCGAACAACAAATCGCCTGGTCCTGATGGGTTTACAAATGAGTTTTATAAAAAATTCCAAGACTTGCTAGTGCCGGATCTGATACAAGTTTACAACAGAGTTATGATGGGAGAAGAAATGGGTCTATTCCCACTAAATGACTCTCATATAGCACTGTTACCCAAGAAGAGTAACCCAGAAGGACCAGCAGATTTCCGACCAATAAGCCTTATTAACTCGGTTCAGAAGTTGTTCTCTAAGATATTGGCGAATAGGATCCAACCAATGATGGATCAATTAATATCATCAAATCAGTCGGGTTTCATAAAAGGGAGGCATATCAGTGAAGGTTTTCTCTATGCGCAAGAGGTGGTCACAAGAGCGACAAGGCAGAGACAACAACTGGGACTGTTTAAAGCAGATATCTTTAAGGCATTTGATACAATTTCGTGGGGATTCTTGACACAAATTATGCGAGCAAGAGGCTTTCCAGAGCGGTGGGTGCAGTGTGTCATGCAAGGAGTATTAAAGGGATCATCAAGGGTTCTGCTTAATTCAGTTCAAGGGAAGCAGATCACACTTAGAAGAGGGGTACGACAGGGTGATCCCCTGTCTCCGTATATGTTCATATTGGCAATGGATTTCTTATCCAGATGGACAGAAAAATTGGTGACTTTGGGACTGTTACAAGTACCTTTCCGGAATTGCAAACCATGTTTATTATTTGCAGACGATACCCTTTTCATCATTAGACCAACTACACAACAGCTGCAACTACTGAAAATAATTCTCTATATTTATGGGGAATTATCGGGTCTAAAGGCCAATCTACAGAAATCTGAGTTTCTGGCAACAGTGACAACGCTGGAGAGAGTGCAACAAATGGCAGATATTATGGAATGCAAATCGGCAACATTTCCAATAATATATTTGGGGCTGCCATTATCAAACAGGAAATTACAGAAGGCGCACTATCTACCTCTGATACAAAAGATAGAAGGGAAACTAACCACGTGGAAAGCAGACATGCTCTCAATTGGGGGGAGGATAACTTTGATGAATGCGGTCTTATCGGCAATGCCGATATACATGATGCAGGTGTTCTTATTACCAAAATGGGTAATCAAGAAAATAGACAAGATTAGAAGAGCTTTCCTCTGGCATGGACATAAGACACAGGGGCACGGCTCTAGGTACATGAGTCTCGCATCATGGGAATTGGTAACTACGACAAAGAACCAGGGTGGGTTGGGAGTTCATAACTTACACACAATGAATATAGCTCTCCTGGCAAAGATCATATGGCGCTGGCACCAACCAGAGAGACCGCCATGGATGCAAATAGCACACCAGGAAAATGTTAGACCATGGGAAACACAGAATCCGACACCGTTCTGGAAAAACATGAAAGGGGTACTATTGTTCATGCAGATGTCAATCAAATTCCAGCTAGGCCAAGGCAACCAGATTAGATTCTGGACGGACGTATGGCTGCAAAATTCAATTAAAAATATGTTCCCGACTCTTTACCAGAATGTGCAGAATTGCCGGGTCACGATTGAGCAGGTGTATAACCAGCAACAGTGGGCCATAGGGGTACCGCAAGAATTATCAACATGGGCTGAAGAAGAGAGAGACACACTGATGGCAGAAATTAGAAGTATATGTCCACAGAGAGGTCAACAGGATGTAGCAAAATGGATATGGACCAAAGATGAACAGTTCACAGTCAAATCATTCTATCAAGCAATAGAGAAGGGCCCTTGGGTGGACACAGACATGCAAAATATATGGGCAATTAAGGGACCTGGAAGAATCATGATATTCGCATGGTTACTGTTGAACAATCGACTGCTGACAGTGGACAATCTCATAAAGAGGGGATGGGAAATGCCTAATATGTGCCATATGTGCCGACAACAGGAAGAAACAGCAAAACACCTATTTTCAGAATGCAGGACAAATTGGAGAGTGAGGATGGAAATGCGTCGACACATCACAGCATCGCCCCAGGAACAATGCAACGATGTATTGAATTACTGGTGCCTCAAGAAGAAAGAAACGCCAATGGTTACTAAACAAATCATATTGACAGTATGCTTTATCATGTGGCGAGAAAGGTGCAGATGCATTTTTCAGGAAAAATGCAAAACAAATACGCTGCTGGCATTGGAAGTGGTGCAGGAAGCTCAGAGCTGGTTTGGAATTACATAGGACATTAAATAAAACTCAGATTGCTATCTAGGATAGAGAGTGGTATGCCTCAGAGGCATTGTATGTTTATTGCACTTCTTTTTTCTCTTTCGTTTTTTCAGCTTTTTTGACTTATTTCTCTTTTGTAATCTTGACACCACTGGTGTCCTTATCAATGGAATTTGGGAGCTAGACTCCTACATTTCTTCTCAAAAAAAAAAAACACCTTTAGTTTATCTGTTTCAGACCAGGACCAATCTAAATCATTAGAAAATAACAGATCAAAGATTCTTTTTTTGTAGTAGTGTTGGAATATGTATCTTTATTTATGATAATGGACTATACAAGTGGAGTATGTTAATCCAATTAAAGAGGTAAAGTGTTCAATTACTGGCTCTGCCACTGAGCACTAGAGCATGACTTCTTTTACCGTATTTGTTCATATCATTTAAAAACCATAAATGAACCTTTTACCTACAAAAAATTGTAGAAAAATGCTTTGGTGCAAGAGGCATATATAAAGATGGCAGCACGTACGTACTTCATTAGAAATTCAATTATAATTTTTATAAATTTTCTTATACATATTATATGTAAGTATGTGTAATTTATATTGCTTGATATTATGGATGTCAAGTTGTTCAACTTAAATATCGACAAATAATTTTCAGTAAGATTTTAAATTTAAGACCTCTCATCCAAATTAAGACTAATGCATGCCTTAGTCATTAGATTAGGAGCAGTGTTATCAGAACCAGACCGGACCGGCGGTTTAACCGAAAAAAACTGGAACCGGTCACTTGTCCGGTTCGGTGCTGCAATCAGATCGTTTCAGATAATGAACCGGTCAAAAATGGTTAAACCGCCTGGTTTTCATTATTAATCGCTGATTTAAACCGCCCGGTTCAAAACAGGTTATTTTAGATCTAGCTCCTCCTCCGATATCAAATCCCCCTTTCTTCAATCAAATCTCTTCTCCTCCGATTTCTTGACTTTTTGAAATCGTTTTTTTTTTTTATAAATCTCATTTAAATCTCCTCTGTAAAGATGGAAACCGTTATCTTTTAAATCTCCTTCAAATCTCCTCTTTGTTGATAAAATGGTTGTGGCCTTGTGGGTCAATTTCGTTTTCAACACTTTGTTTGAAATATAATCAAGCAACTAAGATCAACAGTAAGTTACTTTCTGAATGTTTTGTGTTAATTTTATTGAATATATCCATGCATATAAGATGTTCGATGAAATGCTCAAATCAAATAGCATGTTGGTTTTGTCCATGCCAAAGCTACCTGGTACTAAGAAAATCAGAAACTCAACTGTTTTTTAAGTTATTTTGAAGTTTTAATATGGGTACCATAGACCAGTTGCTAGTACCAGTGTATCAGTAAACTGGTACCAGTTGCATGAATTTTGTTTTTGAGTCTTAGTATGATCTGTGATGGTGATTTACACTACTGTTTATGGAATAATCTAGTCTTTCAGTTTTTGTATAGTATAAACTCTGTAAATTAATAGTGTTCAAGTAATGAATGAGTTATACGATCTCCTTATTTTAAAAAACTGAAGCTACATGCTCTTTTCTTAGCAATTTGTAAAGAATTTTGGGCGGAACCACAAAGGCAAACTCTTTATTATTAGTTATGTTATTTGTTTTGGTCGGACATCACTTGTCTAAAAATTCGCGGTTGAACCGATTAACCCAATGGTCCGATCAGTGAACCGTTAACCCGAAGCTTTACCGGATCGACATCCGGTCCAGTTCTGATAACATTGATTAGAAGTTAATTCTTATATGTAGGTATGTGTTGCGTTCAATCTATAACCATGAAGGCACAGATAAGAGGAAAAGGAAACAACAAAACCATAAAGAATACTGCCAAATATTGGGATAGAAATTTCGCAAGCAAGTCCCATGCAAACAGAATGTGTTACATCTTATTCACTGTTTGCAATTTTGTAATTGTGTGTGTATATATATGTTGAACAAAACTAGAGTGTGATGTGCTCACCAAAAGAGGTGGTGAGCACACCTCCTAAAGGCTATCGGATTGAATTTGAACTACGAATCTAAACTGTGAAAATTCATGTATTTCGTGAGTGATACATGTACATGCAAAATTTTTAAAGTTTCGAATTCATTTAGCACATGATAAAGTGGTCGAAATAATGAACATTTTATAAGTTATTTTTTAAATTGTTTTATGTATTTATTTTTCATCATTTATTTACCGCTTGATTATGTACTAAATAAATTTGAAACTTTAAAATTTTTGCATGTACATCATCACTCACAAAGTATATGGATTTCAACGGTTTGAATTCATAGTACGAAGTCAATCTAATAGCTTTTTGGAAGTGCTCACCAACTCCTCTTGGTGAACACATCACATGTTCACACCTAGTTTTGCTCATATTTGTTTATCAAGACATGCAATAGAAAGTGATGTCTCAGGACTTCTTTCTTATTTGTAATATATAATAATGAAACAGTTTTATATTCCCCCTCAATCATTTTTGTTGAAAGGTCCTCAGTGCACATGGCAGTGGAGTCTACTCAGACTTGCTAGTCAAGCCGATGTTATCGATAGCATCAGAAATTAAAAAAAAAAGATTTGTATATAGCATTAAGTTTGAAAAGAAATCCAACTTTCTCTTGTGTAATCAGAGTGAAACAAAAATCATACAATATAATTTTTTGAGTGAGTCTATGATACTATGCTATCACAGATTGATACGAAATACAGATCAATATTTCCGTTTGCAAAATTTTAATGGTCAATTTGAACCGTTCAACATGATTCCCATATAAATTTCTACTTACAAACTGAATTTTATATTTTTTTTAAATTTTTTACTATTTTTTAAGATAAGTAGAAAATCATTTGATTTTAAGATAAGTAGAAAATCATTTGATCTGAAAATTATGGACCATCCAAAAATAGTGATTTTCTACATATCTTAAAAAATAGTAAAAAAATTCTAAACAATATAAAATTTGGTCTCTACAAATACATATTCATAAGAAAATTATTTTAAACGGTTCGGGTCGACTGTATCGATTTTGAAAATGAAAATATTAATCTCTGTTACGGATTAAATCGTGATATGCATAGTGCCATAGACTCACTCTAATCTTTTGGCCTAGGGGCGTCATCAACAAAAAAAAAAAAAAAAAAATCACTCTATATATCGAATAGAACTTTATAGGATGTTTTTAAGCTCATCCGTCTTTTGGTGATGTCAGCTTTAAAATCTATTAGAATGATTTCAAATATCTAGTCCATATTTTAATTTACAAATTTGACATGTAAACACTGTACATGTGAAGTAGATTATTTCAACAGTTTGAATTCATCGTTTGAAATTAATTCGATAGTTTTAAAGTTGCTCACACATTATTTGACGAGCTTATCTATTATACAAGTAGGGTTAATAAAAATCTCATTATTTTTATATTCCAGTTATGTCTCTTATTTTTATCTCGGTTTTCAAACAGTCTAACAAACCCCTCAACATTACAACAAATATTGCTGCAATTAATTCTTCCTACATTTTTCTCCCAAGTTTTTGTGTCTTTCTGCTTCTGTCCTTTTCTTTTGGTGCCACCACGTTCCTTCTGCTCTTTTCTTTTATGGCAAATTTATGTATCTCCTCTTTTGACATCTCAACACCAAGCATTTATTACTTCATTCGAAAGATTCTGTTATTATCCATAATTTATATTTCAGAGAGGCAATTACATGTTCAAACACCCGAGCACCACTTATATATAAATCACTTTAGATAGTTTTATGTATTAAGAACTCATGTGCCAATATTAACTATCCATTTATAATTACAGCTACAAGTCTGAATATCAACTTATGCAAGTATAAACATAAAAATCACTTAGCATCTTCAAAAAATAAATAAAAATAAGTTAGCACGTCTTAATCACATGAGTAGTGGTTTGAAAGCTGCAAGTCTAAACGGCAACTTTTACAAGTATAAATAAAACAAAATTTGGTCTGAATATACTAGCCGTACGTTGAGCACATTAATAGTTATCAGAAAGCTGTTAGTATGAATACTAGCTTTTTGTGCAAGTATAAACACAGAAGATACTTGACACCTATAGCTTGGTTTTTTTTTTTTTTGACAGTAAAATCCGGAGGCAATTTTATTAATTTAAAATCAGCTGTTGTATAAGATTAGATAAGAAATGTCATAGAAAACACTCAGCTATAAACAAACTAAAATTCACAGCGTTATGTGTATCATGTAGACACAATTTTAGTCATCCTTGCTTGATGGTAATAATTAGAGTCTAGTGATGGTTTCTTATGTGCGCAAAGTTGCTCTGCTAGCAGACTTGATCGTAGAAGGCATTGAATCAAATTGGACCGAGAACTGAATCAACCGGACCAAGATAGTCTCCACTCAGAAGTTCTAATGGAGACATTGAATCAAACCGGACCAGAAACTGAATCATCCAGACCGGGATCACCACGCAGTGGATCCAATGAAGAGCCACCCGTGTGAGAAGCAGAAAAAAAGAGGGAGAAGAGGAGGAGAAGAAAAAGAGCACATAAACAAATACTCCAGCACAAACAACCAAAACAGACAACAACATATAAAATAATTAACTTTATATACAACTCGTTCCACCTACTCTTCCATTGCCATATATAGCTTGTTTGTGCAAGTAGAAAAATATATAACACTTGCAACATTGAAATCACATGAATAATTAAGTTATATAGGTAGGGGTGTTCGATCATCGGTTCGGTTCGGTTGAAACTGAATCGAACTAGGCAAATCAAAGTTATAATTGGGTTTCAAAAATAGAATCGAATTGAACCGATTTAGCATTGCAACTTTACCAAATCAAAACACAGCTTTATTTCAGTTTGTTCGATTCAAACCGAAATATATATATATATATATTTTTAAAGCAATTGTTTTGTAAATCTCCGCACCAATTTTAATTTTCAGTCACCTCTATCAAAATTTTCTAGTTTCGCTCCTGATTTGAGCAAAGCTAGCATGTGTTATGCTCATCAAAAGACTTGTTGAACATAACTCCAAAATCTATTGGATTGACTTTAAATGACGAATCTAAATCATTGAAACCAACATATTTCATGAGTAATGCATATAGATGCAAAATTTTGAACTTTTCGAACTTATTCAGTACAAAGTCAAGCGGTAAAAAAATAATGAAAAATGAAGTTTTATAAGTTATTTTAATGCATGCATTCATTTTTCATCATTTTTACTGCTCAAATTTCTACTAATAAATTTAAAAGTTTCAAAATTTTGCATGTACACAAATCACTTCTGAAGTAGATCTGTTTCCATGGTTTGGATTTGTTATTAAAAACCAATCCAATAAATTATGATAAGCATAACACACACTAACTTTACTCTATTAATTAATAATAGAGATAATTGTTAACTATTGTCCATAAAAAATTGCCAATTCTTCTCCGACTCTATTGCTGCTCACTGCGGCTAAGGTAATCACATTTTGTTTTATCAAATTGCGAATCTGCATTATAGTTTGTTACTGTATACTAATTGTTTAATTTAGAAACTACAAATAATTGTTTAGCAATTTTGGTATCAAGGCGAGAAGGAAGTTATGGAGACCATTCCTACTATAGAACCTGTTTAGAAAAAACAAAAATCTGAATCTGATTTTTGCTTTCTCCTAACACAAATCCTAGCTAAGTTGTACGGACCCGAATAATTAGTGGAGACGATCGAGCAAACATGGTTTCCAATAATAAAAAATTCAAGAACCAGTTTTTGATAAAGTGGCAAAGGCACACTGTCTCTATGTGGGAGGTCACGTGTTCAAAACTTAGATATAGAAAATTCTTTGTTATAATAATAATGACATTAAATAGTTAGATGACTTGACTCTCCAACTTTACTAAAAAAATAAAAAAATCTTTTGCAGCTTTTAGAGAGCGCAGATCTCATCATTCATTAGTTCTCTTATTAACCCTGGTCCCAATCGAGTCAAGTCTTTTGTTGTGTATCTCCTCAACTTGTCCAATTAATTATTAACCTCTTCTATCTCTGGTTGGTATCCTAATGTATAAAAAAAATGCCAAATGCATTGTTCAGTCCCTTGAACTTCTAATTTTTCTTAAAAGATGTATAAACTAATAAATCACCAACATTAAAAAGATCAAAATTTTATTACATTAACAGTTTCGTCTTACTTGATAAATATTGATTAAAATCGTAATCTTTTTTGGCCAAAAATATTATTAGTAAAAAAAAAAAAAGTAAAACTGTTTCCTCCGTACTTTGACCAATGTGGAAAATATTGCACAAGTTATGTTTAAAATATATATTAAATTAATTAATAGCTAGTATCCTCCCAACACATGTGTATATATGTATATTTTAGATGAGCAGCTGGAAGCAATGGGATGCTAATTTTCCATTGAGGATATCAGCAAATTCTGTTCTAATTCAGGTTATCAACGATGAGCTTCAGCGACGATGACCAGATTGTTCTTCCTCCAGATTCAGGTTGTTCCCCAGTTATCTCTCCGATCATACAATTATATGTTTGTTCTACAAATCATTTATTTTAAGCACTATTGATCCCAATCAGCCATGTTTTGCAGAATGAGTTCGTGTTAATTTGACAATTTTTATTGCTGCAGGGCCGAAACCCATCGTGCCTGGCAGAGTACAGTTGGAAATAAGAAACAATGACAAAGCACCAATTGAAGAAAACATCCAAAAGGTGCTGTTGGAGCTCACTGGTGAAAAGAAAAGTCGGTCGGGATTGGACCTTGTGGCGGTCTTAGATGTTAGCGGCAGCATGAAAGGAGACAAGTTAGCAAAATTGAAAACGGCTATGATATTTGTCATGAAGAAACTCACCATTGTTGACCGTTTGTCGATTGTCAAGTACTCCAATGAAGCAAGGAGGCTATGTCCATTGCGCCAGATGACTGAAAGTTCCCAAACGGAACTCGAAAATCTGATAAAAAATTTGAAAGCTGGGGGTAATACAAACATCGCCGATGGCCTTTTGACAGCGCTGAAGGTTCTCGAGGACCGTTCAGTTAGCAGTGGACGTGTTGGTGCCATCATGCTTATGTCAGATGGTGAGGAGAATCGAGGTGATGCTGCTGCTGTTCAGATAGGCAACGTGCCCGTACACACATTTGGTTTTGGTGATGGTGCGGATCCGAAGGTACAGTTGAAAATTGAAAAATAACCCCTCATTTTGTTGACTTTTTCAAGCAAAAATTTATTTGTGCTGCATTCTAATTAACTTGTTTATGTTCTTATTAGGTGCTCAAGGCTATCGCTGATAATAGCCGGATGGGTGGAACTTACTCGAATGTTCGCATGGAGAACTTAAGCTTAGCCTTTTCACAGTGCTCGGCTGGGCTTCTCAGTGTGGTTGCTCAGAACCTGACAGTGACCGTCACTCAAATCGAAGATGAGTCAACAATAAAGCAGGTATCTGCTGGAAATTATCCGCAATCCGTGGACAATGCTGCCGGTTCTGTAATGATAGAATTTGGCGATATCTACATCCAAGAGGTTCGCAAGGTGTTAGTTGACCTTCATCTGCCTGCTATTAAAAATAACCGGGGCGCAGATATTATCGAAGTCTCTTACTCATACAAGTAAGTCAAATCACAGTATCTTGCAAACAAATTATGTATACATGTACAACCTATAACAATTTTGATGTCTGTCATCAATATTAATTATTGTAATATTTATGTGGATGCAGGTTTGATGGAAAACTGTTTGAGGCCAATCCATCGACTGTTACTGTACGCCGCATGTCAGGGTTGACAGCTGAAGAACAGCAACCACTGCCAGAGGTGAGGGCAGAAGAGGTCCGTCTGCTTGTTTCCGATGTGATTAAACAAGCGACCGCTGATGCTGACAAGGACGATCTGAAAAGTGCTCAGGACAAGCTTGTCCAAGGTCTGAAAACATTGGGGGATGCGGATATACAGCAGTTGAAGGCCGAGCTGAAGGCCGAGATGGAGGAGTTGCTTGAATTGATGAAAACACAAGAAATCTACAAAAAGGAAGGCCGTCCTTTTGCATATTCCTTACTGGTTTCGCTTGCCACACAGCGTCAAACAGCAAGAGGTAAAAATATGGATAAATTTCAGCTCTTTGCCACTCCCGCTATGCAAGAATTCCTCGATGAAGCAAAGAAGTTAGATGATATAGATGAATTACAAGTCCAAATGGATGAGGTCATTAAGGCTCTAGAATCCATTGAAAAGATTATTGACAAAGTTTGATTACTTGGTCATCATCTATTTGCTTTATGGTTTTTATAGTTCAATGAATCAGACCTACTGAATATCCTTTTTATAGTTCCTCTTTTTTCTGCTTTTTTTTCGTTATCTTTTTTATGATCATGTTGATGTGATTGCTTTAATGTTCTGCTTGTATTGCACAAATCAGGGAGACTTCTTTTGTCTTGTACTATTTCTGTATTGCAAGACATGAATTTCAGTATTTTTTTCTGGTGTGATACTTATCAGAGAATCAATCATTTCATGAGATTATGATATTAAAAATATAGCTTTACATCTCAAAACACCCATGTCTAATCGACTGGTAAAATAGAGAGAGAAAAACAATGTCGTCGTGCAATGGATTCTTCTCCCTTAATACTGCTACTTCTTTCCCGTTTTACATGCCGCAAGCCCTAGTATAGCGGCTCTTTTACAGCGAGAGCTTCAAATCCTTAATGGCTGGAGATAAATTATATAGATCTAATCTATCCCACATAAGAACAATTTAATTTAAAACCTTTGATCATGAGCATCTAGTTCGAAAACTGTTCATTCTCTTTCCAAACCAACTAGATAACAGAACACTAGTGATGCCTTCCCTCTTATCTATTTTTGGAGTTTCTAGATCCTGTTCCACACACTTCTTAATTGGGAGAAGAATCATGAATATGATCAAATATCAAGCAAAACAAGGAAAAGATGTTTAATTGATTTACTATTGAGCTCTTTATATTTTATTTTATTTTTTGCCTTAGCACGTCCAAAGTTAAGGAGTCATTAAGTTTAGAATAAAGAAAACTCAATTCTAAATTATTTAAAAAATTTATGGTTCTCCAATTAAGGAAATATACCTTACAATTTTTTATCAAATAACAAGGAGTTGGAGGCATTTGAGACTATCTGAAAACTTCTGATAGATTATTAACAGAGAAAAAAAAAACAGAGCTTCTGATAGTGCTTGAGTTTTTCTTTTCAAAGATTTATTTTCAATTTTCAAGGGTAAAGAGTACAAGAATGTACCACTATGTGCTAGGGTAAAAGTAACTATTCCGACAGAAATTGTAATTGCCGAGGGTATTACTATTACCGACGGGAGTATCTGTTCTTCTTGTTCGGTTGGCACTTGGCACATTATTTAATTAAAATAAAATTATTAATTTTGTAAATTTAAGCTGTGTCAAAATTATGTTCCTGATCTCGACGGTGTAGTCCAAATGGATTCAGACTTATATATTCTGCTTCCCAACCAAAATTAGAGTTTCATATGAACACACCGTAGCGTAATGGCCAAATAACTAACCAGTAATTATTTCTGAATCACCTTCAATTTTCTGTTTACTTGCTTTCCTTAATGAAGGGAGCATGATGCCACATGATGCCACATGACTGTAATTGAAATTAAATAAAAAAAAATTCGAAAAATATGAGAGAATATGAAAATCTTCAAAATATAAGTAGAATGAGTTCATTTATCTAATTACTGAAGCTTAAAAAAAAGAAAAATTAACCTCATATCTTTTCTCAGAATCATTCCATTCAAACATCGGAAAATCTTTTCGCTAAGCTGGAAAAAGCAGGATGCACAGAGATGGGAAGATCTATCCCACCCCTACCTTTTTTTTTTTTTTGGTCACGGACGGGACCAACTATACCGTCCCTCATAACTTTTTTTTTACTACTTAGTTTGGGTTAGTTAATGGTAAGTTTGAGATGGGATTTTCATTAACAGGAACAAGATAAATTGTCCCGTCCATAGGGATAAATGAATCCGTTCTACTTATATTTCGAAAATTTTCAAATTCTCTCCTGTTTTTCGATATTTTTTTTATTTAATTTTGATTAATAAAAATTTCTGTGAAGACAGAGGCTGTATGATTTGAAATATACAAGTCTGAACCAATTGTGAATACATTTTCTATAAAAAGAAAATTAACTTGGGGAGCCCACTATGTGGATCAGGTTGCACAAGGTATATTAATTATCACATAAAGGGACAATACTTCTTCTGTGAAGGATTGGCTTGCCAACCACTAATTCACGTCCTTAATTTCACATGCAGGAAGAGCAGAGTATGAAGCAGAGATGATCAACAGGAGCACATATTTAATTAATTATTGACCGACTTGAGTTTCTGTTTCTCCTTGTGGGTCTTGCATTAATAATTAATGTGTGCATGATTTGAATCAGGAGTGGGCAAGTGGCGTCATATGACACTCAATAATTTGAATCAGGAGTGAGCACATATGACAGTCAATGCAGTGGCGTAGTCAAGATTTGAATCAGGAGTGGGCAAAAAAATTCAGGTTACTGGGTTATTGGATTAATAGTGAACAAAATTAACTTATATAATTGAATTATTTTAATCAATCTCATTAAATTCTAAATCAGATTTAAGCATAAATCAAGAAAAAAATATTAACACTCAATAATTTTGGTCAATTATCAGTCACAATTTGCAATTTAATTCATTCGATTGGATTGCAATATTGAATTGTCAAATAACAGGGATGGGCAATTTCATTTTCAGGAGTAAGTAGACAAACATATTTATACTATTTAATATCCAATTTTAAATTTCAGTGGTGGACAATTGCCTACCCTTCTTACATGGCTCCGCCACCAAGTGAATGAATTGGATGATAAAGATTGTATTATTTGAGATATCATCAAATTTGAACTAGTTGTATATCCGTTTTGTTATTTAATCGTAATCTATTTTTATTATATGACGCACAATACACAGATCTAAATACAAATGAATTTCATTGACTTGTGAACACATACAAACTTCTTCAAAAAGGAGAAAATTTTATAAACTACCCTACTTTTTGAAAATATTAAACAAAATACTCCTTCAAATTTATTAACCAATGTCCTCCTAGGCCCAAAGTTTCCCTTCCCTCCAACTCCCTCTCCTAGCTTCTCTCCCATATGACAGTGAATAAATTGGAAGACAAAGATTGTATTATTGATATTTAGTCGTAATTTATTATTATGGGAGGCACAATAAACTAGTCTAAATACAAATGAATTTCATTGACTTGTGCACACATACAAACTGCTTCTAAGTGCCTGATCTAAATAAAACAGCTAGTGAATTAAATTCGATTGCTTACCACTTAATCAATCAAACAGTGAGAGAACAATTTTTAGAATGGGAGAGAACAGAGGTAGCATTGCCTTCTTTACAACCTATAGACCACCGGTGCCTCTCGACATATTCTCTTGTCCAGTTCCACCGCCATCAAACGGAGATGAGCTTCACTTGACTGATGGCAATTCATACAACTACAACTGCCAAGTCATTCCATCAGCAGCCCTTAAGACGATTCTTAATCGTCCGAAATTGGTTTCTGAAGCCACAGAAGCCGACGTTGATTCAGGTCGTCTCACCGGGTTGATTTTTGTTTCTGAAAGAGAGAGCAACCTCGAAACGCTTCACATAGCTCTCCGATTCAATGACAACCCGCCTAAAGTCAAAGTGTTCAGTTTGGCCGATATCTACGGCACCAATTCATTCAATGGTGTTCGCCTGGAAGACAGTGGCTGCATTGGCGGCGGTTATAAGATGGAAAGTCGCACTATCGATCATTTCCTCCTCTATGTATCCACTAAGGAGCCCGTACAAGATCGTCGGTGCCCCTGGACAGTTGTATATAAAACTAATCTTAAAACAGGGGAAACTGAGCGCCTCACTCCACCAGGTTTTGTTTCTCATCCTCCTATAGATTTTCGTATCTTTTAACTTGTAGTAATGGGCTTGTACAT
Organism: Carex arenaria; assembly: GCA_964058825.1. NCBI lineage: Eukaryota > Viridiplantae > Streptophyta > Magnoliopsida > Poales > Cyperaceae > Carex > Carex arenaria. Next base: position 205,726 of record CAXKVW010000482.1, on the reverse strand, counting down.
ATATATGTATTGATGACACATATAGCAAATTTAATTTGATTTTCTCTTCATTTGATCTGCATATATACATAAACAGGGATATTTGATTTAAGTCCCTCTGTGTCACCATCTGGAATGAAGATAGCAGTGGCTTCTTTTCAAGGAAAGGCTTGGGATGGCGAGATTGAGGATCTACAGACTGACATTTATGTAATGAATGTAGATAAGTTACATTCGGGTTTGGGGCGCAAGAGAGTGATAGTGAATGGGGGATGGCCAACATGGGGAAGTGAGAATATCTTATTTTTTCACAGAAAGGAATATTATGGTACCAAACCAGATGTTCGGACCGCTTGGCGTGTGTTTCGATTCGACATAAGCGCCGGTGAAACCATCCCAGTGACCCCAAAAGAATTTGATGCAGTAACTCCTGCAGCCATCAACGAAACCAAAGTGGCCGTGGCAACTACTCGTATGAAATCAAAGTTCACTGATGAGCGCATAGAACCACAGTACCGGCATATTGAGATCTTTGATACAACTGCACCAGGACAATCTGTACATATCACTCAAAAAATTAGACCAAAAGCTGACCATTTCAACCCATTTGTGATAGATGGTGGCAAGCGTATTGGTTACCATTCTTGCAAGGTTGGCCCTTGCCAGGTACCAGACCAAGCACTTTTTTAATGAATATCATTAATTAATTCACCCTGGTACATATATAATATAATATTAAAGTTGAAAACTTGAAATTGATACCTATGCAGTACAAAGATGATGTCGTGAAACATTTCCACAAGCTCCAATCTCCAGTTCAAGATGTAGGATTGTTTAGAGTGTCTGGTGTGTTCCCAACAATTTCTAAAGATGGTTCCAAGCTTGCATTTGTTGATAATGAGTTCAGAGCAGTGTGGTTAGCCGACAGCCAAGGCTTGCGCATTGTCTTTGAGGTACACAAATATACAGATAAGAATAATTTATAGGTGTTGTTGTGTGATTTGGCATGATCGATGATGGCTTTACTTTTCTGCGTAGGCAAACGGCCCCGACAACATCTCCGCACCAATTTGGAACCAAAATCCAGAAATGGATACTTTGTATGTATGCATGGGAAGGCCTTTCAAAGCTGACGAACCGTTAGAAATCTGTGCCATCCCCAATGTGTCCAGTGCTTCCGGGCAGCGTAGACTGCTCACAAAGGGAAAATTCAATAATGCTTTCCCATCCACCGATTCAGAGGGTAGGAAACACCTTACCTATTTAATTCTAAATCATGTAATATATGTGCCCTGCTTCCTATCCGGATGACATGTAGTTCAGGATTTGGTGGACTCCAGTAATTTGATGTAAATTAACTTGATGATGACTCACTACCAGTATCACTTTATGCATGAAAGCAATTTTTATGCATTGATTATCCAATTTTGAGGTAACATTATCAAGTCATTTTCCCAAATATTTTCACTACAGTTAGTTATGCTTTTGTTTTTGAATGACAAAATTGAGGCATTTATCTTTATGTATCTTCATTTGTATGATACGGTTGATAACTGTTATAGGAAAAAGGCTAGTTTTTCGATCCACAAGAGACTGGGGTGATAAAAAGCACAAGAATCTATATATAATGGAGAATGCAGAAATTGGGGAGTATGGTGGCAAGATAACAAGACTAACAGAAGGGGCTTGGACTGACACACATTGCCAGTGGTCGCCAAATGGAGACTGGATAGTGTTCTCCTCAACCCGTAGTAAACCTGATAATGCACCAGATTCTGACAATGGTCTGGATCCAGGATACTTTGCAGTTTTTCTAGTGAATGCGAAAGATGTGACTGTGGTAAGAGTGATTAAAAGTTCAGATCATCTTGCGGGGCATGTGAACCATCCGGTCTTTAGTCCGGATGGGAAGAGCATTGCTGTAACTGCAGATCTCGCTGCAGTGTCTGCTGACCCAATTTCGTTACCCGTCTTCTTGCACTCGGTGAGGCCTTACGGTGATGTCTTCACTATCGATATTGACCCTGATGACATAAATAAGAATAAGGATGTGAAAAAATTTCATCGCATCACGCATAGTAGATATGAGAATGGTACTCCTACTTGGACCAAGTTTTCAACTGACGATCCGAATGCGCAATGGAAAGTGCTCATAAAGAATTCTCATAATCCAGTATGCCCATAAGGATTCTTATAATGAAAAATGACAAATCACTTTTCCATTCCCTGAAATTGCTTGAAGAAGTTTCCTGCTGCTGGCTGTTCTTGCTGTGTAAGTGATTTATTGCTACTAATTTTTGAGTTATGTGAGATATGTTTTCTCTGTTTCTTCCAATGTATCGAATGTTTCAAAAGCTTTTCCTACATCCATATGATTCCCTAAAGTACGTAGATAGGTATTTCCTGTATAATGAAACCAGATCATGCTCTCAGTTGCTGTCCAAATTTTGTCTTTTGCCAATGTATTATGAATTTTTCTGGATTGTGGCACTTCCTCTTTTCTGGAACATTTCGTAAAGAAATGCAATGATTTGTTCTGATGTGGCCATCATTATATATAATACGATATGCTAATTATATATAATTTTTTTTTTGGTGATATGGTAATTTTTAAAAATCAATAATACGATATGCTAATTATATATAATATTTTTATTATTTTAATTATATTATTAATTGAACACATGTATTATATAAATTAAATATCACAATATAATACTATAAGAGAAATATACACTAAATATAATAAGTACTCTGTTATAACAACAAATTTGAAGTGGCGGTGCATGGTGCACGTTGGACGATGGCGCTGTGCACGGTGCACGGTGCACGGTTTAGGAGTTTAGCATTTAGAGTTTAGGATTTAAGATTTAGAGTTTTGGTTTTGGCGCGGTGCACGATGGACCCCGCGGTGCGGTGCATGGTATATTTGCACGGTCTATGTTGATCCAGACGTATCCAAATGAGTCAATTCATATCAGAGATCGTATCAAAAATTAAGAATACGATGTAAGTCGATATGCTAGCTGACATATCGAAACCGTATCAGATGTGTATCCGTATCTGATATGCACCCAATACAGGTACAAGACTTTAAGTAGAGTATTGAAGTAACATAACTGCGCAGACTTGGATTTATTTGAAAATTTATGGAACGAATTAATATAAATCGGGCAGCTTTAAAATTCGTACTTCTAAAATTCGAACGATACATATAACATATTCTTTCCACGTTAAATCAAAATATGAGAAATCTCGGATGATCTTGATCTCAAAACTCCTTCCTCCTAAAGATATTGTAAATGTGTGTTCCAGTCTCATAATTTTCTTCTCAGGCTCAATCACGCACGCTGAACAATTAATAATGTGAAATTTATTATATCATATCAGACAAATAAAATACGTTCATTTCAGATTCATCGGTCTGCGACAATAACGAATTAAGTCTCCTTAATTAAAACTCATTAAGACTTAATCTTTTTTTTTTTTTAGCCACTTAATTTTGCCAAACACGAGTTTCTTATATAGCGCGGATTAAAATCACCTCATTTAGCTTCATTTTTTTCAGATTTTAAGACACCTCTACTCTTTTAACTTCTTTAGCTTTCATTAACAGATTAAGATAATCAAACATCAGTTCTTTAGTGCTTCTTAAGTTATTAATCCTCCATTCTATATATCTCTTGTTGCCGAACGGTGCCAGTGTACTGACTGCAGACCTTGCCTTCCTGTCAGTTTTTCCCATTATGAGGCCGATCTGCACCGTATTATATGGCATGGTCGGCCCAGATCATGCAGGACCCTCCAGTTATTAAATTAGTGGAGAGGAGCGAACGGGGAATTTAATGCCTCTATTATTGCAGGGTTGGACTGATGCTTGACTTCAAGTCAAGACAGCTGTTCTACAAGTTTACAAATCAATTATATGCTGCTCCTTATTTAATATGCAGTCTATTGAAATTTTCTTTTATAAAAACATCAAATTTAAATATTTTATAAAAAAACAAACATACTGTATTTGTTTTGTACTTTTTCTTTTATAAATAACATCAATTATATCATGTAGATCGGAAGAGACAGTTTATTATTTACGTAGTAAGTAGATAGAGTAATAAAATCTCTGGTTCCACCGATCCTATGGATCGGTGGAGCTGCTTTTTATAACAATCAAATTCAATATGTTTGTTTTGTTGAAATGGATACAAATCTGCTGTGATTTTTTGAAATCACAAAACTCTATTATTCTAAATCCATTCATTCACCTATCACCTGTATCTATTTAGAGATTCGTGTAAAAATAAATATTTTTGAAATTTGTGTATTCAATAAAATTAAAGGAGTGAATTTAAAATCACAGGATCATGCCATGTAAGTTTACAAATCAATTACATGCTGGTCTTATTTTTCCAATTCACGGCTAGTCATAATTTTTTATTAATAGTTGGTTTTAAACTACTGTAAATTAATTAATTAAGACTACATGTTATTTAAGTAGCCAAAATCTTTACTAAAAATAAATAACAGCATGATTATATATAGACTTATATCTAATTTTTAAAATTCAAGAATACACAATTACCTAACTCTGATTAATTCATTGTGATTATATCACTATTTGTCATGGCATGTTAATTAATGCATTTTTACCCATAAAACTGATAATTAAAGACGAATAACATTTTTTAGTCTCTAAATGAGTGATATTTATTATTGAGGATCGATAACTATTTTGTATAGTTTTGTTATATATTATACAAGATATATCATGAGTTGTCAACACGTGATACATCTTGTCACTTCCTCAACACAGTTTTGAAAAGGCGACAAGATAATTAAGAAATGCGTTCTCAAGACAATAAATGACAAAAACAAAATGATTAAATGAGAAGCGTAAGTGATAAAATACGATGTGTCACGATTAAGCTCATGCCAATCAAAATAATCCACTTATTCAACCCAAATAGGTTTTCTTAAAAGCCCAAAACATTTCTGGAAATCCTACATGAATATTTATTAAAGAATCAGTGTAGAATTGATTGGAAAGAAATCCTTATAGAATTAATTAGAGAGCTACACGGATATTCAATAAAAATCAGTGTAGGCAGAGCTACACGGATTTTTGATAATAAATATGTGTAGAAAGATAAGAATTGTACACTGTTATTTTATAAATAGCCGTGTAGGAATACAATTACAATGTTCTTAACCCACCTTCTCTTCTAAATTTTTTACAAGTCGCGCGCCTCTTCTCCTCCCTCGCCTTCTCTGGGTTGTCTCACCTCCCTCATTGCCGGTCCTCCACCCTCCCTCTTCGTCTCTCTTAGTGCTTGTTGGCCTCTCTCGGTAACAAAAAAACACCCCTCTCTCTCTGTCTCTCTCTGTCTCTCTCTCTCTATTTCAATTTTATTTTGGCATTGCTGATTCAAAATCTCATGTTGTTCTCCAAACCTTAGGATTTTGGGTTGTGCTTGTATTGCAATTTTTGGTCCTCTGGTGCTGTACTGGTGCTGGCCCCTCCTCACCTATGCCTGTTTGCCCCTATTTGCTCCTCTCGGGTAATTAAAAATTCACCCTTTTGTTTGGTTTTATGAATATATGTGAATGTACGGTTTTCTCTTTAATTACCAGACCTTGAACTGATAGGGACCAAAATGCAATTAAAATTTAAGTTCCTTTGCTATTTTATTTTGGATTTATGGATTCTGGATTACATGTTTCTGATTTAATTAATTTTATTTATAAATATTTTTGTATAATTTTGGACGAAAATTTTAAATGATAATTTTTATTCTCTATTATGTATGTATGCAAATATATGCTGATCCTTGTATTTTTTTTTATTAGAGATGCAATGTTGTTGAAGACCTTTAATCAAGAGGTATCATGTCATGGATCACATGCACAATTTTTTTTTGATATGTTGGATCTAATACAACTTAGTATATATGAAATTTCGGTCTAAACTAGATCATAACCATGAGTTTTGGCAATTTAAGCTCATGGTTACTAAGTGGTAAGAACATAATTTTTATACAAACATTGTATTGGATCTTGAGAAGTATATGTTATATGTTGGATCACATGGGATTGCATGTACAAAAAGCTATGTATATATATATATATGTTGCACAAATTGTAATATGTTAGTATTTTCTATGGTTTTATATGAATTCATATATAATAATCGGTCCAACGGAAGTTTATTGTATAATTTTCATATAATTACTGGCTAGCAAAAGTGGAGGCTAGTAAAAAAAAAAACAAAAATAGAACAATCCTACATGGATATTTAACGAAAATACGTGTAGGAAGAGATAACCATAAAATATTAATAGTCCATAACCTTCTTACACGGATAATTAAATAAAAATCTATGTATAATTGTTTCCTACACGGATAAATATGTAATTATCCGTGTAGGAATCTCTTGCAACACGGATTATTTAATTAATATCCGTGTATGTTTGTTAAGAGAGCTACATGGATATTTAACTAAATATCCCTGTAGAAAGAGTATTTCTGCACGGATATTTGGTAAACATCCGTGTAGCTCGATTGTAGTGAGAGTGACAGTGGGATGGGCTCGTATACAGCTATTTATAATATAATCAATGTATGATTCGTTATAATCGCACATGGATAAATATCCATGTGTAAATAGTTGCCGATTCATACACCCTCACATTCTACACTGCAGGAAATCTGCGTAGCTCCTCCATTTTTTTCTGTGTGCAATCTGTTTTTCTGTAGTAGTGTAAGATCTAGAAGAGTGAGAAAAACGAACTAGAAGAAAAAAGAGAAGTGGAGAGGAAAAACAGCAGTGGCAGCTAAGTTTTTAAAATCACTCAAATATCATTTGTTATTGCTCTTTTCTTTTTCACTGGAGCGTTCACTTCATTTTTTATGCTGCAGATATATTCTCATCATAACTATTTTTTGCCAACGTTAAAGTTTGCTTTCAGATAGTTCAATTTTGCATCGCTTGCTTTATCTAATCTGATCTGACATGATTATGATACAAGTAACTGTTCTTATAATTATCATAGGACTACTAATTGTTTCCGGTGAAGAACCAGCATTTGATTTCATAGCTAAAAATGATGTTACCCACGTGAAAAATCGCGAGTTGAATAAATTCCGAATAAAATATTTCTTACAAATATTAAATAGTTGAATGATTTAACTTCCTATCTTTACTAAAAAATACTAATTGCATCTCGTGAGCATTTTTCTTCTTCTTTTTCTAGATTATACTAAGATGTATTATTCAAAATCAAACTTGTTGAGAGTGCTAAATATACAATCACAGAGGCACTGCGAATTAACTCGGCTGAGCTAAAATTGAAATTGACATTTTCTATCTTTTTTAATTTTTGCTTTCATGACATCATGATGGAAAACCTTTCTAATTAACTCGGCTGAATTGAGATTCTTTCATCCCATTCAAAATTCTTTTCACATTAAACTTCAAATAAATGTTAAATAAGGATCCGGTGGCCCACTTGGGAGAAAATAAGGCACGGAAGGTTTTGAGGGTAAAATGAGAGAATGAAAAAATAGAACGACCGTAAGATGTGTGTGAAAAGGCCCAATATATTCTGTCCTTTTAATTACAAAACGCACCACCAATCCACCATACAACAGTGAGAATAATATCTTAAAATTTCATAACTTGGAATCTTTCTTTCTTGTTTCTTCAATTTCTCGATAAATGTTTCATTATGATTTTTTAACGGGTCATGGTTGGTCCCTGTGGTGGCTGCATTTTCCCCTGACCCCAGCTCTGTTTGTTTTGATAATATCCTACAAGTATCACATCAATTAACCCCACTGTTAAGTATATCATCTATAAAAGCATATATTAATATGATCCCTAATTAGTCTATATTATATCTTCTGTTAAATATTACTCCAGTTTAATTAGTTAATAACTTAAAACTATAATAAGGTAGTAGTTATATTAATTAATTGTACCATATACAAAATTTGTAACAAAGTGCATTGGTTTCGCACAAGTGGAGGAATAGTGAGCTTAAATTGAAGGTATCCATTTATCCTATGACATGAGGTTTTAGGTCCCTTGGAAGAATTACAAATCATGCAAAGCATGCATATACCAGTACCAACCTAAAGACAAGCTGAGGCCCGAATTTCTGAGCTCGAGCTCACGGTACATCTGGCACAAGGAGCAACACTCGCAGAAGTAATCGATGCAGCAATCGCAACAAGGGGACTCTTGCAGGTTGTATTGCACCCGTATCTTCCGCCGATACATGCATGTGTAAATCCATTGAAAGCCCACACATAAGCAAAGGAAGCAGCAGAGGGTCCCACTCCCACAACAAGCTAATTAAGGCAACACAATGTATATCTTTATTCAAATCCAACTTAATATAAGTACAAAATAAGAAGAAGAGAATTACACTTTAATTGCACTTCAAATTTAGGCTACTATATATATATCCATATATAATTGCATGTCATTCCTGTTTTCCGGATGTTATTGGTAGAATTAAGAGTAGGGTAATTATATCTTACCCCACTTAAACATCCCCCGTTTCGTCTCCGCCTAACTGACTTTCCTAATTAACGGTAATTAACGATCATTTGGCCGATAGTGGTAATATTTCTCGACGACTCGTGACTCACGATTCAATGTCTCAATCCAACTATTCAACTGCATTTGAACATGGGTTGTATTTTCTCTTTTTAAATCCTCTCCAGTTTATCACAAAACCCACGACAAAACTGTTCTTCTCCTTTCTTACACTGGAGATACTTAAATTTTTATTCAATTTCACTTGAACTGTTCAGCAACCCACCCTTAATTTTCACACGTGCATGGCAATTACTTGTATTATATTATTATATAATTTTGCCTCTGATATATATCCAATCTCATCTTAGAAGCTAATTATTTTTCAATTGCATGGGAGGAATTCTAAGGGCTTGCAATTTTTATTTTTTTAAGTGAATATATTGATTTTAAGTTTTATATTTTTTTTGTTATGTATGAATACTTAAGGGTGTTATAAACTGTTGAATTTGTTTCATTCATAGTGTGAATGAATAATTAGTTAGTATGACATGTGTAGCTAGTTTTAATGAAATTATGCATGGATACTTTATCTTTTTGGGATGAATATGGCTGTTAAATACTTATTTAATGATGTTGAATATGTCAGTTAATATGGATGAATATGTGCAGTTAGTTTTTAATTCACACTTTTAAAGTTTTTTATAGTATGGCTGTTGAATACTTCTTAAATGAGGTTGAGTGATTTGTGTCATAGGGTTGAATACTGGTATGCAGCAGTACAAGACTGGTACAATATGGCACTGGTATGGAAGAAAGAAAAACCAGCAAGTCCCTGTTGTAAAATGTCATTTTATACATGTTTTTATTTTTTTAGATTTCTTGTTTAAATTTTCTCCATTTTTTTAACCTCAACTGTTTTGAGCATTTTCAATGTTTTTATAAACTATGGATGCAAGCTTTGCAACCGAAAACCATCAATTAAATATTTATTTTGGAGTTCTGAGACAACATACAAATGTGAGATTGATTTAATGTCTATGTTTCATTTGCCTGTTGCAGGAATTGGGCATAGGAATTAGAGTCTAATTGAATCTAGCCCCAAAACTATACTTATTTGTATGATTTTGTGAGGGTAGTCGAGGAATCAGCTGTTCAAGCTTGAACCAATTTCAGTATAATTTTTCTAGTTTGAACAAATACATACAACCATCTACTTAACCATCAGGTTTGGCTTCTCTTGTGACAGATTTTTTCGATGTAATCAAGTATATTAATGAATACCTACTTCTAACAGAGTAACAGGTAACAATTTATTTTTGATATATTGTTAATATGTTTCACTATATAGGGTGAATATTTCATTGTATATGAATGAATACTTTATGTTTATGGATGAATATTTTAGAGTTAAGTCATCCACACTTTTATTGATGACTGGTAAAATTTTTGCTAAATGACTACTTTCTAGTAAATACTTATTCAGTGAATACTTTTATGTTTAAGAATAAATACTTTTACAGTTAAAGATTAATACCTCACTGACAAGTAATTTATTTTTTTAATTGAAGTGTTATTTGACATATTCTTATTTTAGAAGTCCAGTTGAGTAAGAATTTTATGCTCATATAAGTATGAATACTTTACTGATAAATAATTCATAGGGTTGAATACTTTATGGGTGAGTGACGCGTCCAGTTTTTTTTAAATACCTGATATCTTATAATGAATACTTGATGCATTACATATGAATACTTGATGTATTATAGATGAATACTTGCGCGCAACAGTTGTAAAATATTTCAAATATTAGGCGTTCCCCAAATATTAAGTGGTCCACAGTTAGTTAGTAGTTACTCAGGTAGTTATTGACTGGGGGACAAAATGTGGGATTGATTAGCAAAACAGCTAGGTGAATCATAAGGATGAATACTTACACAACTAGGATGAATACTTGCTCAACGAGGCATGAATACTTGAATGACGAGAATGAATACTTGTGCAACCGACAACTCGAAAGTATGTCATCATGGATCTCATTTGAAAGAGAAAATTATGTAGAAGAGGTTTGTGGTTTTAGATTTGAAAATTTTCATACAGATCGTCAGAAATATTGGTTAGATTGAACGGAGAAAAAACAAACCACCTCTAAAAATGTGTAAAAGATGATGAGTGATGTGTCCAGTTTTTTTTTCTTATCGTAGTTGAATACATTTGTGTCTCTGGTTGAATACATATGTTCTTTGGAATGAATATTATAAGATGTTTTTACAGTCTGAAGTATTTTTCAGCGGTTTTAAGCGTTTTTGTTTCCTCTTTTGCTGTTTCAACTGTTTTTATCCGGGGGACTGTTAGGGGACGTTTCATGGGGGACAGCTAGGCGGTCCCTTAAGAGTAACCTTACCAAAACTAAGTATCCGAATCTGCTGCGATTCTTTACCCATAAACAGTATCCTACAATTTCTATTTTTTTTTCAAATCTAACTGTTGAATTGTTTCGAGATTCGTGCAAAAAAATCAGCTGTTTTGAAATATGTGAACAGAAATTATTGGAGGGTTGGATTTGGAAAAGCAGTAATTTTATGTGAATCCCAAAACTAATTATAAAATTTCCATAAAGTTTCTGAAAAATATTGTGGATGGCAAATTAATAATGCTTACAGGTGTCTCCTCTATCTTGCACATGCGCAATTCTGCCAAAAGCTATACAAGGGCACCATAATGTTAGGCAGCCTGAGCACAAATTTCACAAAATAATCGGGTAAGTAATATAAAAAATGAGAACACATATAATTTAAATAACATTTGTCAAGTATATATATGCAACATAATTAAACATTTGATTTACCATAAAATAAAGTAGGATACAAGTTAGATTTATTATCCAAAATTTAATATATATATCTCTTGTGAATACTCAAAAAAGGTAAAATAACAAGGAACATGATGTTTCTAAAACATTTTTAGGTGCATATGCTTACAACTGTTACAGTCATCACAGCAGCTGCATAGTCCGGTCCTCCATGGCTGCAATTGAGTCCCCGCCATGGACGAAGGAACATTATTAGCCTCTGGCATGTTGGGATTTGGATGTTGCATGTTCGGAGAATGATTTTGATTTAGTTTTCAGTTTCTGTACTCGCTATTGGCTTTAGGTTTTATAGAACATTAAGCTTTTCATAAAACTAGTGGATATTTATCGTACTGAGCCCATGGGACGAAGCAGTGATCAGCGTTTACTTGGAAAAGTAAAAGTTAAGATGGAGAATATTCCAAAAATCATAAAAGTAGAGATTTTTTAAGTAAAAAATAAAAATCATAAAAGTAGAGATTTTTAAGTCATTTTTATTTTTCTATCTTTCAAAAATCAGAAAAAATAAAAAAGAAATTCCAAAAATCATTCACATGTTGGATGCATAAAAAATCATACAAAAATCTTATTTCTCTACTTTTATGTCCTCCTTCCTCCCATCCTTCTTCTTTCCCTTTTCCTTCTCTCCTTCTTCTCTCTCCCAGTATCCCCTGTAAGGTGACTATTCTAGTCCGATCGATTCAGTTTTTAGTCTTGTTGGATTCAGTGTCTCATCAGTTGAGTGGTGACTATTCTAGTTTTGATTCAGTTTTCTGTCTAGTTTGATTCAGTACCTCATTGTCTGTGTGGTGATTGTCTTAATCCGGTTCATTCAGTCCCGATACCAATTATCTTGAAGGTTTGACGCGCTTTAATTAGTATTGTTTATTTTTTCTGTAATTAATAAATTCCTCTCCAGATGCATTTAACAACATTTATTGTAGCATGGTTGCCGTAACGCAGTTTTGAGAATTAGATAAAGTGACAGAGGAGAGGAAGTGATAAAAATCTAGCAGAGTAATTTTTTACTATTTCTGGGTTAGAGGAATATCTAGCTACGGACCTGCGCTCTTGTTATGTAACATAGTGACAAATTAATTATTTGGCTTCAGTTCGACAGAGTCAAAAATTCGTAATTTGAGAATAATTCAGTATAATTCGGAAATAATACGGGTGTAAAATCCAAATAATACAAAATACAATTCATGTATAAAATCCCAGAAAAGAAGGACAATTCTTGCAAAATTATACATTAATTTATTTTTAAAGGAATAGCATTCTATGACACACAAAATTATATATTTGTCATGACTACAAATCATGACAAATGAGTCGTGGGATCCACAGACTAATATATATATATATATATATATATATATATATATATATATATATATATATATATATATATATATATATATATATATATAAGAGAGAGAGTATAATTAGGGTGCTCCTAAGTTCACCAAGTTTTTCTGTGAGCTCGACTCTAAAATCTATTGGATTGACTTCAAACGACGAATCCAAACCGTTAAAATCATTCTACTTTATGAGTGATGCGTCTACATGTGAAAATTTTAATGTTTCAAATTAATTTAGTATAAAGCCAAGTGGTCAAAATGCTTCCAAAAAATGAATGCATTAAAATTAATTTATAAACCTTTTAATTTTGACCACTTGACTTTATACTAAATTAATTCGAAACTTTAAAATTTTCACATATAGACGCATCACTCGTAAAGTAGAAAAATTTCAACGGTTTAGATTTATCATTTGAAGTTATTCCGATAGATTTTAGAGTTGAGTTCACAAAGGGGCTCGGTGAACTTAGGAGCACCCTAGTTGTACTATATATATATATAAATTTTCGGTGGAGAATGGAACAATGTTTCCTTTATCGACATTAATTATGTTAACCAATAGTGAATTCAAGAAAAAAATTCCCAGTACGCTTACATGCCTCTACTTCTTTTCCCAATAATCATATAACAAGTTTGGATTTATATATAAATTATTGTAAGTTTACATAATTTGTATTTCTCAATTCATTTTTAAATTATTTGTATCTGATTAAACTATATATAATTTTTTTTTGTATTATTTTTTTTGGGTTCATGGCCTTATTAAAATTAAAATTCATTTTTCTTAATTTTAGTAAGTTTTAATGTATTAGGTGTAGTTTCCATGAAATTCCTTAATTAGTAATTTTTTGACCAGGAAAGAACTGAAAGGCTGAAATTTTGAGGGAAAATGAACCTTTCTAAATTCTACCTTAAGATATTTCTGTAGTCAAGAGTAAGACATTAATAAGATCTAAGGAGAACTAATTAAGGAACTTCATGGAAACTACACCTAATACATTAAAACTTACTAAAACTAAGACAAATGAATTTTAATTTTAATAAGGTCATGAACCCAAACAAAAATACAAAAAAATATAATATATCGTTTGATCAGATACAGATAATTTAAAAATGAATGGAGAAATACAAATTATGTATACTTACGATAATTTATATATAAATCCAAACTTGTTATATGAATATTTGGAAAAGATGTGGAGACATGTAAGCATACTGGAAATTCTTTTCTTGAATTCACTACCATAGTGACACAGTACACGATTAATTCGTGATTTATTTATTTTATTTTTATGTTTCTGAACCGAACTCCGAATAAAATGCAAAAAAAAATTATAATACGTTTTATTCGCGAATAAAACGCAAATCACGAATTATTCGCGAAAAAAAGCGAATTTTTTTTGGGTTTTATTTTTGCTTCCTTATTGTACCAAATTATACCCGAATCACGAATTTTTGACCCTACCGAACCGAACCTGAACTATTAATTTGTTACTATGTTCACTATCGGTAACATAATGTCGATAAAGGAAACATTGCCCCAGTCTCCACAGAAAATCCATACAATATGTTAGTTTGTGGTTCCCACGACTCATTTGTCATGACTCATGACTTTACAAAGTCTTTGCAATCTTTTTTTATATTTATTCGATAAAATCTATCTATTTTGTGTCTTTATGAACAAACTCAAAATAATTAACAAAGGTTGCTACTAAACAAATAAAAAGTATTATCACTCTTATTTGAATTATTTCTATTATCATGCTTATTTGCCCTTCATATTAGGTGGGGGAAAAACGTCACGTGATTAACCTGTTGTAATTGGATCACGTCACATCACAGCACATGATAAAAAAATTATCTGACATGACATGATTAAAATGATGACAGATAGTTAGGTCACGCGAATAGTCATATTATAACTGCACGTTACGTGATCAAACATAACGTGACTAGTCACATTAATTAAATTATTATTTTTTCAGATTTTAAGTTCATAGAAAAGAAAAACAAAAAATGCCAAAAAAAATAAAGAAATAAAGAAATAATATTGTAAAAATTGATCATTTAGAGTGTCAAGTGACGTGGCATGATATGACAAGCTTAGTTTGTGTGATGCGCAATTTTATATAATTGACTGACTCTCAATACGTGTGTTTAACCACATACTTTGAAAATGTGGCTACGTTCCTTCTATGACATGTACATAACTTATTTTAGAGGTTGCAGGTTCGAAACATGAATGAGAAATTTCCTTGTAGATATTAAATTTATAATATTTCAAGTTCGAAATTCAAATGAGATTTCCATTGTAGATATTAAATATTAAAGTGGTTTGACCTCCAATCTTTACTCAAAAAAAATTACGTATGAACTTTTAATTAATTTAAGTGTCAATTCTTAATTTGTTTTGTATTAACTTTTAGTTATTTATACATAAACATAAAATTAATAAAATATCAACAATTATCATTCCTTAATATTATTAAAGTATTAGTTCAGCTACAATAAAGAGAAAAATATCAAAAAATAAAGGTGGGTCAATCTATGAAAGGTCCCAATTAATCATTATTGCTTGGTCTAAGTCAATGTTTTTATTAGCTGACCTAACTACCGTTTTATTTTATATTTTTTCTGCGAAGCAACAGTAACATGTAATCTCATTTCTTTAAAATTCTCATGTGCAGGAGAAATTTCTCTTGTTGCATATTAAGCAATGAATATTATGCGTCAAGACAAAATAATCTTGACCGATTAATTCAAAACCATTCTTAATTTAATAAAAGAATTGTTATATAGTTATTGTGACATCTTTTATTTAAGAGCAAAGCTTGAATGCTATGAATAGCATAAGGTTATCTGTACTACGGTCTAAAAAATTTATTGTATAAATTTCAAACTTCAATATAAGTAATTCAGTAAATTGGTTATACGATGAACATGTAGAATACTAACTTTTATTATTTTTAGATTTTTTTTACTATTTTTTATTATTTATGAAAAATGGCAAAAAATGGCTGAAAATATTGGCAATTTTCTTTTATGTTTTGACTAATATCAAAACGTTTGTTCCGGAGCTATGGTGGAACCAATTAATTTTTTTATTTTCAAAGTCCAAAACGTCGGTCCAACCCGTTATATATGATCTCTATATTAAAATGTACTTAGAGACCAAATTTTACATTTTTGAAATTATTTTACTATTTATTAAGTCAATTTTAAAATCACTAATTTTAGTAAACACAGAAAACTTTCTAAATCAATGAATTTTTTTTTAAAATTGACTTAATAAATAGTTAAAAATTTAAAAAATATATATAACATTTGGTCTCCGAGCACTTTTTAAGATAGATTAAATATTAAATGATTTGTATTGACTGTTTGAACTTTGAAAATGTAAAAACTGAAACGTTTGTTCCACAGTCTAAGAACAAATGTTTTGATATAACCAATCCCTCTCTCTATATATATAAAAATAAATTTAAAATTGATACTTTTTGTGCAAATATGTTTTGTATATAGATATTGTGTTATTTATTTTATTTTATATTAGGATAAGCCCGTAGGCGGATATTTGTGTTGTTGTAGGTGTTGGATGTAACCGGTGGAGAAAATGTGTCCGGTGTTGGTTGGCACATCTGGAAAAGATAAAAGAATTTTGTCCTTTTATTTTTTAAACCCCATTATTATACAACTTGCAATAATATAAATAAAAATAAAGTTTCACGGGAAGACCAGAGCGTCAACTTGAAATAATATAAACAAAATATTATTTATTGACTGCATCTTATATATTTTTTTGTTTGCTTGTTATAATTAAAGATAAGATTGAGATTGCTTTGACTTCGTATATTATAAAATTGAAACAGCCTGCAAAAATATAGTTATAGTGTTTCCGGACGTCATTGGAATTGAATGGGTTGTTAACAGCACCATGAAGCACCCTGATTATTCCCTTCCAACAAATGCATTATTCATTAATCATTATTAATTGATACAGTGAAAAGTAGAACAACTCATACATTGAACTACAAAGGATTTACCTAGACAGTAATCAGTAGGAAGTGAAGCCCAAGTCCATTGCTTTAGGTGAGGTAATATGCTCCTCCAGAATGAGCTATCTGAATAACCACAGAAAAATAGCTGTGGTTAAATACATGGGAAGTATTGTGAAGAATTGGTTCATCTATGAGACAATTAAACACTGGATGTCCAGAATAATGCAGCAACAGTAATTTGTAAGCAAACAATACAAGAAAGCAATATCTCACAGGTTATTTTATACTACTTTCACATATTCTAAACTGAGTACAGCTCATTCCTAGCCTCCTGACAAATACATATGACAGCAGCCTATGGGAAATTTGGAAAAACAGACATAATAACTAAGTATAAGGAACATAACTAAACTTCCTTGGGACTTTCACAGCCAAAACAGCAGGTTCAACTCGACACAGATTTGCAGGTACCAGAACCTACAGAACGAATAAAATAACACTAAAAATAAGCCTTAGTTAAGTTCAGAAGTGGCACTTCTTGAGGGAGGAACTTATTCCAATGCAAGCTTTTCTTAACAAAATTTCATGCTTTGATTGAAATTGCTTACACCCAAGCTAAATTTTACAATGTCAACATACCTATATCGGCTACAGATGAGTAACACAAACAATACTGGAGAGATTAATAACAAAGTGAAGTTCTTTTTCGTGAATACTCCGAATCGGTATGGCCGCTGCTAATCGGAAGGAACTTGCACACGGAGCCAATTGAGTCTAAGTCGGAAATAATTCATACAAAGGGTGGGAAGGATACAGGAAAGGTATGACCAACAGCAGGCTGTTCTTATTAATTTCATATAGTTATTATGATAAATTGCTCGTTAATACTGTCAGAACCTGGCCTAAAAAAAACTTGTGGTAATAGAAAACTGAGGTTGATAAATAAAGATATTAGTACGTACGGTGGTTGTTTGGCTCGAGAACTTCTACAAAGGAAGGTACCACAAATTTTAAAGATTTTATAACAAAAAAGAGGATCCAAAGAGACATCCTGATGCCTCGAAGAAATAACAGAACTCTGAAAAAAGGTAAATATCATCATTGGACTTTTAAAATATTGGCATAAGCAGTTAACTAATACGTTGGTTTTCTACCAATATAAATCAGTGCACAGTATGAGGCCAATAACTGAATCCTGGATTGATCAATGTGCAAGAGGTGCATAATCACTATCTTGGCATCACTTTGCAAACTGCCAATTGCCAATTGATAGTGATACTTCTTAGTGAATCCAGTATACATATTCAGGCAGTATTATATGATTCTATTTGTGCCTAATGGGCAACACTGTCAATAAAATCAGTGAACTGATTAGTCACGAAAATTCTTGACGATTTGATCACCGCCAATGACTAATTGCGACCAACTAATCGGTCTAAACAGATAAATTTTTACAACACTGGTGAGAACACGTGGGAGGATGATAGGCTTGTCAACCACTAATTCAATTATTTAATTTGGCCTTATTATATATTATTCTTAACTATTAAGACTATTCAATTGCACTTATTTGCATTATAAAATTCTATACTCGATTTTCAAAATTCGTGCAGTCAATCCTAACGTCCACAACCATTTAATATATTTTACATATAGTATAAATTATTAAGTTGATATCACCATATTCATTTAAAAATTCCCTTAAATTTTTATTCGTTTGTTCTCTTACATCCTGCACGTCGAAAACCAACAAAACGGGAAAAATTATCTTCTCTAATTCTATTTTTTTTTTAAAGTATCGGTCTTCGTAATAGCATAATTAAACTCAAACATTTCTCTCACATTCACAGGATTATTTGGGCCGAATTGCGCCCCTCAATTAGTTTGTCAAAACGGACCTTACGAACGAACATCTCTGATCCAACATTAGTACAAGATTGGGCCCGAAAAGCCCAATATAATAACGCACCGGATAAATAAATTTCTTTACATGGATTAACTCGATGGCCCAACTCCTAGTTCAACGGCAGCTAAATTATCCGACACAAGGCTGTGTGAATCGCATCCTCTGCTGCACTTTTATTGTGCAGCAGGATGCTGCACTTTTAATCTGGTCCGTTCGTTTTTTATTGGACGGACGAAATAAGATTTTGGCACGAATTTTAAAGCAAAATTAATACTGCCCCCTCCATCATCCGAGCACTCACCGGCTGAGATTAAATTTGGACCGTCCAAAAGTGCAGCATCCTGCTGCACAATAAAAGTGCAGCAGAGGATGCGGTTCCCTGGCTGTGCTCTCTCGCTCCTCCTCTCACACCGTTTTTTTTCTCATCTTTCTTAGAGAGAGAGAGCACGTAATTTAGAAATACTAGTGAGTAAGAATTGATTTTACCTGCGCCTATTTGAAGTTTATGTGGTACATAGAGAGCTCAATTTTGCCTTTTATTTTAGTATATGCTTAAGCTCTCTCTTTTTTTTTAATTAATTAACCTTCACCAATTCTACGGAAAAGGGACATATGACCACTTCTAGACTGGTTTGGATTTGCCCCTGATTATAATTTGAAATATTTTTTGGCTTGGAATGTTACTCATGCATATATACTTGCATTTAATTATTGGTTTTTTTTATTATTTCTATATTTTTCTTTTACTTTCTATCCTTTTCTGTTTATATAACCTGTCAACATCTGTCCATTTATTTAAAATTTGGTGCTTGGTGGATTTTATATTGGAAACGGGTGCTCTCTTATTTCATCCTTTCTTATAGGTGTGTTAGATTGCTTTGAAAACTGACATGTCTGATTGCATTTTCCTGTCCACACCTTGTAATGCAAATCATACTTGTGTGGTTCAAATTTGATGTGCTCTGTCATGATACAAGAATAAAGCGTGGTTATTAGCTCATCCCCATATTTTATTTCCTATATAATCACATGGATTTGTTCTGATTATTGATTAAATAAAAATAAAAATGTTTTCCTGTGTTGATGGAGTATTATGGATTTTCATTTCTGGTAAATGTGAAACGGTGCTGTCCTGATTATTCAATATTCAATCTGTATTATACCGTTGGAATCATTTGTGGAACAAGATTCCTTTGCTGGTACAGTTACAGCTTTCTGTTAGCAATTTAATAGCTTGTATCTATTTATGGGTAGTGTTATGTTTTTATTTTTTTTCTCATTTTAGAAAGGTAAGTTTGATTGAACATCCTCCAAGCTCCTCCCTAGCTTTATAGCAAGTATAAATAGGGAAGTGGAGATTGCCAATGCCCGTGGGTAGCGTCGTGTCTTTTGCCAATGACTTTGGTTCGACGGGTACAATCACCGTTCAATCTGCTTTAAGATTCGTGTCAATGTCTTAAATTTCATACGAATTGGCTTTAATTTTCGAGCGCATAGTGTTAGTTTTATTTTATTATGTGGCCTATGTTATTACTGTGCACCAATTTCATTTAAAGAAATTAACGAAAATGCATCATAATTTTTTTATGAAAAAATTCAGATTGTTATTAATAATTATACTAGTCCCAAAGGTTGCCTCAAAATATAAAACAACCTATTCTCTATGTGGGCGGATGTCATTCCATAATCATTTTTTTTCTGCCCATTTAATTTATGAAAATGTCTCTCTCTACTGATTTGAGAAGAAATTAATTATTCTGACATGATTTTTCGTCCATTTTTTGCAAGAGAGAAATAAAGAGAAAACGCTGAAGGTCTCTATCATCATATCTGAAGAAAATCATTGAAGACCAGTATTAACGCTTTCGCTTAAATATGTCTTCAATTCAGAACTGTAAGATTTAAATTATTTTGCTATTTTATTTTGGATTTACGGATTCTGGATTACGTGTTTCTTATTGTAAAAACACGTTATGTTTTATTATGTCTATCACATAGATCTTAAAATCGATCAGATAGTTGTAGAGCTCGTTGAACCTGAAAGTATATCCGATGGACATCAAACCCACTCCATTCTCTTTGCCAATATATAGCCTGTGGAGTACAGCATCGGTATCAACTCTTTTATTCTTTTTTTTTTTATTAGTTTGCCAATAGCCTGTGGAAGCTAATCTGTTTATTTATTGATTTCTAATACTGCGTCCAGGTAGCTATTTAGTTCATAATTTCTTGAGCACCTTAGGATACGTTTGGATGCACTCTAGAATAGCTAGAATAGCTATTATTTAGAATAGTAAATTAGAATAGCTACTGTTTAAGAACAGTGCTATTCAGAACAGTGAAAAAGTTGTTTGGATTGCATATTTGGAATAGAGTTTGGAGGGAATAACTACTGTTTAATAATTTATGTGTACGATTAAATATAATACAATATAATATTAATTCAAATATTAAATGTAATATAATATTATTTTAAATATTAGATTAGTATTAAATAAAATATTATATTAAATAAAATATAATATTAGTTTAAATATTAAATGTAATATAATATTATTTTAAAAATTAGATTAGTATTACATAAAATATTAGATTAGTATTAAATAAAATATTATATTAATGTAATATAATATTAGTTTAAATATTAAATGTAATATAATATTAATTTAAATATTAGATTAAATATAATATAATATTAGATTAAATATAATATAATATTTGTTTAAATATTAAATGTAATATAATATTAGTTTAAATATTAATGTAATATAATATTAGTTTAAATATTAATGTAATATAATATTAATTTAAAAATTAGATTAGTATTAAATATAATATAATATTATTTTAAATATTAGATTAGTATTGAATAAAATATTAGTTTAAATATAATACAATGTAATATTAATTTAATTATTAAATGTAATATAATATTATTTTAAATATTAGATTAGTATTAAATAAAATATTATATTAAATATAATATAATATAATATAATATTAGATTAAATATAATATAATATAATATAATATTATTTTAAATATTATATTAGTATTAAATAAAATATTAGATTAAATATAATACAATATAATATTAATTTAAATATTAAATATAATATAATATTAGTTTAAATATTAAATTAGTATTAATATTGAAAGCAACAAATGCTATTCCATATTTTTGTAAGAATAGCGAATAGCTGTGCTATTCTAAAAACAATAGCTATTCCGAATAGCTCTAAAAATTGTTTGGATGCACTTTGTTCCGAATAACAATGTTAATCTAGGAACAATAGCTATTTTTGTGCATCCAAACATACCCTTAATGAATGGGACCGTATTGTTTTTGTTTACTTGCTTTCCTTAATATATAGGAGCATGACGCCACATAACCGTAAATGAATATGGTAATTAAATTGGTAATAGAGGTTGTATGATTTGAAATATATATCATTTTGAACCAATTGCGAATACTTCTTTCTTTTAAAAATAATTATCATGGGGAAACCCACTTTATGAATCTTCAAAGGTTATTAGATTTCCCTAATCATCTCTTGGCCATTCCTGTTTTCTAAATGTTATTTGTAATATTGAGAGTAACCTTACAAAATCAATAAATTTGTTCATAAAATTTCTGAAAAATATTGTTGGTGGCAAATAGCTATAGATAGTACTTACATGACATTCCTCTATCTGTGATATGTGCAATTCTGCCAAACGTTACACAAGGACACCAAAATGTTAGGTAGGCAGCCTGAACAAAATTTAACAAAATAATCAGCTAAGTAATAAAAATTGAGATCATACTATAATCTTTTTTTTTAATGTAACTAATATTTTTTTTTTCAAAATATGTACTATATAGATAGAATATAACATAAAAATTAGATGTATGTTAGAATTAACTAAAATTTAATATATATTTCTTGTGAGTACTCAAAAAGATAAAATAACAATGAAAACTCATAACTTCTTTTTGCAAGCTCTCCTACATGTTTCTAAACACATATTTAGGTGAATGTTTACAACCGTTGAAGTCCTCGAAACAGCCACACAGGCCGGTCGTCCACGCCTATGTTGGCGTCCCGACCATGGGCACAGGCGATAACTGTCCTTGCTCATTGGGCTTAGCATCTTGCAGTGCTGTAAAATGCGGTTCATGCAACCGCATATGCGTTTGCAGTTGGGTTCTGCATGAAAATCTTCATGCAGTCCCATATATGTGGTTTTAAGAGACATATTGATTTTTAATCATGCAATTATTTACATCTGACATCATGTGATTCTATTACTGAGTGTCAATTAATTAATTGTTTACATCTAGTTTATGAAAAAATATTTACATCTAGTTAATTTAGTGAGTTATTCCATGATCAATACCCCTACTGAGACCCAATTTTGATATCATAGAAATATATTGCATGTTTTGAGTGGAAATAAATTAATATATAGTTTAAAATCCGTATATATATATAAGTCTGCATTAAAATTCACATATGCAGTGACCTTTCGCATGCATGAACAAAACTGCATTTTACAACATTGGCATATTGCATGTTTCCAGAGTGATTTTAATTTTTTTTTTCAGTTTTTCTTTTTTCACAAGTGGCTTGATGAGATCGTATAGAAAGTTTTTATAAATTTGTGTTTATATATTGTACGGTGAGCCCCAGCCAGCGTTTACTTGAAAAGAGGAAACAAAATGGAGGAGAACCATTAGAATATTTACCTAACTGATCTCTTAGCTGGATGATATAGTAAACCAAATCATGAGAATAATTAAACTAATTAATTACCTGAAAATTAATTTAATTGACACGTACGCAGCCGGGAATGCCGGATGCATCACATATATATATAGTCTATTAATTGAAGAAATATTCTACTACGTAAGTGAAGGTTAGTTGTAGTCATGACATTCTTTTGAAAAATAAATATGTAAATAAGATAGTTTTTTTTTGCGTTTTGCTTCTTGAAAATTGGGTACAACCGTACAAGAGATAGCGTATATCTCGAGTTGTACTAATATTTATATTAGGGATCCAGTTAGACTTTTTTTTATGACACCGGATTACATTTTATATTTTCAAAAATTTTAAAGTCTAAACAGTCAATTCAAACCGTTCAACGTGATGAATATATTAAAATATATTTGCAGATCAAATTTTATATTTTTAAATTTTTTTACTATTTATTAAGTATTTTACAAAAAAATTAATTCAGTATAAAGTCAGAAAATTTGCCGACTAAACAAATTTACCGTTGTAATATTAAAATGAAGGAAGTTGTTCCAGATATATCCTTGTAACTTTTTTTTTCTGTTGACAGTATAATTTTTTGCTTTCAGATAATTCAATTTGCATCACTGCTTGTAATTTTTCTGATAGCTCCTCTGATCTGATATGATTAATTACCATATAATATATAACTACCATATGACTTACTAATTGCTTCCGGTGAGCACTTTTGTTCTTTCTTCCCAGCATATACTGTCATACTGAAGATGTAATATTCAAAATCCCACTTTTCAGAGAATTTAACATACAATCATGGAGGCCTGAGGTCTCATGCATTCTCATACGTAATATTAATATTAGATCTAGTTGACATGAAAACTGGTAGGTTAGAAGAACACAAGCTAGCAAAATTCAGTAATTAAGAGTAATATCTAACAGGGAAAAATGCAGAGTATAAATTATTTAAATTTTAATTACCTTGAGATTATTTCTAAATGAAAGAAAGTGTTAGGTACAAACCCGCATTGTTTGGCAGGATATTTCGTACCAGTAAAACTAGAGTGCTCTTAAGTTCACCAGAAGCCTCTTTGTAAACTGAACTTTAAAATATATCGGATTGACTTCAAATGACGAATCTAAACCGTTGAAACCCTCATATCTTACGAGTGATGTGTTTACATGAAAAAAAATTTAAACTTTGAATTAATTATGTATAGAGTCAAGTGGTAAAAAATTATTCAAAAATTGGATACATTAAAATTAATTTATAAACCTTCCACATTTGACCTCTTTACTTAATACATCATGGGAATTTTTTTGCATGGGAATGCATCATGGGAATATATTAATTCAAAAGTTTAAATTTTTTGCATGTAGATGCATCACTCATAAGGTAGATCAAGAGCTTCAACAGTTCAGATTCGTTATTTGAAGTCAATCCGATAGGTTTTAGAGTTGAGTTCACAAAGAAACTTGATGAACTTAAGACAAAGAAACTTGATGAACTTAAGAGCACCCTCTTGTTCTACTAAAATATCCGATAGATTATAAATATATGTTTTTAGTTAAATGAAAACTTTGATTAGCTGATAGAAGGTGGAAAGCGAGTGGACAGCCACCATGGTATTACTTCAAAGATTTCTTTACTTGTGTTACTGAAAATTTAATCTTTAGGTTATGCACCTGGGAATAATGATTAATACCAACTCCATCATTTATGCTCATCTATTAATGTAAGTATATAAAACTGAGACAAGTTTTCTCTAAAATGAAGCAAACTTAATTACAAATTCGGATTAGGGTATACAGCTCGAATCATTAACTAGGGAAATGCTGTCATTTATTAGAGTAAAATCTCTCGTATTGAAAATGCAACACCATACCAAAAATAACAACAATTAATATCTCAAAAGTTAATAACATGGAGTACATATATACTTCAATTGTATCTTCAATTTTCCGATAAATGCTTCGTTTTTTTAACGGATCATGCTTCCTGGTCCCTGTGGTGGCTGCATATTCACCTGACCAAGCTTCTGCGCGTTTTCTTGATATTCTACAAGTATCACATCAATTAACTCCACTGTAAGTAAATAATCTATATATGAATATGATCCCTTATTACTACATTATATCTGATCTGTTCATATTTACTTCAGTTTAGTTAGTTAAAACTTTAATAAGGAAGTTATCGTACAAACCATGCATTCTCAGTTCCTGTTAAATGAGATTTCAGTGCATGTTTTCCTTGGAAGAATCACAAATATATCATGCACAAAAACACAGATAATAACGAAGCATGCATGCATATATATATATATGTACTAACCTAATGACATGTTGATGCCCCGATTTTGGAGCTCTCGGTACATCTGGCACAAGGAGCAGCACTCGCAGCAGTACTCGACACAGGCGTCGCAACAAGGTGTCTCCGGCAAGTTGTACAGCATCCGTAGGTTCTTCCGATAAACGCATGTGTAAATCCATTGAAAGCCGCCCGCACAAAAGCAAAGGAAGCAGAATAGACAACAACTCCCAGAAGAAGCTAATTAAGGCAATACAATTAATGAATATCTTTTTTAAAATCCAACTTAAAACAAGCACTGCAGATTTTTCGACAGAATAACAAATTAAGGAATAAATTTCTGATGCATGTACAAACTAGCCAGTTGCACTACAATTGTATCTTTTTAGATAGAAAGATATGGAGGTGAAGCCTGCTAACTTTCATTTAGGGTGTCTTTGGATGGATGAAAAATAGTCACTAAATCAGGTTAGCACTATTCCGAGCTACTCTATTTTTCATTTTAGTGTGTTTGGGTTAGCAAATTAATATAGATTATTTTTTGTTTGTCTTTTGTGAATTTTCTCACTATTCTACCAACTCAATAAAATATTGGGTTAGCTATTATTCTCAATCTTAGAATGAGCTTTATTTTTACTCTATTTCTTGTTTCATCCAAGCGTCTCCTTAATATCAATAAAGAACTCTCATTCAAATTTCAGAACTACGATCTCCCATATGAAAGATATTTGTCCATAATTTGTTACTAGTCCAAATTAAGACTGGTTGTTAATTAAATGAATATTCCTTTATATATAATTAATTGATCCGATTTTGGAAATTTGTAGTCTTCAAAGGCTATTAGATTTCCCTAATCATCTCTTGGCCATTCCTGTTTTCTGAATGTTAATTTGTAATATTGAGAGTAACCTTACAAAACCAATAACTTTTTTTCATAAAATTTCTGAAAAATATTGTTGGTGGCAAATAGCTATAGATAGTACTTACATGACATTCCTCTATCTGTGATATGTGCAATT
The DNA here is from genome assembly GCA_964058825.1 of Carex arenaria. NCBI lineage: Eukaryota > Viridiplantae > Streptophyta > Magnoliopsida > Poales > Cyperaceae > Carex > Carex arenaria. The sequence goes on along the minus strand of CAXKVW010000482.1, from coordinate 179,035 downwards.
CTGCCAAACGTTACACAAGGACACCAAAATGTTAGGCAGCCTGAACAAAATTTAACAAAATAATCAGGTAATAAGTAATAAAATTGAGATCATACTATAATCTTTTATTTAATGTAACTATATTTTGGACTGTAAAGATATAGAATATAACATAAAAAAAATAGATGTATGTTAGAATTAACTAAAATTTAATATATATTTCTTGTGAATACTCAAAAAGATAAAATAACAATGAAAACTCATCACTTCTTTTTGCAAGCTCTCCTACATGTTTCTAAACACATATTTAGGTGCATGCTTACAACTGTTGAAGTCCTCGAAGCAGCCACACAGGCCGGTCGTCCACGCCTGTGTTGGAGTCCCGACCATGGACACCGGCGATAGCTGTCCTGGCTCATTGGGCTTAGCATATTGCATGTTAATTTCCAGAGTGATTCTGATTTTGTTTAATTTCAGTTTTTTTTTTTTTTCACAAGTGGCTTGATGAGATCGTATATATAGAAAGCTTAATTTTATAAATTTGTGTTTATATATATATTGTACGGTGAGCCGGCCCCAGCCAGCCAGCGTTTACTTGAAAAGAGCAAACAAAATGGAGAACGATTAGAATATTTACCTGACTGATCTCGCAGCTGGATGTGAGTAAACCAAATCATGGAGAATAATTAGACTAATTACCTAAAAATTAATTTAATTGACACGTACGCAGCCGGGAATGCCGGATGCATAACTTATATATATATATATATAGTCTATTAATTGCAGAAATATTCGACTACGTACGTGAAGGTTAGTTGTAGTCATGACGTACGTTCTTTTGAAAAATAAATAAGTAAATAAGATAGTTTATTTGGGTTTTGCTTCTTGAAAACTGGGTACAATCATACAAGATATAACGTATATCTCGAGTTGTACTAATATAAAAAAAAAAAAAAAACGACTAATTGTACTCAAGGTTTTGTACCCAAGTCAATTGTCATTTGAGTATATAGCACTATACAATACTGTAAAAGAATATATTGCAAACTATAAAACTCAATGCGGCTACTGTAAAATAAGCACAATATCTTCTTGAAAGTCGCTACTTTTAAAAAGTGCTCCCAGAGTTAGTTGCTAACACAATTTCACCAGAACCACTTGGACAACAAACAATCAACAATGCTGTGTAAAATACAATACTAAATCCTATAAATCTCAATACAAATACTATAAAATAAGCAATCACAAGTAATGACTTTTCAAAGTGGTCCCGAGTTAGTTACTAACTATTTTGACCAAGATCACTTTGACAACTTGCAGAACTTTGACCAGAACCACTTGGACCATTTCTACAAGCTCTTTAACAACTTTCCAACTAATCTGGAACCACTTTAAATACTAAAAAATTACTCTTTGAATACTGTTAACTTGATTTTTCTTTAAAAAAATATTCAAAATTTTAGCTTTTTTATATATGCATCAATCATGTAAAACAACAAGATGGGTCATGTAAAAGAACAAGATGTATACTGTAAAACAACAATGTTAATACTATAATTTTTTTCAAAATTTTAATTTTTTATATTTGCATCTATATCTTGTAAAATAACAAGATCGATACTTTAGAACAATAAGATGGAAACTTTAAAACAACATCATGAATACTATAAAACAAATAAATGGATGATGTAAAACAACAATGTTAATACTGTAAAACAAAAGCATACACAAAAACATAAATATCTTCCAACAAACATAACATTCCTTACAAATTAAAATAAACATATTTTTCACCAAACATATTATTTCTAACCAACATATTATTCACCAAAGACATATTTACATCATTTACTAATAAAAAAAAGTACATAAATATACTGTTCCATCACTAGAATAAAAAGGTTATCACTTAAGAACCCTCTGATGAACATTATAAGGATGAGTTTTTTTTTTTAAGGTTAGTGGCTTTAAATGTCAACTAACAATTCTATTGATAAAAAAACAAACTTACAACGAGTCAAATGACTCCCCAATACAAAATCTAAATTTGTATTCTCACAAAATTCTCCAAATTACTCTAAATAACTCTAAAATTCTAATCTCACTTATATACACTCATAATTACTCTATTACCTTAAACTCTATAGCTCTCTACGACCGGATCCGCTCTTTCAACCGACACTGCACTCCGACGTTCGAATCTACTCACCCGTGCTCCGATCGAGACGACGTAGAGACTCAATACTCCGAGCTCCGACAATACCGCACTCTCAGCTCCGATCGGCTCCGCTCGGCTTCGGTTCCTTCCCTCTCTCATTTTTCTCTCCACTCAAGAAAGTAGAGCCGTGAGAGAGGGGAGGAGCTATATCGGAGGTGAGATCTAGAAGAGTGAGAGAACGAGCTAGAGGAGAAAACAGAAGAGGAGGAGAAAAAGTAGTGGCGGCTAGAGTTTTGAAAAATCCCCTTTTGAGAGAAGAGGAGGAGAATAAAAAATATAAGGATGAGTTAAAAGTCACATCTCTAGAACATGACATTCCTTTAATATATCCACAGTTGCTTAATGGGTGTCTCATATTCCATCACCTGTAGTACTAACTCAATAATTTGCATTAATCAATCAAGATATGTAAAATAAAGAAAAAAAAAATTAATGCATAGATCCTTTAAATTATTGCATATATCATGTAAAACTGTTAGATAGATCATGTAAAATATTGTATAGATCATATAAACTTATTTGATAGATCATGGAAACCTATGTATCCAAATCTGCTGTTTGCCAAATTGGCAAGCAGGATCTTGTTTTTTCAAATCTTACCATTAAATTTTTTTCATGCACGAATCTCAACACAGATGAATGATTTGATTTAAAAAAGCAGGGTCCTGCTTGCCCATTTGGCAAGCAGCAGAGTCAGTTCCGGAAACCTATTAGATAGATCTTGTTAGTAGTGAGTTCTCTAGAAGAAATATTTTGGCAAAACCGTGTTATCGAATACGGAACAGATTGGATAAATGGATAATCAAATCAATTACTAGATTTTCACAAGATGAATATTGTACAACAACAATGTTAATACTGTAAAACAACAAGATGAACAGTCAACCCATCAAAAATTACAAAACCAGACCAAATCGACAGCTGACATATTAAATTAGATCATATCAGACTCGAAGTATTACCAGCTGATCGGATCAGGATTCGCCAGAAGCAGTGAATCAGTAGTGATATGGAACAAAAAAGAAAAATAAGAACGAAAACCCTGCGAATTTTGCCTATTAATGCCATCAAAAACCTCGCCACTTGTTTGACTGAGAACTTTGGGTGAAACACTTTTCGACTGAAAACTGCAATATGAAATATTGTAAAATCGTTTCTCTTACTCCTTAGGCCACTCGTTCGGTAGCGACCGATAGTTGTTGCAGATTCCACTTGATACGCCCCTTCCCGGATGCAGACGGGCCGTATAGCTGGACTTTCGGTTTACTGGGCTCGACCTGCGTAGGGTCTGCAGGCCGAGATGTGTGGGGTGGAGTGCCGTGCTGTGGGCGTGACGTGTGTGTCTAAGGTCTTTAACTCTTCCCTATCATACCTCAGTAAGTGTGTCAAAAATCCAACCCGCAATAAATGAAGCTCAGTGCCTTAAATAGGCCTGGTTGTCCGTACGGGCGGTAAGGGCACCGCATGCTGCGGTGGGAATATGCTGAGGCCGAGCTGGGCCCTCTCGGTGCTGGCACCAAGCGAGGCCCAGTTCGGTCTCTTGTCAGGCCGGGATTCGGCCTGTTACTGCTCCTTCCGTTCGGCCTTTGTGTGAGGGCCGGGTGCGAGCAGCTTTCGGCCTGGGCCGTTGATGGTGTGGCGGGGTCAGCTAGGCCTGGACTTTCTTCGTGGCTGCGGCCTGGCCCGTGTTAGGGCTCTAAGGCCGAGCCTACGTCATTTGTCCGAGGCCTGCTTTGTCGTGGGCCATGGGAACAAGGCCCTATCATTTGCCCCTGAAGCCGGGATGCATGGAGCCGAATGCATCTTGGCTTAATAGTATTTTTTGGTGACTTAATTATTCCTCACGTCGTTTTGGTGTTAGCCTATTGGCTTACTGCTGGAAGTGTTTCCAGGCTGTGGTGTGTTTTGCCGGGTGGTGTTTTGGTACGGCGATTCTGGCATTTTTTAGCTATGTTGCTGGGAGAACGTTATACGTGAGCTTCTCTGTTTTTCCCTGTGCTTTTTAAATTGGGGTACTTGGGATACGGGGCTTTGTTTTTTGGTGCGCGCAGTTCGGCGCTAATATGCAGGTTTTGTTGCTTTCGTTGTTCTGCGCCGAGGTGACTTTGTTACCTCGGCGTCACGTGATGTTAAGGCAGCCGTTGCCCCGTCGTGTTGTGTCAAGGTGACTTTGCTACCTCGGCGTTGCCACCTAATTAATATATATATATATATATATATATATATATATATATTTTTTTTTTTTTTTTTTGCTTGCGCGGGTCCTGTTGTTGTCACGCGGTGATTTTATCAAACATCGTGCATATTTCTTAGAGGCAAAGATCGTGCGCATGTTTTATATTTGTGAAATCGCACTCAGTGTTGTTTAAACTTGAGAGAATGGCTAACCTCTGGCCGGGGCATCCCCTTTTACGGCAGGCATACTTTCCTCTTTTCCGCTGCTTCGCCCGCGGTTCCTTTGTCCAGCTGGCTGGTTGGCTTTTCCGCTAGATTGGCTTTGCCTTCCTTCTGGTTGTCGTCTTCGGTCCTGGCTTCTTTCGCTAAGGTCTCATTCTTTCACCTCCCCCGGAGGGTCGGCTTTAGTCGTAACCTTAGCGAGGTCTTCTTTTCCTTCGCTAAGGTCTCATTCTTTCACCTTCCCCGGAGGGTCGGCTTTAGTCGTAACCTTAGCGAGGTCTTCTTTTCCTTCGCTAAGGTCTCATTCTTTCACCTTCCCGAGGGGTCGGCTTCCTCGTAACCTGGCGAAGCAGTCTTCACCCGAGATCCGACGCTTGCCAGGTTTCATTCTTACACCGCCCCGGGGGGTCGGCTTTCTCGTAACCTGGCGAAGCGGCCTTCACTCGAGATCTGCTGCTTACCAGGTTTCATTTTTACACCGCCCCAAAGGGTTGGCTTTCACGTAACTTGGTGAAACAGTCTTCACTGGCCGTCTGCTGCAATAATAAAGTTAGTGCAGCAATAATAAAGCACAGGTGAAGCAGTCTTTACTCGCCATCTGCTGCTTGCCAGGTTTCATTCTTACACCGCCCCGGGGGGTCGGCTTTCTCGTAACCTGGCGAAGCAGTCTTCACTGTCCATCTGCTGCAATAATAAAGTTAGTGCAGCAATAATAAAGCACCTTAATCGTACCTGGCGTAGCAATCTTCACTCGCCTTCTGCTGCTTACCAGGTTTCATTCTTTCACCGTCCCGAGGGGTCTGCTTCCTCGTAACCTGGCGAAGCAGTCTTCACTCGAGATCCGACGCTTGCCAGGTTTCATTCTTACACCGCCCCGGGGGGTCGGCTTTCTCGTAACCTGGCGAAGCGGCCTTCACTCGAGATCTGCTGCTTGCCAGGTTTCATTCTTACACCGCCCCAAAGGGTCGGCTTTCACGTAACCTGGTGAAGCAGTCTTCACTGGCCGTCTGCTGCAATAATAAAGTTAGTGCAGCAATAATAGAGCACAGGCGAAGCAGTCTTCACTCGCCATCTGCAGCAATAATAAAGTTAGTGCAGCAATAATAAAGCAAAGGCGACGCAGTCTTCCCTCACCATCTGCTGCTTGCCAGGTTTCATTCTTACACCGCCCCGGGGGGTCGGCTTTCTCGTAACCTGGCGAAGCGGTCTTCATTGGCCGTATGCTCAAGGCCAGACCCCTTCACCTTCATACGGTGAAAGTAAAGGCGAAGGCGTCACCTAGCCCAGCGAAGGTGAATGCGAAAGGCATCACCTTACCCGGCGAAGGTGAAGGCGAAGGCGTCACCTAACCCGGCGAAGGTGAAGGCCGAGGCGTCACCTTACCCGGCGAAGGTGAAGGCGGAGGCTTCCCCATACCCGGCGAAGGTGAAGGCCGAGGCGTCGCCTAACCCGGCGAAGGTGAAGGCCGAGGCGTCGCCTTACCCGGCGAAGGTGAAGGCGGAGGCTTCCCCATACCCGGCGAAGGTGAAGGCCGAGGCGTCGCCTAACCCGGCGAAGGTGAAGGCCGAGGCGTCGCCTTACCCGGGGAAGGTGAAGGCCGAGGCATCAACTTACCCGGCGAAGGTGAAGTCCGAGGCGTCACCTAACCCGGCGAAGGTGAAGGCGGAGGCGTCCCCTAACCCGGCGAAGGTGAAGGCGCAGGAGTCACCTTACCCGGCGAAGGTGACGGCCGAGGTGTCACCAAGCCCGGCGAAGGTGAAGGCCGAGGCGTCGCCTAACCCGGCGAAGGTGAAGGCGCAGGAGTCACCTTACCCAGCGAAGGTGAAGGCCGAGGCGTCACCAAGCCCGGCGAAGGTGAAGGCCGAGGCGTCACCAAGCCCGGCGAAGGTGAAGGCGAAGGATTCACCTTACTCGGCGAAGGTGAAGGCGGAGGCTTCACCTTATCCAGCGAAGGTGAACGCGGAGGCTTCACCTTACCCGGCGAAGGTGAAGGCCGAGGCGTCACCTAACCCGGCGAAGGTGAAGGCGAAGGATTCACCTTACGCGGCGAAGGTGAAGGCGGAGGCTTCACCTTACCCAGCGAAGGTGAACGGGGAGGCTTCACCTTACCCGGCGAAGGTGAAGGCCGAGGCGTCACCTAACCCGGCGAAGGTGAAGACGGAGGCGTCACCAAGCCCGGCGAAGGTGAAGGCCGAGGCGTCACCTAACCCGGCGAAGGTGAAGGCCGAGGCGTCACCAAGCCCGGCGAAGGTGAAGTCCGAAGCGTCACCTTATCCGGTGAAGGTGAAGGCGCAGGCGTCACCTTACCCGGCGAAGGTGAAGGCCGAGGCGTCACCTAACCCGGCGAAGGTGAAGGCGCAGGCTTGACCTTACCCGGCGAAGGTGAAGGCGGAGGCTTCACCTTATCAAGCGAAGGTGAAGGCGCAGGAGTCACCTTACCCGGCGAAGGTGAAGGCCGAGGCGTCACCAAGCCCCGGCGAAGGTGAAGGCGAAGGATTCACCTTACTCGGCGAAGGTGAAGGCGGAGGCTTCACCTTACCCAGCGAAGGTGAACGCGGAGGCTTCACCTTACCCGGCGAAGGTGAAGGCCGAGGCGTCACCTAACCCGGCAAAGGTGAAGGCGGAGGCGTCACCAAGCCCGGCGAAGGTGAAGGCCGAGGCGTCACCAAGCCCGGCGAAGGTGAAGGCCGAGGCGTCACCAATCCCCGGCGAAGGTGAAGGCGAAGGATTCACCTTACTCGGCGAAGGTGAAGGCGGAGGCTTCACCTTATCCAGCGAAGGTGAACGCGGAGGCTTCACCTTACCCGGCGAAGGTGAAGGCCGAGGCGTCACCTAACCCGGCGAAGGTGAAGGCGAAGGATTCACCTTACGCGGCGAAGGTGAAAGCGGAGGCTTCACCTTACCCAGCGAAGGTGAACGGGGAGGCTTCACCTTACCCGGCGAAGGTGAAGGCCGAGGCGTCACCTAACCCGGCGAAGGTGAAGACGGAGGCGTCACCAAGCCCGGCGAAGGTGAAGGCCGAGGCGTCACCGAACCCGGCGAAGGTGAAGGCCGAGGCGTCACCAAGCCCGGCGAAGGTGAAGTCCGAAGCGTCACCTTATCCGGTGAAGGTGAAGGCGCAGGCGTCACCTTACCCGGCGAAGGTGAAGGCCGAGGCGTCACCTAACCCGGCGAAGGTGAAGGCGCAGGCTTGACCTTACCCGGCGAAGGTGAAGGCGGAGGCTTCACCTTATCAAGCGAAGGTGAAGGCGCAGGAGTCACCTTACCCGGCGAAGGTGAAGGCCGAGGCGTCACCAAGCCCCGGCGAAGGTGAAGGCGAAGGATTCACCTTACTCGGCGAAGGTGAAGGCGGAGGCTTCACCTTACCCAGCGAAGGTGAACGCGGAGGCTTCACCTTACCCGGCGAAGGTGAAGGCCGAGGCGTCACCTAACCCGGCAAAGGTGAAGGCGGAGGCGTCACCAAGCCCGGCGAAGGTGAAGGCCGAGGCGTCACCAAGCCCGGCGAAGGTGAAGGCCGAGGCGTCACCAATCCCCGGCGAAGGTGAAGGCGAAGGATTCACCTCACTCGGCGAAGGTGAAGGCGGAGGCTTCACCTTACCCAGCGAAGGTGAAAGGGGAGGCTTCACCTTACCCGGCGAAGGTGAAGGCCGAGGCGTCACCTAACCCGGCGAAGGTGAGGGCGGAGGCGTCACCAAGCCCGGCGAAGGTGAAGGCCGAGGCGTCACCAAGCCCGGCGAAGGTGCAGGCCGAGGCGTCACCTAACCCGGCGAAGGTGAGGGCGGAGGCGTCACCAAGCCCGGCGAAGGTGAAGGCCGAGGCGTCACCAAGCCCGGCGAAGGTGCAGGCCGAGGCGTCACCTTACCCGGCGAAGGTGAAGGCGGAGGCTTCCCCATACCCGGCGAAGGTGAAGGCCGAGGCGTCACCAAGCCCCGACGAAGGTGAAGGCGAAGGATTCACCTCACTCGGCGAAGGTGAAGGCGGAGGCTTCACCTTACCCAGCGAAGGTGAAAGGGGAGGCTTCACCTTACCCGGCGAAGGTGAAGGCCGAGGCGTCACCTAACCCGGCGAAGGTGAAGGCCGAGGCTTCACCTTACCCGGCGAAGGTGAACGCGGAGGCTTCACCTTACCCGGCGAAGGTGAAGGCCGAGGCGTCACCTAACCCGGCGAAGGTGAAGGCGGAGGCGTCACCAAGCCCGGCGAAGGTGAAGGCCGAGGCGTCACCAAGCCCGGCGAAGGTGAAGGCCGAGGCGTCACCAAGCCCGGCGAAGGTGAAGGCCGAGGCATCACCTTACCCGGCGAAGGTGAAGGCGGAGGCTTCACCTTACCCAGCGAAGGTGAAAGGGGAGGCTTCACCTTACCCGGCGAAGGTGAAGGCCGAGGCGTCACCTAACCCGGCGATGGTGAAGGCGGAGGCCTGACCTTACCCGGCGAAGGTGAAGGCGGAGGCCTGACCTTACCCGGCGAAGGTGAAGGCGCAGGATTCACCTTACTCGGCGAAGGTGAAGGCGGAGGCTTCACCCTATCCAGCGAAGGTGAACGCGGAGGCTTCACCTTACCCGGCGAAGGTGAAGGCCGAGGCGTCACCTAACCCGGCGAAGGTGAAGGCGAAGGATTCACCTTACGCGGCGAAGGTGAAGGCGGAGGCTTCACCTTACCCAGCGAAGGTGAACGGGGAGGCTTCACCTTACCCGGCGAAGGTGAAGGCCGAGGCGTCACCTAACCCGGCGAAGGTGAAGACGGAGGCGTCACCAAGCCCGGCGAAGGTGAAGGCCGAGGCGTCACCTAACCCGGCGAAGGTGAAGGCCGAGGCGTCACCAAGCCCGGCGAAGGTGAAGTCCGAAGCGTCACCTTACCCGGTGAAGGTGAAGGCGCAGGCGTCACCTTACCCGGCGAAGGTGAAGGCCAAGGCGTCACCTAACCCGGCGAAGGTGAAGGCGCAGGCTTGACCTTACCCGGCGAAGGTGAAGGCGGAGGCTTCACCTTATCCAGCGAAGGTGAACGCGGAGGCTTCACCTTACCCGGCGAAGGTGAAGGCCGAAGGTTTCGGTTTCGGTTTCGCACATTTTAGGTGAAGGTGCCTTTATCTGTCTAGCGAAGGCGTTGGCCCCACGGTGGTTGATACGCCCCTTCCCGGATGCAGGCGGGCCGTATAGCTGGACTTTCGGTTTACTGGGCTCGACCTGCGTAGGGTCTGCAGGCCGAGATGTGGGGGGTGGAGTGCCGTGCTGTGGGCGTGACGTGTGTGTCTGAGGTCTTTAACTCTTCCCTATCATACCTCAGTAAGTGTGTCAAAAATCCAACCCGCAATAAATGAAGCTCAGTGCCTTAAATAGGCCTGGTTGTCCGTACGGGCGGTAAGGGCACCGCATGCTGCGGTGGGAATATGCTGAGGCCGAGCTGGGCCCTCTCGGTGCTGGCACCAAGCGAGGCCCAGTTCGGTCTCTTGTCAGGCCGGGATTCGGCCTGTTACTGCTCCTTCCGTTCGGCCTTTGTGTGAGGGCCGGGTGCGAGCAGCTTTCGGCCTGGGCCGTTGATGGTGTGGCGGGGTCAGCTAGGCCTGGACTTTCTTCGTGGCTGCGGCCTGGCCCGGGTTAGGGCTCTAAGGCCGAGCCTACGTCATTTGTCCGAGGCCTGCTTTGTCGTGGGCCATGGGAACAAGGCCCTATCACCACTGATGGCAAAGAAGAGGAGCATGATCTCCTTACCACTCCTCAGGTGGCACTGCATCGGCAACTGACTGACCTTCCCGACCAAGATCAATACTGTAAAATCACAAGATTGATATTGTAAAACCACAAGATGGATACTGTAAAACCACAAGGTGAATACTGTAAAACCACAAGGTGAATGCTATAAAACAAAACCATACCAGATCGATAGCTGGCTAGTTAGATCAGATTATATTAGATTCAAATTATTATCATATCAGATCAGGATCCGCCAGAAACAGTGGATCAGTGGCAATATAGCTTGCTGAATACATAGAGCACATTAACAAAGTTTTGGTTACAACTTGCGGCAGATTTCAAAGGAAAATTTGAATTATCATGGCACAAAAATTCAAAGAAAAAACATCCAAATATTGATAATCGACAAACCTTTAAAATACTCATATTTTTCTAATTTTACTCGATCGTACTCACCAAATCAAATTGTGACGAGTGGTACTTGAATGCATCAGTTTCAACCTTTGAACATTTTGAAAATCAAGCCATGAAATATATACGTGTCACCCGTAGCTTGCTATATGCAATTTCTCAAAAAAAAATATCAATTGATTTCCAACCTAAATCACGGTAGATAATATGGTTTCGCAAACTTCGTTCATTCTTTGATGAATTTCTAACAATAATCTGGCGAACTCAATTGAAGATGCTCCGAGTGCTCCAATAATTTAAAATCAACACATCAAGATGAATCATAATATCCTTAAAAAACGAATTTTGCAATCAGCGAAGAATTTTTTGAAACACGAACCGAACCTTAGAGATAGCAGTGATATCAGTGAAGGGAGCGATCGCATGCAAGAGAGTGTTTTGAAAAAAAACGGAAAGGAGAGATTGGAGATTTATAAGACAGTTACGAAACAGTTTGAAACGCATATGAAGTGGGAATCAGAACGGCGTGGATAAAAGGCGGGTACAAAAAAAAAACTGGATATAGAAATCTTTTCTCAAAAAAAATATATAACATTAGAGAAAATAGTAGATATTTATGTCTTGAAAAAATGGCACTAGAAAAAATTATGCAAGGCATTATTAGGGCACAAAAACAACGGGCATTCTAATCCTACTTAACTAACATATAAAACTCATATCTGTGAAAACAGAGAGGGAACAAAAAGGACCTTCCCATAATTGAAGTAGGAGGTAATTAAAAGATTAGGTTATGTCATTAATTAGTAGAGTTAAAATGTCGTTGTTTTCATATTTTTTATTTTTTATTTTTAAATTAGTAGGTTATGAACTATTTGACATGATCTCCATATTAAAATATACTTGGAGTCTTGGAGTTGGAGATCAAATTTTAATTTTTTAGATTGATACAAAATTACTGTTTTTGAACCATAAAAAAAATGTAATTTTGTACCTATCTAAATAAATAGTAAAAAAATCCAAATCAATATAAAATTTAATCTTCAAGCACATTTAATATGGAGATCATATTGAGAGGTTTGGATCACCCTTTTGAACTCTGAAAACGAAGATAAGAGTTTGGGACATGAGTGGGCATAAAATCAATGGGGGCATTTTAACCCTACACGTGATTAAATGTAATTTTAGAATATTAGACTTGATTAATTTGATTTTTTTTTGTGTATTTGATATAATAAAATTGTTTTGGATATATATATGTGAGTTATTATAATTTAGAACGATAAATATGTTAATATATATTTTAGAAGGACATTACATATTTTTTTAATAATTTTTAAGGATAAACCTAAAATTCCCCCTAAATAGATTAAAAAAATCAGTAGCAATATAATGGGGATAATAATAATAGTTATTATTATTTGTATTATATTAATATTATAATACTCTTAATGTTTGTATAATTACTTTCTTTTAATAATAAAATTGCAAAAAAATAATCAACGAATATAAAGAAAAGAAAATGAATGAAAATTTTGTAATAGAAATGAAAGATCTTCAAATTTCTTTCAAAAGATATATTATTATTTATCTTTCACTCTATTTATATTTTATTAGTCTTTTAATGATTTTCTTTTAAAAATATCTTCTTTCATCTTATTACTTAGCCAAAAAAAAATTGAAATACCTAACGCTCGAACTATAGTGGAAAAAATGACACGGCAGAACCGGCTCCGTTATGGAACGGTACGGTTACGGTACGAAACATTCGTCGGTTACGTGCTGTGACTCGCGTGTCCCGTGTCATTATCTTCTTTTAAAAATTTGGCACAACAAGGCACATCACGCGAAAGATCTAGTTAAGGCACGACACGTGGTCACGTGAGTCGCGTTTGGTCACGGCACGTTTGGACACGACGTGACTCACATGACATGACCATTCGCATGACGTGGCCATCTCTTGACATTTTGATCACAACACAGTACGAGATCAAAATCACAACGTATTAGTTACGACACGGCACGGCACAGCACGACACGTTTTTCCACTCTAGCCCCAACCAATTCTCATGTCTCTTTTTCCAAAAAAAATTCTTTGTTCCCCAATAGGAAAATGAGCTGAATAATGCTTAAGCCACCATTTACGGCCCAGCCTTTAGCCCGAAGCCCACTTCGTAGTAGTGTCAACTAAGCTTCCCACGCCTTGAACTTGGTCCAACTTTCTTCTTCGCTTTTTCAGTCTTTCTTCTAGAGTCAACCCCTGTTTGAATCAATTATTTGTTGTTCAAAAAAAAATTATAATAAGTAAAAAAAATCACTTCCTTGTTCTACTTTGGTCGGACCATACCTTCACTTCTTAACTATCTCAAAACCCCAATCGAAGAGAAATCTCGTCTGAGACTTAGTTTCTAGAAGAATCGACTGCACGGCAGCGATGGCTGGGTCTGGTTTCCTCTTTTCCCCTTTCTCACGCTTGTTTCGTTTGTCTCGTTAAGTAATCGAAGAAATTATGTTGGATTTTTATCGGATAAAAGTAGGTCGTGGTAGTAGCAGTATGACTTGATTGATTGCAGTTGTTTGGTTATGCTTTATGAGAGCTTATCATTGGTCTTTAATACCACTGCTGCTTTCTTGCTTCAGAAGTAATTAAACAGTGTTCATTGTCTATTTTTCCACCTATGTGTTAATCTCTAAGATGTTGATGTAATGGTACTTTATTAAATAAAATTAATTGTCCCCTTTCAAGGGAACTACTTATCTGTTAAGCTTTGGGTTTTTTTTTTTTGTTAATTGCTACTTATTTTTTGCTTAATATTGCCCAGATACCCAAAATTGATAGAACAGAATTGGAGTTCAATGTCAGATTGAACTTGGACTTGTATATTTAATATGAAATTTTATTAATATTTCATGTTTTTCTTGTTGTTATAGGCCTTCATGGCTTGTTGACAGCAGAAGAATTGCAACTAAGATAAAGAATGCCTCTGAACAGACAGATCCAACTAGAGCCAAATGGCCAAGTAACCCGACTAAATCTTGCCCAAATTGCAACCATGTTATTGACAATAGTGATGTAAGATTTGCATCTTTGGTGAACTTTATGAATTTAATGATGTAAATCAGCAACAGAAAAAGGAGCTTTTTTCTGAATTTCTTCTGTCTAGTTCTCGAAGATCTAAGTTGATAGTTAATAATATAAATAATGATAAGAATGACCTTAATCTTTGGTTTGAAGGTTGAACATGAGTATCCTGGCTTGCCGAAAGGTGTGAAATTTGATCCTTCAGATCAAGAGCTGCTCTGGCATTTACTCGCTAAGGCTGGAAGAAGCAATACAAAGCCTCATCCTTTTATTAATGAGTTCATACCAACTGTTGAGAAAGATGAGGGGATATGTTACACTCATCCTAAGCGACTACCTGGTTTGTGTGTGTGTGTGTGTGCCAGAGAGAGCGAGAGAAGCTTGTTTCTAATCTTTGTAGTGTATTGCTTTTGTTATTGCTTTTCCTAGGAGAGACAAAGTTGCAGTTTCAGGTTTGGTACGACAAAGCATTATTGTTGCCACTAACATGAGTAGTTGGCCTTTCAATAAAATAACCTTAATGAACACCCACAAAAATAAGAAGAGAAAAAAGAGAAAATTCGGTACAGAAATGGTCTGTATAAGCTCTTGTCAGAATTGTTCATAGTTATACCAGGTTTGCACCCAAAACCAAAATGATTTCCCTCCATTCTTTCAATAAAAAATGCCCAAATGAACACAGTAAAAGAGAAAGAACCTGGTGCTATACATGATCTGTATCAGGCTATACCAGTGGCATACATATCATAGCCAATCCCCTATATTGTAGTCCATCTGAAACCCCAATACGTCATTCAGGTGTTATTCTATACTTAAAAGTTTCACTTTTCAGCTTTTAAATGTTTACTTTGTTCTAAAAGGGGTAAAGCAGGATGGAAGCGTCTCCCACTTCTTCCACAGGACCTTCAAAGCATACAACACTGGCACTAGAAAGAGACGAAAGATAAACACTGATGATCCAGGTGATGTGCGCTGGCACAAGACTGGCAAGACGAAGCCTGTTTCAATCGATGGCAAACACATTGGCTGCAAGAAGATAATGGTGTTGTACATGAGTACGTCCAAGGGGGGGAAGCCAGAAAAAATGAACTGGGTCATGCACCAGTACCACCTTGGTACCGATGAGGATGAGAAGGATGGTGAATACGTCGTATCAAAATTGTTTTATCAGCAGCAGGCACAGAAAACAGGTGAGAAGATTGTACAGGATGTGGTTGGGGCGGATGTGGTGGATGAGGTAGGAATGGATTTGGAGTTGGATGTGTTTGACGTGCCCAAGTTGTGCCACACTGATCAGACAGGACATGAGAAGACTGTTCAAGAGCCGGAGTTGGCTTCTGAGCCGGTGAGCATTGTCTTAACTTCGTACTGGAATGTTTTCTGCATTTTGGATTTCATAACAATATTGTTTTGGACTTTTACCATTTGGTCCAATTCAAGTTAGTGCTGTACCTATCACATCTATTTTGGTACTGTTCAAGTTAGTGTGGTACCTATCAGGTAGTAAGGTTCCTTACTTTTTGGTGTTATTGAAGTTTAGAATATTAAATAGTTCAAAGGGCTAGTTGAAATTTAACCAGGAACTCTGATTTACCAGTACTAGTATAAAGGTTATTGGACAGGTCATAACTAAATTATATTATTAGTGAATAAATTCATCTTCGTGACAGGTTTGCTTCAAAATAACCCTTTGTCATTTAAAGACTCAAAATTATTGTACTTGCGTTTACCATCCAGATCGTGCCACAAGAACAAGTGGATATCCCTGAAATACAGAAAGGGGAAGATCCTATAGAGCATGATGAGTACGAAAAACCTGATAACGAGATCACGCAGCCGATGGAAGAGTCGAAAGGATGGAATTGTGAGGGTCAATTCTCTGAAGAACTCATGGATTCTCAGCAGTTGGCAGCGAATATTTCAGTGCTAAACGAGTTTCTCCTTAGCCAGAGCCAAAGTGAGAGCCAGACGGAAACTGGATTTGGAGAAGATGAAAAGCAAAAGAGGAGTCTGGTACCGTGTGGTGGTGGCACTTTGTCACATTATGTCAATAAGCCCGAAGAATTGAAGAAGGATTTGGAAGACTGCATCAAAGTGGCCACCTTGGAGAACTTGAATTATGACACCGACAGGGCTGATGAGTTTCGGTTGAGCCAGCTTGACTGCTATAAGGTATGAACTACTCAAATGTGCCAGATCTCCAATGCCAGCTTGTTCATTCTCGAAATAATATCGTATGGTATAAATTACAGCATAAGATATTATTTTTGGCATTGTTTAAGGCCCAAACTGTAACATGAGGCTGGAACTACTAACCATTTAAGAAAACGAAAGGAAACACGCCTGAGAATTTATCTGTAGAAAGTGATATCCAAATGCTACCTAGCTATCTGAGGATTTATCTGACTGATATGGTGTTGGAAACTGGAATAATAATAATTATTATTATTTTTATTTTTTTTTTGTGCATATCCTTTTTTATTTGAATCTTTTGTCAGTCGCCTTATTCCCATTTTATTGATTTGTTGATATAGGATAATGAATCACAGGATAGCTTCTTGACATCCTTGGCCGGAGCGGAATGAGCATTGTCAAGCTGCTTTATGGTAGTGGCTCACTTTTGAAAACAAAATCTGCAATGTTATATGTACGTACGCCATACTGTTCTCGTCATTTTTTGTTATCTATGTTGTCAAACATGTCAGGTGAACGTGGAATTTTGTACCACAAAATGACTATCTATGTTGTCAAACATGTCAGGTGAATATGGTATTTTGTACCACAATTTGTTGTAACGCTAAATTATGTGACAAATATTATCTTTATAATGACAAAACATGTGTTTGGATGTGCTTCTGCCTTCTGCTATTACTGAATATAATTGACGAAGGTGAAGTGTTTGCCTTCTCTTTTGCTTCCTCATATATTTATACTGAGAGAGAGAGAGAGAGAGAGAGAGAGGGAGGGAGGAGAAGCCAACAACAGGATTAAGTGTCAAGACATCTCGGTTAGCATGGACTCTTTTCCATTTTGTTCCTTTGAGTTTTGGACCTAAACCATCCGATTCGAATCCGCTGCTCAGATTCGTCTCGGGATTCGAATTTATTCTCGGAATGTGTGCATTCTAAATTTGGATGGATTGTCTCGGATTTAAATATGACGATCTCAATTTAAAACTCAAAAATTGAGTTACTTCACTTCACTGGATCTGGATTTGCCTTGAGCAGGGTTTCATTTCTCTTCTCCTAGCTCTGCTAGCAATTTCCTTTGTTCTGGTTTTATTGGCAAATTCATCTTGGCAATGCATCGCTTCCTCCTCTGCAACTGCAATTTCTGTTCAGCCGCTCACAACCTCAAGTCGTCAGTCGCTCCTCTAATCCTCCTCCACTCAGGCGCTCCTCTCCTCCTCCGCTCAATCAATCTGCTCAACGCAGCTCGGCAACTCCTCTCCTCTTTCATCAGCGCAGGTTTAATTGCCAATTTGAGTGTTAGTTTCAATTTAAGCTTAATTGTGATTTAATTAGCTATTTAAAATTAATTCAATTGTTAATCATGATTTGATTAGAAAAATTGAGGTCAGTTTCAATCTAATGAATTTAAATTCAATTTGATATTTAAATCTGATTACATAATTTATTTCTCTACTCTAGTGAAATTCATGTATCCGCCCCTGGCCTTGAACCATATTGAAATGGAGTTGTGACCGTCTGATGAGATAATCTGACGACTGAGATTTAAAAGCGATCCCTTATTTTTCTCTGCGTTTCTTGCCGTGCGTACAACGGTGGGGTAACGGATCATTAAAAAATAAAATAGATTGAAATTTACACCATACAAGCCTGAAGTGAACTAGGGCTGCAAACGAATCGAATCGAACTTAATCCAGTTCAATTTTGAGTTCGAATCAATTTTGAACTGAACTGGTTCGAAATTGAAGCAGAGTTTCAAACTGAAAAGAAGAGTTCAAATTTGATTCGATGCGATTCGAACTAGTTCGAAATTGAAGCAAGATTTAGAACTAAAAATAAGAGTTACGAACCGAGCCAGACTCAGTTCGAGTTCAATTCGAACCAATTTCGAACTAAACTGGGTTTAATTCGTTTCAGAACCGAACTAATTTAATTCGTTTCGAACCGATTTTTTTTCAAATTAAATTCAATCGAATCACGAGTAACGAGCTTTTTTTTTTGTGCCCCCTGCTGAAGACGACAACAGTATAAACACGCTACATTTACAAAATATCAAAGTGGCTTGGTTTGACCGTGACGCTCTCTCAATCAAAAATGTATGATGGCGTTGTTTTTTCAGGCGTATCAGTTCAGCTGCGTGACTAATGAATTTAGTTCTCATTTAAATTGTCAAATATAAAATAATTAGATTGATATGCAATAATTGGTTCTTAATTGATATATGTGTTTTTATTCGTATTTACTTTTGAATTGAAGTACTGATATCTAGGGCTGCACAAAAAAATTTGTAGTTCATGATTAGATTCAAGTTTGATTTGAAAAAGTTAGTAAAAAATTTGATTCGAAATAGTTCGAAATTAATTCAAACCAAATTCAAACTAGATCTGGTTCGTTCGAAATAGGTTCGCGGACTATTCTAGTTTGAATCTCAAAATAATGTGAACCGTTGATTTCCGCTGATGACTTAAAAGTTAAAACATAAGCCTGCTCAGTCATAAGTCATAAATCGTAAGTTGTAACTCTCGCTAGCAGTTATGAAACCCTAAACAGTTTTCACCTCTCGCTCTCGGCGACTACGATCACTCTTCCTTGTTGTAAAAGAGTTCGTAAAAAATTCGAAATTGAGTTCGTAAAAAGTTCGATTCGAAATTAATTCAAACCAAACTCAAACTGGAGTAAGTTCGATTCGTTTGCAGCCCAGCTGATATCCATATTGCTAGAAATGTATCAATATCCGGTTATCTGTATTTGTCAATATCCATTTTCGTCCCTAATTATACACAATATTCGTTAGTGCAGTATCGGCTTTAGATCTTGTACAAAATGACTAAAATAAATTATACTCAGTAAACACATTTCAAGAATACAATTAACAATTCACATTTGTCATTCGAATTTTGAGTTTTGAAATTTTAATAAAAAGAATGATGTGGAAAGTTGCCTCACAAAAAAATTGTGACACCAGCTCTTATTAACAAAAATATAATTTAAAATAACTAAGACAATTAGTAAGCAATTTTGTGTGTAAAATGAATATTGGGTTCAATTAATTTCTCTCTTTCTCAAAAACCACTGTATATGTATTCTATTTTGTGGTACTATGGTGGAGCTGCACTTTCAAATTATGAAGGCCAAATATATTGAATTATTGATTATTAATTATATAAAATTTTCATACTAAGTATAAAAATCAATTTTATATTATCATATAATATTTTATTCTAAAATTATGTATAATCACAAAAAATTTAAATGAATGAGGATCAATAAATCTCATTCACTCAATATAGATCCGCCAGTCATACTATACATTGATGGATCCGACTCTGCTGCTTTTTTATAAGAAAAGCAGGGTCCTGCTTTCCCAATCCCAACCATTCAAAATTTTCTAATCGCGTATCTCGATAAAGAAACTTTTCCATACACAAATCTCAACGAATTTGAATGGTTGAGATCGGAAAAGCATGATCCTGCTTTTCTTTAAGAAAAGCAGCAGAGTCCGATTCTACATTGATGTACTATATTTGATCCAAACCAACTCTAGATCAGTATCCTCTGTAATATTCCACAGTGGGATCCATTACTTTATGGTTTGAGATTTACTCTCAATCGCTTTGAGATTCGGACTAGCGCAGAGATTCTCTTGTACGGTACATACTGGAGCAACCCCAACTCACAGTTTTTTTTTTATAAAACGTAAATAAAAAAAAATCAGAAAACAAAGTGATTACTTTTCAAATTACAAAACCATAATCATCAAAAACGAAAAAAAACTTTCAATTACCCATGAAGTAATATGGATGGTTACTCCTTTGCCACTCCATTACACCCTGTGCTACACATAGATTTCACTAATGGAAAAAATGAGGTGGTAACTGAAATTACCACGGAGCAAAAAAAAAAAAATTACTCCATGGTAACTGAAAATTAATTTCAGTTACCCCTTTTTTTGAATCTATAGTTTGGCTCGGAGTGTAATGGTGTGGCAATGAGATAACTAAAAGAAAAAATTTCGATTACCTTAACCGGAAATTATTTTCGATTCTGATATTTTTTATAATTTGAAAAGTAATCAACTTATTTTCTAATTATTATTTTTACGTTTTATAAAAATAAATCCCAAATTCCCCCACCACAAAAAAAGAAAAACTGTGTTTATAAACCTTTTATAGCTAAAATAAAATATTCTAAATCTTTGCATCCTTTTAGAATTAAATGCCATCTGCGCCGCGGTCAACGACTACACATATCACGTTTATTAATTCTTGGTATGATTTGGCAAACACTATTTACGTGTCAGTAACGAATTTGGTCAGCGAAGACATTGTTTTCAGTTGATAACTTTTTTTTACCTATTTACGAAATGGTTTTTTTTTTTTTTTTTTTTAAGATCTGAACGGGCTTGATAAATAATGATCTTGTAATACTCCTATAATAGAGGGAGCACGGGATATAATCTTAATGCTTGGTACAGGTGACGGATCTGATAGCAATGGTACTCCTTTAAGATGTTTGATGCTGTGGTGATTATTTTGGATGTAGGAATTTTTCTATTCAATTCTAGTTCTTTGTTTTCTGTTGCAGGGTTTCTGTAGATATTGTTCTTTTGTAGTTATTATGTGTAGGTATTTTTCTCTAATATTTCGTATGGATAATTGTGAATATTGTCACTGTTGTCGGTTGGTACCAATAATGGTACCAATACGACATGTATTTTGTATGGTTTTCATGTTAATTGAAATTGATGGACATGTCCACTTTTGTTAAAAAAAAAAAAAATTCTCACAAAAACTATAAATTTGAAAAGATGAAATTGTAATTTTTTTCAATTTAGAGGAGAAATTAGCTTCCCTTGTCCTCTAGCTCCTTCTGCCCTTGGATTACTAATACAAAACTCAGTCCATATTGTCTCAGCTCTGACAATTAATTTTCAATTATTCTTTAAAGTTAGCAGCAATTACTGTCAACAGATATATTAATAAAGAAAAAGTATTTCCAAGAGTTTATAATACACCACCAGCAATTAATTTTCAATTAATGTCAAATCATTATTATCTCTGTAATTCATTCACAATTTTATTTTGCGAGACTCATTTAATATATAATATATTTTATTTTGGCATGTTCCAATAGACAATTACAAATTATTTGCAAATGCTGTGTGATGTCATTGATGACGTTTTTTTTATGATATATCAACAAATTTGCTACATAAGTAAAATTGAGAAACTAATAATTATTTTATATTTTACCATAATGAGTGTTGTAATCGTCAAGTTATACTATAATTAGTATTAAATTGAGATACATATGGTCTTTAACAATTTGCCACGTAATTAGCAGCGATTACTGACGCTTTTCCCATCTTTTTCCATAGTTAATTATTTGTTGCCTTGATAAATGAGGAATCAAGAGAAAATAGAAGTTTAAATTAAGGAAATGATATTTAATGCTTTCAAGGCATCGTACTAAATTTGTATTGACAAGTAATTTGATCTATTATCTTCTGATGATGATGAGGTTTCCAATGCATCATGTTTTTCATATCATATCTCATATTTTATATTTTTATTTTTAAAATCCAAATTGTCAATCTGAACCGCTCAACATGATATTCATAATAAAATATGTCTGAGATGAAATTTTATATTTTTTGAAATTTTTTTTACTATTTTATAAGGTAAGTACAAAATCACTGTTCCTGGACTATTCAAAAACAATAATTTTCTACCCATTAAAAAAAATAGTGAATAATTTTCATCTCCAAGCGTATTTTTTAGTATGGATATCATGTTAAGCGGTTCGGATTGATAATTTAGACTATAAAAATGTATATATAGAATATGAGGCATAATGAGATATAAAAGATACGAGCTGTTGGAACCCTCCTCATTCTCTGACACACACAAAACTTGGGAAACTGCTGCAGGCAACTTAGCTAAAATTTGTTACTCTGTACAACATTTTTATCAGCAGTAAAATATTGATACAAGGACAGTTTAAGTACTTCATTTTTCTGTTAATGCAATATTGTCATGCAATTTTCTTGTTTTACAAAACTCAAAAGATAAATTCAGCATAGTGTTTCCCTACAATGATTTCTTTCTATTTCACAAAACATATACTAAAAAAAGTTTTGACTATATGCACATATCATATCATTATTTAGTAAATAACCTAAACAGATAAGCCAATCACATGGCAAAAAACGGCCCCACGCCGTCACGATCAGTTATATACGAATTCGCATCCTCTGAGATATCTCAAACTTTACGTGACTTTTTGGAATATCTCAATCGTTCAAATACGTTCTACACGAATCTCGAAGCTCAAATAATACTGGCCCCCTACGTTCTCCCGAATAGGCACCGGACACGTCGGTCAAGCAAAAATTGAGATATCTCAGAGAATACGGGCCCCAGTTATACCAGGGGAATTCAGAGTAGGTCCGATGCCCATCGGACTTACTTTGGTTCGATGGGTGAAATGACCATTCAATTGTATCAAGATCCATGCTAAGTCCATTTTCAATTTCCGTGCACACTAATCTTTATGTTAATTGTACGGTTTAGAGCTAATTGAACCTAAAAGTAGGTCCGATACTCCTATATTATACAGGGAGAAAAGGGGAAGATAATGGATTCCATTTCTTTACCCCTCTTTCTCCTCTTTTCATCCCAACATCTCTCTCTCCAACTTCCACACGTCACCTTGCCTCTGCATATGGCCTTCTTCTTCTTCTTCTTCTTCCAACCAGATCGGACAATCGATCTCTTAGCTTGAACAAACAGTTTCAAAACCGAGGAGATTAGAAAGCGAGAGAAAGGAGGCGAAAAATTGAAATTATGGGGTTTTCATGGGATTTCTCCGGGACTACTCTTATCAAGCGGCTGTGCAAATCCTTGCTGAAGAAGAAATTGGGGGACTTGTTGCTTGGCGATATCGATCTCGATCAGCTCGATGTGCAGCTTACTAAGGGCACGCTTCACCTCTCCGACCTCGCTATCAATGCGGATTTTATTAACGAAAAGGCATGTATCTTGATTCTCTCTCTCTCTCTCTCTCCTCTTTTTAGTAATTTTTCTCTCTCCACAAAATTTGGCAATGTTTAGGGTTTTGTGTTTATGATGAATATTTATTAGAGATTACAGTGCTTCAGGAGGCTATGTTAGACCTATACTTGTAAAACCCAATATGGCTTTAATTAAACTTCAATTATGTAATTAAAACACGAGATATGTGTGGAATACATCCTGTTTATTTGGTACAGTATGAAACAATACCATCTCTTTATTTTTTTGCAGTTGGTCGGTTCAACAGTGATGCTAAAGGAAGGATCAATGAAATCCCTCTCCATCAAAATACCTTTAAAGCTGAAAAGTTGTGAGATTGAAATTGAAGAATTAGAGCTTATAATTGCACCATACATCACAACCGAGATTCCCATATCAAGTTCCGACTGTTCAACTTCTTCAAGTAACACTCAAACTCAACAAGCAATAGATCCCCAAAAAGGTGACCTTGGATACACCTCTCTTAACAGTGTCACCTCTCGGGACGTCGATGAAGGGGTCAAGAGAATTGCAAATGCTGTAAAATGGTTTTTAACCAGTTTTAACATCAGGATAAAAAACATTTACATTGTGTTTGACCCATCAACAAGCCCTGATGTGAGAAATTCAGCATCCAATCAATCTCTCGTTCTACGAATTAAAGAGACCGAGTTTGGCACATGCCTTTCTGAGGATGCATCAGTGAAATTAAACAATTTCATGAATTTCAAAGAGGCGGCCTTGGAGTTCCTTCAAATGGACAAATTAGAGAAAAACAATAGTTCAATTGGAGATATTACCACTCCTGTTTTGAAAGGGCCGATTGGTGGGTTTTCTGGGACATTGAACTTAAGCATTCCTTGGAAAAATGGGTCACTGAGTCTCCAAAAGTTGGATGCTGATGTCTCGGTTCATGCCTTGGAATTAAATGTGCGACCTAGTACCGTCGATTGGGCCTTAGCTATTTGGCAATCTTTGCAAAATAATTTGGTCTCTTCAAGGAATAATGTGCATAAGGGAATGGATTTATCTTCATCTAATCCTAGATTAAATACGAGTTTGGTCGGAAATATTAGCAAGGTTGAGGTTCAGACACCGAAGGTGCAAGAGAAGATGCAAGATAATTTTCTTACGGGAACTCATTTTATCCAAAATTGGGTGCCAAAATTGGCTGACAAGGATCAACAAGGTGCAGTCGATTCCGACTACGATGACGATGCAAGGTTCGAATCTTTTGGAGGATTCTGTTGATAAGTTCCTGTTTTTATCATTCATGTTCCTACATAGTTTGCTTTTCTCAAAATTTCT
This sequence comes from Carex arenaria, assembly GCA_964058825.1. NCBI lineage: Eukaryota > Viridiplantae > Streptophyta > Magnoliopsida > Poales > Cyperaceae > Carex > Carex arenaria. The sequence goes on along the minus strand of CAXKVW010000482.1, from coordinate 154,715 downwards.
TCCATGAATACCTGTCCCTCATGGTTCGTAATTGTGACGAATACAATTTCAACCTGTTCGTCCAAAAATATTGTACCTGTTTTGGCTTTTAAAGTAATGATTTCCCAATTTGGTCATGTTCTACCAAAATATGAGCCAGGATATACTACTATCTGGTTTGACTTTAATATATGTGTTCCCTAATTTGGTCAATTGAGCCCGAGTTTAGTTCAGTTAAGCTTAACTCCTAATTCAGGAATTAAGCTTCAACGAGGCCGTAATTGTGCAGCACATCCCAAAACAATCCATTTTAGTCTCAAACTCTCAACTTAAAAGATGTTCAATTAATAAGTGGCGATGAAGAAAAACAAAATCTGGTCTAGTAATTGGTCAAATCAGTGGGTACCAGAATGGGAGAATCAGGAAAGCTTGCTGGCAATTGCTTCTGTTGGCTGATAACAAAGTTTTAAATTCAGGGGCCTTGTTGTAAAAAGGTCTTATCAGCTTTAGTCTGTTGGTTCTAGAGTTTCATGGGTTAATAAGTGCATGATGGAATGATACTGAAACCTGTACTCTTCCTCTTTCTCTCTAGCTAGTTGGCTGAGAAATGTATACTTAGGAAGAGTTGTTTAGGTCAGTGAATGTTTCTGATACTTTTCAGGGTGCTCGTTATATTGATTGCTTTCCTTTGATGTTTTGTTATGCATATGAAAGGGTCTAGGTGACAGTCTATATCTGATACTAGGATAGTTCTATGATTGCAAACATTTTATGGGTGTTTAAAATAAAATTGAAAACAGGTGGTACCTTGTGCCACCTTTTTTTTCAAAAAGAAAAGGTGGTCAAATCAGTGCATCTGCTGTATCAGAGAATCATAACTGTTGTCCTATAGAACCTAACTGAAACAGGGATATTATCCTTGATTTAAATATGGTTTTGCATGTGTACTATTATTTGAGTTTAATGATTGCAAACATTTTATGGGTGTTTAAAATAAAATTGAAAACAGGTGGTACCTTGTGCCACCTTTTTTTTCAAAAAGAAAAGGTGGTCAAATCAGTGCATCTGCTGTATCAGAGAATCATAACTGTTGTCCTATAGAACCTAACTGAAACTGGGATGTTATCCTTGATTTAAATATGGTTTTGCATGTGTACTATTATTTGAGTTTAATATAGGAAATCAAAAGTAATATATTGGTTCCCCTCTGCAGCATCGATCAGTTTTTTGAGTGCTTTGAGGGCATGAGGAGCTCACAAATGGTGACAGGGAACAGTGGCATATGGAACTGGACATGTTCTGTCTTCAATGCCATAACTTGTGCAAACACCCTTGCCTCTGGAGTTAATCATCTTCCTCCAGGTTCGTCTTTACCTTATTATACATTTGTCTTATGCTTTTGTTCTGGCGGTTCATATGTTGATACAGAAATAAAGTTATGAGCATGCTCTTTAGGGACTAGGGTTCATCAAGGTGTTATTTAATTTTTTTTTTTTTTTTTTTTGCAATGTATATGCAGAGCAACTCACTGAGAAAACACTGCATGCTTCAATTTCTGAGATATGCGTCATAATTTACTTTGATGAACAAAGACCTCTTTCTACAAAGGGGAGGGAATCTGAGTTCTACATGAGCTGCTTTTCATCCGTGCATCCTGGTCAATCCTCAACTACTGAAAGAGATATTAACAACATAAAATTGCAACATTTGGAAGCCCGGTTCCAAGAGATTTCTGTTGATGTTGAGGTACACATTGAAATTTTTAGTTCTACCTTTCTATTTTGGACCTTCACCTTTAGGGATTACCATGATGGATGTTAATTAACTTCAGTAAGATCTGGTGCCCATATGTACCAGAAGAGGGAACTAGAATGATTTCCTTTTTGGGTATCATCTTTCTTTATTAATGCTAAATGTTTGTTTAATAAATTGGAAATAAATTTGAGGCCAATATTATGTTATATTGAGCTTGATTAAGGTGCAATTACACAATAAGACCTAATTTGCATGAATTTGGTTAATTGATGATCAATTGCTTTATTTGATGTTTGTTTTTTTGCTTAGTTGCTAAAATTCTGAGTTATGTTAACAGACTTACCCTCATGATCTGAAGTTGAAAGCCTCAATCGGGCAAATAAGTGTCGATGAATTTTATGACGGTCATTGCAACGAGCAGATCCTCTTAACTCCCCATTTGAAGAGAGATATACAAGCCTTTCTACCACCATTTTCATTCGAGGAACCTGATGCTGTCAGATATGGTTCAAATACCCAAATTGGGCTTATTAGGGTTTCTCTGTTGAAATCTTTTGGTAAATGCAACTGCACGTATGCAACCAGTTCCACAGGTTCAAATTGTAATTCAACTACTGCATCTCTTGTCATGTCTCTGCCTCCTTTCACCTTCTGGGTTCATTTCCATTTGGTACACATGCTCATAAAATTCATGAGCCGAGTTGAAAGTTCTCTTAAGAAAAGCCCAAGAAGCACTCAAATGAAAGTTGCTAAATCTTCGGTTAAAAGGGAGCCTCCAAGATCAAGTTTGAAGGGTAGATTAGTTCTTCAACCAACAAGGATATTTCTATGCTTCCCATCAGAGTTCAATCGGGACTTCAGTCACCCATCTGCATTTGACAAGGTTGTTGCGTTCGACCATCTTTTATCTCTGAATCCGAAGGAACTTGAAATAGAGATGTCGGGTGACTGTCAAACTGCTTCTTCCTCAAGTTCAGTCCATTTAGATGTGCAAAATTTGGATGCTTATCTAATGGAGCCTTGTAACCAAATTTTCTCTGCAACTAAGATCATCTCAACCAGCAATTCTACTATTGAACATGGATTTGGAATAAATTTCAGCTGGCAAATGGGCTGTGTGATGGATCCTAGGAATTTATCTCGGGCATGGAATCTGGCGACATTGCACAATCAAAGGAGCATGAAAAAGCGTGCCGGTAAAGGATCCGGTTTTTCCTCATCAACTAGCTTGGGAGATTTACATGATATGTGCTCGAATATTCGTCAAGAGCTTATTCTAAGTGCACAGTTCTTATTACATGTGAAACTAAGCCGTGTTTTGATTAATCTTTCCAAGAAACATTATGAACTGCTGGTTTCACTCATAGATCAAGCTGTTGGAGGATTGTCAAGTAATGTGGTTAACACTAGTGAGGGAGAAGTCCAGGAAAGAAATGAGTTGATTTCAAATGACAATTCTTCTCTCCAGACTTCTGTCTTTCTAGAATGTGGGACTTTAGATATTTGTGCCCAGCTTGATGAAGTAATGGAGGTAAGCCATTTGTTACAGAGAGAACTGAAGGGCTCCTGGAAGGGCCTGAAATTATGTATCAAGGATTTTGAAGTGCTTTCTGTTTCAAATCTTGGTGGGGTGAAAGATGCACGATTTATGTGGGTGAACCATGGTGAGGGTAAACTTTGGGGCTCTTTGGTAAACCAGCCCCATGTTTCTGACATGGACAGTAGTAAAGATTTCCTTTTGTTGGTTTGCTCTGACTCAGCTTCTGGGCGTGGTGATGGTGTGGGTACAAATGCACTATCTTGTGGGAAAGCTGGTACCTCTTTCATAACCATATTTAATTCAAATTCTTTGGAGACCTATACTTCTGTTATAGTGTGTTGTGGAACAGTAGTTGCCCCAGGTGGCCGGCTAGATTGGATAAATGCAATTATTCTTTTCTTCAGCCTGCCTTCGCAAAATGTTGAAGAATCGAGCATGGATGGGGCAGAAAATTGCCAGAGTGTTGGCACTTCATCCTTTTACTTGGATTTGGTGGATGTGGCCGTGAGTTATGAACCCCATGTGCAGAACCCTACAGAAAATACAGAAACTTCTAGTATAGGGCCCAGTTTTTTCTTTGAACCTGATGAGGAGATGGAAAGGCAGTATGTGGCCTGCCTTCTGGCTGCATCTTCTCTAAGCCTCTCAAACAATACCATGTCCAACTCCAACTCAGTTGATCACGATATCCATTTGCAAGATCTTGGGCTTATTATTTGTGAATCAGATGGGTCTGAAATTATTGCTCATGGCAGCAACCCAGATTACCTCAGAAAGGTTGGGTATGTCAGAGTTGCACAAAACACACTTATTGCTGCTGCTTTAAGAACAAGCAGTTCTTTTTGGAAGCTCGAGATGTCAGATTCTAGTTTCAACATAAGTGTGTGCCATGACACCTTGTTTGGCCTCATCCGGGTTGCATCCCAGCTACAGCAGATTTATGCACCTGACATGCAGGATGCAGTGGCCCATTTGCAGTCCAGATGGAATAGCATGCAAATGAAGGAGACTGAAGGGCTCAGTCCAAGTCATTCTGGAGTTTCTGAGGGTGAAAACGAAAATTTGTCAGTCAGTCAAGAAGGATCTAGAGCTGGAGGACTGCTAGATGAGATAGTTGAGAATGCCTTTTATGCAGACGAGAGAAATGGGCCATTTGATTACTACGCTGTAAATCTACCATATGAAGATGCAGCAGGGAGCTCTGAAGGAGAATATGTTTCTTCCTTGTCACCTGAAATTATCGATGCGTACTGTTCACCAGACTTCCCTTCCTCTTCAGCTCGAAATGTTTCAGCTTCATCAAATGGGGATGCTGATCGTGGTACCGGCGGATGGTATGGTGATGGGCCCTTAAACATAGTAGAGGATCACATTTCTGAAGCAAGAAACAGTACTGAAGGAGAGAGCTCGGACCAAGGAGGCAGTTATTATTTCGACACAGTTGAAAGTGCTGAGGTCCCATGCAACTTAAAAGGACAAGTAGCTCTTACAGAAATTGATGTGAGTTTGAGAATGTTTGCTGGAGATGACTGGTCTGACAGGTCGAAGGAAAGTCCATCATGTAGTTCACGTGTTAATCGGAGGGATGGAGATTCATGCCTGGAGCTTATGTTGTTGGGATTGGATCTGTGTTACGACATGTATCCTGATGATGAAATTCGTGTCTCGAAGATGTGTGTCTCGGCACAGGACATGAATCTCTTTGATAGGAGCAAGAATGCCCCTTGGAAAATGGTACTGGAGGGACCTGTGGATCTTTATTTAATTTGTTGGATCTAACTTTCTACTAGTGTTGGTGCTCATTTTTTTTTTCTCATTTTGCAAAAGATATTGGGGCGGTATACTTCAAAAGATTACCCTAGAGAATCTTGCTCTAAGGCATTCAAGCTCGAACTGGAATCCATTAGACCAGAACCACCTACTCCTTTGGAGGATTACAGGTACATAGATTATTTAATTTTGTGTAAGAGTAGTTACCGAAGCAGTGAATAGAAGTCTTGAACTGCACAGAACCTAGACCTACAAATGAGAGGAACTCTGTAACTTTTATGATTATTATTTCCCATGCTTTGCTTTGATACTTCTATCCTGCTAAAATCAAATGATTTTTAACAGGTTGCAGCTTGAAATTTTCCCATTGCGTCTGCATCTGGATCAAGGACAGCTCAACTTCATGGTGAACTTCTTCCGGAATGATCCAGGCAATGACCCAGACTCGTCGGGCCTGCTCCCTCATGACAGTGATCAGCTTGAGGCCTTGGCAAGAGAAAGCACCAGCTCTAGAAGCCAGGCTATTGTTGAAGAAGCTCTGCTTCCTTTTTTTCAGGTCATTACTAGGTTATACTTGTCCTGGATACCATGTGATTTTTAATGTGATGTTACTGTTGCTTATCTTTTGTTAAAAAGAAAAAAATTAAGGAAAATGCATTTAGTTAGCTGTAAACATATACTTAATTGGAAGGGAAAATAAATGAGCTGGACCACTTTGTGCTGGTATGTTTGTTACAAGGAGTCTTAATCGAGAAAAAGCAAAAAGTTAAAAACACACATAATACAAGATTCAGCCTGTATCAAAATCTCCCATAATGAGAGAAGTGGGCCACTTTAGCAGTGATTTAGCCATTGTTGAATGTCAGTCGCAGCCTCTAACATGAGTTCTCATATCTTTCACCTTCCCCAAGAATAATTGGTGGTTTCTTTCTCACCACAACAATTAACTACCCAAATCTTGATCTTAGTTTTATCGAGCAGCTTCCTTGTATAATCCCAGGTGTGTGAGCACAATCATGATATTATACTGTTATGTCAAATATCTAACAGTTTGTTACTTTTTATTATTTCAGAAATTTTCTATAAGACCTCTTGTAGTGAGGGTTGATTATATTCCGCGCCAATTTGATCCAGTTGCACTAAGCAGAGGAAACTATGCAGAACTTCTAAACTTGGTCCTGTGGAAGGTACATTTTGGATTACTTTACTGGTTTAATATAAACTCAATATTTTTATTTTTCAAGATGTGTTGTTCCGTATGCCACTTATTCAATCTTTGTTAGATTCTAATGCATGCAATTTGAGTTCCTAGTTCTACCTTGCATACAGGGAATATGGAAGGTAGAACTAGGAACTCAAATTTTCTTTAAAAAATTGTTCTCTAAACAACTACTATGTTTCTTCTGTGTAATTCCTTTTGTGACGTGATCTTTTTATTTTGTTTTTTAAGGGAATTGATTTGAAACTGAAGAGTGTTTCTGCTGTTGGTGTTTTTGGGTGGGGTAGCATATGTGAAACTGTACTTGCGGATTGGTTGGAAGACATTTCTCATAATCAGGTAGTTACAAACACTTCTATTTAGTATTCTTTGCCTTATTATTATTATTATTTTATTTTTCCTTTTGGCAAAAAGTGGGAATGCCACCAATTTAATTAAAGACAAAATCCAAGCACAAAAGGCTAACATAACCCTAACTAAATCTAAATATTCTACTGAATTGCTTGCCAAACTAACATAACAAGCACCGGTACCTCTGGTGATTCTTAGTCTTATTTAAATATGCCATACTGCATCCGAACTCCTTGTTCTTCATAATTGAATATACAGCCTACAAAGGGTCTGCATCCTCTGCAGTGCTGGATTACATTCAGCACACCCTCTCGTCATGTAATCTTAGGGGGGCATAGGCAGAGGTTGAGGGTGGAGGGGATGGTGTTTGATGGCAGGAATCTTGATGAAATGTGAACTTTGTTGAAATACAATCCGTTCGATTTTAGAACTTCTCCAGCTGTGTCAAGGATACAAATTCCCCAGAAAGACCTTTTGTTTTAAAAGAATCTACATTGACTAGTTGAGTGCAAGTGCATTCATGCAAATGAAAAAATTACGGAGGGTCATGTATTGAAATAGAAATATGTTTGAGAAAGTAACAAAAGGTTGTGCATTAGAGCAGCTTTGCATAGTTTGATAAAGTAGTGAAAAGTTGAGAACTAAAAACAGCATTGCATGGTTTCCATGGTGAATACAGGTTCATAAGCTACTCAAGGGGCTGCCTCCTGTAAGATCATTATTTGCAGTGAGCTCAGGCACTTCAAAGCTTGTCTCCTTGCCTATCAAAAGCTACAGAAAGGATGGGAAGTTGCTCAAGGGAATGCAAAGAGGTAATTATCTATGTTTTGAATTGTGTAATTCTACAATAAATTGCACTAATGAAAGATTACATTCAAGCAGGCTCTGCACAGAGCAGTGCCTGTTATATATTGGTCAGGTTGGGGACTGAAAGTAACCATCAATTACCAACAAGGGCTGGTTTTATGTTATTAATGAACACAGTTACACATTCCCAGTTACATTCAAACATGTTACTGTGGGGCGATTGACATGAAGTTAATTGACGTTATACAAGTGTTCCTTGCTGTTTCTTATCAGAAACCATAACTTAGACTGTCAATTAAATGCTTGATATAGGTGCTGTAGCATTTATAAGAAGCATCTCCATAGAAGCGGTTGGCCTGGGTGTACATCTGGCTGCTGGGGCCCATGAGATATTGCTAAAGACTGAATGCATCCTGACCACTGTTCCACCTATGCCCCAATCTGATGGAAGGAAAAAAACCAATGTTAGGTCAAATCAGCCTGAGGATGCACAGCAGGGAATACAACAGGTACATTATCCTGTTTTAAGCTTGTTTTTAGCAAATTTGATCGTAGGAATTTTATTCATGTTATGTTTTGATCCGATATAATTAATAGTTTGTATCAATTATATCAGCAATTCAGCACTGTACTACTGCTACAAGATAACGGTCATAAGATATATCATTTCTCATTAATCATAATATTTTCTTACAATTAGGCTTATGAGAGTTTAACAGAAGGTATAGGACGGACAGCCTCTGCATTAATTAGGACTCCTCTAAAGGTGTACCAACATGGGGCTGGGGCAGGGTCTGCCTTGGCAACTGCTTTCCGCTCTGCCCCTGGTGCTGTCATAGCTCCTATATCTGCCTCTGCTGGCGCTGTGCACTATGTGCTTCTCGGACTGAGAAATAGGTACTTGATTTTCCTCTCTTTGGTTGGTGTTGGTACAAGTTATTACCGGTCATGATAAAATATGTTTTCCCTTTTTCATACCACCACATCCTCCTTAAAACTTTAACTTTTTGACAATTAGCCCCGAGTTTTTTAATTTTTTGCCATTGCCCTCGATTTCAATGTGTGACAATCAGGCCCCCAACTGTTAATTTTACAGTGATAAAATGACTAAAATACCCTTAGACATACATAAATTTATATTTTTTTGTTTAATTTTGAAGACAAAATGGCAAAATAGATAATTTATTTTTAGAAATCGATTAGAGATAAATATATAATTTTGTATAACTTAACATATGCCACTGGACAATCCGGACACACCATCCGGGGAAATGAAAGATTGAATATTATATGATAATTTTATTCTTTTACAAAATATTATTTTGAAAATCCATAAAATTTGGTATAGTTTATTGAATTTTAATATTAAACTCCAGAAAATTTAAATGAAAATTTATATTTTTAAATTGAAATGTAGAGTTTCCAAATTATTAAAAAAACTTCAAGAAACAGTAAATTGCTGGGGTATTTTCATCATTTATCACCACAAGTTTAGGAGGGTAATTGTACAGCTTGAAAGGTTTAGGGGAGGTGTGGTGGCATTACCCTTCTTTTTAGGCAATGGGATATGTGTTTCTAGAATTGGTGAAACTAAAATAATTGGCACAAACTTAATCAGGAAAACTGTAAAATGTCCCACAAATTGTGGGCCACTATTGAACAACAGAAGACTTAGAATAGGGAATCAACAAAATCATCTTGGGTGATAATAAAAATTATCTTTACTTGCAGCCTGGATCCTGAGCACAAGAGAGAATCCATGGATAAGTATCTTGGGCCTTCTCAGTCATAGTGGTACTGCTATTTAATCTTAGGTAGACACTATAATTTGAATATTTTTGGTTCTTGCTCGTTCGGAGCTCTTTAAGTGAATTTAGTGACATTGTTTCCTGTTATATCACTTAGCTGGGCACTGGTGCTATTGCATTTTACAAAGCCACGGCTTGTATCCTGCAGACCCGGCATTGTACAGTGTAAGTCAACATTTTGTGATCACATAAAACTTAACTAAAGAATACTGTGCCCATACCATACCAGTAAGGTATTGTGGAAACTGAGATCCAACCAGAACTAATTGTTGCAGATCCTGTACTGATTGATAGGCAGTTGACAACTTGACATTATAAACCTTGTTCCTCCTCAAAACTTGATGCCCCTTTTCCTGAAACATTGCAGGTGTATACTTACATTCAAATGGAATTCTTTGGTTTGGTGATAATAATTTATTAGCGTTTGTTGTATATTATGTAAATAACAAATGTCTTTTTTTGCCTCTCCAATTTTTGTGGAGCTGTCGGCTGTAATTGGGTTGGCTACAATCTCTACTAGCCTCCCATCAAGTGTGAAATTTTTGTAGAAGGCAATAGCCTAGGAAAACTCGGCTTGTTTTTCCCTTTTTGTTGTAAAATATAGTGTGTGGTTGTAGTTTTATTTCTTTGTTGTCTGTTCTAGTAAAAGTAAAAAAAAAAAAAAAAAAAAAAAAAGGTCTATTTGGCTACCGATTGTTTCCTGTTCCAGTTGTTGCTTTCATAAGGGATAATGTTGAATGCTAGCTTATTTCTTGGTGGACGTAATTTATGATAGGTGTGAACCATGGTGTATTAAGAATTAATCTCAGCAAGGCATACATAATGGACTAGTTCTTTTAACTGTTAAAGTGGGTGGAGGTGAATGTCTTGTGTCTCGTTTGGCTTTCTAAATTTTGTTTGCACAATCAGATCAGATTATCTGCGCCAATCGTGTACGCACACGGACCCATTGAAGGGACAAAGAAAAAGAAAAGTAGAGCTGGTAACTGTTGTTAGGGGCCGAATCACCTTCAGCTCATCCATCAATAGTAGTAACCTTTAAGAGGTGTCAATGGCATGATTTTATCCGTTTATATGATCAGTTTCATCAGCAGGTATGGATAATTGGATATGGATAAAAAATAATCATTAACTTAAGTAATTATAAAAAATAAAAAAAGAGTGAGTCTATGGTACTATGCATATCATGGGTTGATCCGTAATATGGATCAATATTTTTGTTTTTAAAATCTTAATGGTCGATCTGAACTGTTCAATATAATTTTCATATGAATATGTAATTGCAGATCAAATTTTATATTTTTTTTAGAATTTTTTTGCTATTTTTTTAAGATAGATAGAAAATCACTTGATATGAAAATTTTGGACTATCCAAAAAAGTGATTTTCTACTTATCTTAAAAAATAGTAAATAAATTTAAAAAAATTTAAAATTTGGTTTACAAGTACATATTTATATAAAAATCATTTTGAACGATTCAGATCAATCGTTAGGATTTTGAAAATGAAAATATTGATCTGTATTAGGACTAAACCATGATATGCATAGTCTAAAAAAAATATTGAAATAGATATATATTCATAAGTTGTTGAGACATAATATGATATGATATATTAAATTTATGGTTCAAATATATATAATATAATTTTAAATGTATTTTTTCCTTAATTTTTCAGCCGTTGATCCAAATTCTTATGAGATAACTTAAAAACTTTATGATTTTGTACTTTTTTTAATAAGACTTATTAGTTATATTCATTTATTTATCATCTTAGAACCATACTAAAAATTAATTGCTCCATAACTCGTATCAATAATTATTTTTTCTTCCTTTCACTTTCTTTGTAAAATATTTTACTGAAAATACAAATAAGATGTTAATAACACTTTTTATTTATTTACCTGATTCATATTATATTTAATAAGACGAATGTGAATAAAAATCCGTTAATAGAGTGTTCTAAATAGCTAGCTATAGCTCTGTTATAGCTTTTTTAGACCATAAACGCTACGCTATGAGATACAAGTGCGCTATTTCAGCTACGGCTGCTATAGCTGTAATAGCTGACCGCTTTTACCGCTATGCGCTACGCGCTATTGCTACCGCTATGCTACATGGGCCTTTTTTGTAATTTATATAGGCTTTTGTACTTCTGTTCATATTTCTGATACTACATAGTATGCTATAATAAGTATGCTAAACCGAACTATATGTTTTTGTTCCTATTTGTGATTTTGTCTCTCATTCTATATCGGAAAATATTCAAATATTAATCCTTCCTTTTGTTTTCTCTTTGTCTAGTATTCACCTGTAAAATTATCGTCATTCGTTTCATTGAAGCTGATTTTAATTATTATAATATATAAAATATTCAAATAGATATACTAACTTTATTTCACTTATAAAATTAATTGCTTTTCGTCTATTATAGTCTGTAATACTATAAAGTATGAACTATTAAATAATATTACATTGTATATTTTTTTTTCTTTCTTATTTACATGATTGAAAAATATATAGCTTAGATTAGTTATCATTTACTTATTACTCCAATTCTCCAATATTGATCATGTTGATAATTAGTAGAAATATAGACTATAAATTTTGAAAAAAAAAAAAAAAAAACGCTATGTATGAAAGCTTCCGCTATAGCTGCGCTATTCCCTATAGCGTTTTTTTTTGTCTCCTCGCTACACCGCTATAATTGCTATTTAGAACCTTGGTTAATACATATGAGTGCTTTTATACTGTTCATATTGAACTCTTTTGATAAATTGATACCCCCAGCTAACCGGGTTCGGATCCCCTAATGTAACTCAATTTTTGGGTTTTGGATCTAGACCGTCTGATTAGAATCTGGCATTCCATCTCGCACGATCCATCTCGGAATGTGTGATCCATCTCAAATCTGGCGCAACATCTCGCGCGCTCATCTCAAATTGGACGGTCTGGATTTAAAATCTAAAAATTGAGTTACATTACTGGATCTCTATTCCAGCTAACCTGCTTGCTACATGCTCTTCGCTACAAGAGAACCTGAGAAAAAGCGAAACTGTGAGAACCGCAAACTATAACACGGTTTGGCCAGTGGTGCTACTTTTACTCAATTAATTTAAATAAGATATGATTTAAAAAATATAACCAATTAAATTATAGTTATAAAATTAATATTTAAATATTAGATTCAAATCTGAACCGGAACTGAAATTATAATGGATATAATATGAGTTTAATTTAATTATCTGACTCATAACCAAATATGACCCATACACATAAATATCTGAAAATACTAACACAATTCTTTATAATAAATTAATATAAAAACATATATTTTTATAACTATGTAAAGACTGACACCTGTAGTATTTTTTTAGAAAACAAATATTAATAATAATATCATACTGTATGTTAGAAAATAAATTAATACACATCTACAATATTTTATTTTTAGAAAATTGTATTTCTTCTCCTGAGTTTAAAAGAACTATTAACAAAAAAAATCTCTAATTCCAAACTTTGTATTATTTTGAACAAGAACAATAACATAGGATCCGAATACTTTTAGAGTACAGATTCAAATATAATTATATCCGGATCCAATCCACTCCAATAGCACCGCTAGGTCCTCTAGGTCTTAGATAACAGATGTCACTGGCACTTTTTTTATCAGTTTATCCATCCAGCACCGTATTTGTTAAGACAGATATTAGTAAGATTTTTTTTTTTCGTTTAAGTTATCGAGTACTTGTAAAGGTAAATTTTTTGTCGTTAACATAACGGATAAGGATACGGATATTGACTATTCCTTATATGTTATCTTATGTGATAATAATTAAAAATATGATAAAGTTTTATTCATGGATCATATATATTTATTTAATGACACTTTTATTAACCTGATCTGTACTGTTTCGATAAGACAAATACTCATAATATTTCTTTTCATTTAACTTATTAGGCACGATAAGAGTAACATTTTTTTTAGTTAACATAACGAGTCAGAGTATGAAAGTTGTACTTTTTATATATATATATATATACATGTTGGATCAATCCCACCAATTTTCATTAATATAACAAAAACTTTTTATATTGTTTCTGAGACCGGTACCACCATTATTGTACCAATTACAAAACAAAAGAAATTGCAACCTACCACACATGAAGAAATTAATCAAGAGAATACCAACAAACAAACTAAAAGCAACAGACATACCCACGAAACAGATAAAATTATTCCGTTTCACTTAATCAGTTGATCTACTAACTAAACGAACAAAATAGCAAAAAAAAAAGTCCAGAACGAGTTAAACCATCCCATTATACTCCTAATGTCTTTTCCAATTTATCCATAATAAAAGGAGATAGGAGTAGGTCCGATGGACACATCGGACCTACTTTTAAGTTCAACTAACTCTAACACTGTAAGATTAGAATTAAGATTAGTGTGCATGGAAATTAAAACGGATTTGCACGGATTTTAATGTACTTATTACAGATCTTGATACAATCGAATGGTCATTTCACCCATCAAAAGTAGGTCTGATGGGCATCGTCCCTACTCTAAATTCTAATAAAAGAAAGAAACCCCAAAACGCTACTTTTAAATAGAATGAGAATTCCTACTGCAATTGCAAAAAATAAATGTCGGAGAACGACCAGAAGAAGAGCTACGGTACTGCTCCACTGCTTTAACCTTCTACAGAAAAGTTCATTTCTTGGTTTAAGATTCATCCGTTGTTCCTCCTCTCTAGTCTCTCCTATGAATCATGAGGAAGACGAGGAATATACTCCAGAAACTCATAAATCCGTTCACAAACCCCCATGATTCAGGTAATCAGATTTTCGTTTTGAATCAGGGTTTAATTGGTAAAGTGGGTCACTTGTACTAATTTGGGAGGTGTAAAATTGAGCCAGGGAACAAGATGCATAAAGAGGAAAGCATAGAAGTAATTGCAGAGATGGAAAGGAAAGTTTTTCAGTATGACACACTCATGGCTGCCACCAAGAATTTTAGTGAGAAGCTTGGGGAAGGAGGATTTGGTCCAGTATTTAAGGTAAATTTCAAAAATCTTGACAAATTTATTTGCATCTCAGTTTTTTTTCTGTGAATTTTCCATGCATATAGGCTTTTTTACATGTGAAGTGTAGACAAAATTTGAGTATACCAGTATAATAGTGTATCTGACTCAGTGTTTCAAACCTCAGTTAACGGAGTACCTTAAAATCAGGCATGATGTGTAAAATAGGTTATTTACATTAAACTGGTTTGTGCAAATTGAAATTAGATGCCTGTTTCAATATCCGTACTTGTTGAAAGCCACTTGATTCTTCATCATTTCATTGAGCCCGAAACAACCAACAAGGGTTAGTACAAATACTAAACTCTTACTTGTTTTATTAATTTAACGGAGTACCTTTAAAAAAATACTTTGGTCAGGGTCGATTAGGAGATGGGAGAGAGATAGCCGTGAAGCAACTGGCAGTGGGTTCAAGGCAGGGGGAGAATCAGTTTGCAAATGAGGCTTCACTATTGTCAGGTGTACAGCACAAGAATGTGGTGCACTTGTATGGATTTTGCATCCATGGTGATGATAGGTTGCTTGTGTATGAATATGTCGCATATGAGAGCCTTGACAAGATCCTGTTTTCATCCAGTAAGTTGTGGCTTTTTTTTTTTCCCTTTTTCATGGCAAAATGCTTGATTGGTTCGGGATTTTTATGGAATTGTTGGTATGAGTTGGCCTAATTCATTGTTTTTAATTATTATGCATAGATATGATTTTCAAAAAGTTATTAAAGATCCAATGATTATTGACATTCATAATGACAAGAGAGTTAACTTTAGGGCTTTATTATATAGCAACTGCTGTGCTAATACAAGCAAGCAAACTCCATACTGTCTTTTTGCTTCTTATCTAATCTTACAGTCAGGGATGGAGCCAAGAATAGGGATGGAGCCAAGAATTTATCATTGATGGGGCCAACAAAAAAAAAATTATTACACATTTTTTTATTTAAACAAAGGTTAAGAACATCTAATTACACTGACGATCAATTAAATATTAAGAGTATAAGTTTTAATAAATGCATGATGTCATATAAGCATAAAATCTAACCCTAAATAACCAAAAATATCACTAATTGAGGAGAATTGAGGCCTGTATATTTACCATCTTAGCGAAATTGTTTATTATATGCATGAATTTGATGTGTCGTTATGTCTTAATTAGAAAGTGACAATAAATCATTAATTGCATTTTACTTTCAGTTTTGTACATTTTTTGGAAGCTTTATTTGTTTCATAGCAAAAACTCTTTATGTTCATATGAAAAATTTGGGGGAGTATGCTTCAGTGATAACAACGTAGGTTGTCAACTGAATTCCAAACATACAAACAAGTCTGTGCTCTATGAATATTTTTTTACAAAAATGTAAATTTCTTGATAAATGACTATAGGGAGTATGTTTTTGAACAAATCATGATGACAAGCTTTCCAAATTATAAACCCATATTTATTTTTTTAACACCTCGAGTCATTGTTGAATTTGACGAATTGTAAAAACATTCTTTCATGAATGCTAAATTGCATGCGTTAATTACACATTTCAGGTGAGGAATGCCCGAAACGGGCTGAGCTGAACTGGCAGAGACGGTACAGCATAATACTAGCTGTTGCAAAAGGCCTTCTCTACCTACATGAGGGCACACAGATTCCCATCATACATCGTGACATCAAGGCCGCCAACATCTTGTTGGATCAGCGGTGGGTCCCAAAGATTGCTGACTTTGGCATGGCCCGCCTCTATCCTGAGGATGAGACCCATGTAAATACCCGTGTGGCAGGTACCAATGGGTACATGGCACCCGAGTATCTCATGCACGGGTCTTTGTCGCCTAAAGCTGATGTTTACAGTTTTGGAGTGGTTGTTCTGGAGCTGGTCATGGGTCGGCAGTGCCTCTCTTCTGTGCCCCTTCCTGGTACCGATGCCAAGAATTTGCTTGAATGGGTAAGTACTGGTAACCAGTTTGGCAGAGTATCTGTGTTTGAGAATGAATAATATAGAAAGAACTTAAAAGTCGCACTTATAGTGACAAACTCAATTAAAAATTTCTTGAAGTAGACGTTTTTGGAAACAAAATCCTGGTTGGATATGGTTTTCATTTAGTAGGGCTTCTGGATTCCGTGTTTTGAGGAACTTAATACCCTGTCATTTTTTGTTCCATAAAAAGAAGTTTTGCATCTTACTTTTTATTGATTATATAATTTTGTTCAAATCTAATAGGCATGGAAGCTCTACAAAGAGGGGCGAGTTGTTGAGATGGTGGATCCAGAAATTCAACCCAATTTGGACTGGGATCAAGTCATAACATGTGTGCACATTGGACTCTTGTGCACACAAGCCGAGCCAAAGCAGCGTCCCGACATGAGACGGGTTGGCATCATCTTTTCCAAAAAACCCAGTACACTAGAAGAGCCTTCTAAACCTGGTATACCTGGCCACCGGTACACACATAGGTCCCATTTTACCAGTGAATCTCTGGATTCGTCGAGAAATTCATCTAGTATAGGCTCTGGTATAGGTTCTTCTTCTTACTCGACCATAGCCCCCTCTACATCAGCCTCTGCTTCGGCCTCTTTAGTTTCTTCTTCTTACTCTACCATAGTCCCCTCTACATCAGCCTCTGCTTCGGCCTCTTCATCAAAGAGTAAGGCTTCTGGTTCTAGCTCAGCCCAAGAGTCAATTCGTACATATAATGATACAATTTAGTCTGGCATTTATTAGTTATTGTTGTGTAAATAGATAATGATACAAACTGAGTTCGATGGGTTCCATAACCGTCTGATTCGCTTTAAGATCTGTGCGCATTGCTTTAAAATCCGTGCATGTTTGCTTTAATATCCGTGCGCACAGTTAAAGTGGATTGGACGGTTATGGAACCCATCGGACCCAAACTGCTCTCTTTGTATGTATAAAATAGCAAAAAAGTCGGGATTAGGCTATTATGCATTTGTTGGCACTAAAAAGTAGGAGTTAGCTAGAATAGCTTGTTATTCTCTATTCTAACAAAAAATTGGGTTAGATTGTTATAGAAGTTAGATATTTAACTTTACAAGCAGCATATTTTTATTGGTAAATATTTAGACCAGAAGTGTTTATCTGTATATTAATGTGTTATGCGAACTGCATATTAGTTCTTTAGTTTGGCTTCGCATGTTATTGGTCTTTCTATTTATTTTTTTTTTTTTTTTTTTTTTACATTGATACGAAATGAAAAACTTATTCCTTATTCGCTTTGTTTATACCTTCCAAAAATCCATAAACAATTAGAAGTTCCAAACAACAAATCATTTAGTAGATGGATTTTAGTGGCTTGGATTTGTTCTTTTTATTCCTTATTCGCTTTGTTTATACCTTTCAAAAAAAAAAAAAAGTTCTTGATGAAAAAAGGAAAGAAAAAAATAATTGTTCTCATCACACCCTATTTGTTAAAGGAAGAATAAATTAATTTGTTAGATATGAGCGAACCACGAACCATATGTGATATGTTATGTTTTGCGTCATCTTTTTCGCTGTTTAAAAAAAAAAAAAAAAATAGACACGATAACCTTACGCTTATATGTCGGTATATTGTATTCTCTTTATTCATTACGAAATGTCGGTATATGATAAGAGCATCTACATTTTTGAAACTCATGTTTCATGCTAACTTGGCAGTTTCTAAACCAGTTTCAGAGATGATGATGGATTTCATATTTAGCAATTTTGTTCAATAGTTTCTAAATATGAAACTGTTTCAAAACTCTGACATGACAAAATAATCAATTCTTATTCACTCAAATTTTAATACTGTTTTAATTAAATGCTAATTAATGTGGCAATTAAGAAACTCTAATTATAATTTTAGGAATGTAGAGATCTAGAAATTCAGAGAGTCTGAATTTTTTTTAAAACAATTGGTTATTCAAAAATCGAGATTTTTATTTCTTTTATAATTTTGGAGTTTCTGTAAAGATAAAGACAAATTTAAATCAAAGGAGAGATTAACAAAGAGGAGTTATATCATTTTTGTGGGCAAAGCTAGAATGTGATGTGCTATCGAGAGGCATAGTGACAAATCAATTATTCGGGTTTGGTTCGGCGAGATCAAAAATTTGTAATTCAGGAATAATTTGGGTATAATTCGGGAATGATTCAGTATTATTCAGATTAGAGATCTCAATTCTGTAAGGAGCAAAAATAAATAAAAAAATAATTTTGGGAAAAATTCGTAAAATTCGGGAATAATTCATAAAATTCGTGAATTATTCGGAAATTATTCAGTCAAAGTTCGGTCAACCAAATAATTCGGTGTTCGGTTCGGCATCACCAAAAAATCAAATAATTAGCGAATCTTGTCACTATGTCGAGAGGAGGTGGTGAGTACAACTTTAAAAGTATATCATATCGTCTTCAAACAACAAATTCAAGCCACTAAAATTCATCTACTTCATGAGTGATGCATGTACATGAAAAAAATTAGAAGTTTCAAATTCTTTTAGTACAAAGTTAAGCAGTTAATAAAATGAATATTTTTATAAGTTAACCATTTTTCATTATTTTTTAAACCGCTTGACTTTGTACTAAATGAATTCGAAACTTTTATTTTTTTTCATGTATATGCATCACTCATGAAATAGATAGATTTCAATAATTTTGATTTATCGTTTGAAACTAATTCGATAAATTTTTAAATTGCGCTCACCAACTCCTCTTGATAAACACATCACACGTAACTTTGCTCTAATTTTGTTCTTTGAAGAATCAATGGCTTCCGACAAAATTTTTGCTGAAATTCAGTGTCCATGGCAGAACTAAAATAGATCATACAAAAACAAAACACACATATTTTTTTCTCATTTTATAATTATGCTCTAAAATTATGTCGGACGTAGATTATTAACTTTATGCAGTGGTAGAGTCATCATGAATCAGAAGTAGATAATTATTTATTTTTAATTTTTGAAAATCAGATATAATTCTATGTGTAATCAAATTTAGTGACACCGTGCGTTAAAGGAGGCTATATAATGTAGATCGTACCTATATAATGTTGGATTTAAAAAAAAATTAGACTTTATTTTAAAAGCTCATAAACTTTTATGTTGGATTTTAAATTTGTATCATGTAGATCATACCTATGGGCTTAAGTTCATCATAGAAAGTTCATGAGCTTAATCTCCAAGGTGGTCAAATCACGGTCAAAACACAAAATGCAAATCGAGACTGATTTATATGCTCTATGATTTTGTGCTCTAATATACTCTACGTTATTTATTTTTAACATTATTTATCTTCATTTTCAAAGTCCAAATAGTCGATCTGAATCGTTCGACATGATCTTCATAATAAAATATGCTTGGATACACAATTTATATTTTTTGAGAATTTTTTTTACAAAGGTACAATATCAATTTTTCGGATGGCCCATAATTTTCTTAAAACAATAATTTTGTACCTATCTAAAAAAATAGTAATTTAAAAAATATATAAAATTTGGTCTCCAAGCATATTTTATTATGAAGATCGTGTTGAGCGGTTCGGATCCACTGTTGGGATTTTGAAAACAGAGATAAAGAATGTAGAGCATATTGGAGTACAAAATCATGATGTATTAACCCTCTTCTTGTTCAAAAATACTAATTTAAAATCGTTGAAACTCGAATGATGTGATTACATAATAAATGTGTAAATTTTCTTGTTTACATAATATAAAATCAAAGTAGTCCGAAATGGAGATTTCGAAATTTATTTTTGATGCATTCATATTTGATAATTTTTTACCGCTTGAAAAGATTAATAATTAAAAATACAAACGTATAAATGAAATAAAATTCATTCATGGTTTCGATGTTTAGTTTAATATTTATTGTTTAACCATAATTTTGTAGTTACAGAACATAATATACTTTCATTTAATAAATTTTTAATTTGGACCATCTTCTCAAAATATTAATATTTCTAAAAACTTTTTCAGAATATTTTGTTTCCGCCAACAAAAATGTCCCGCACATTTTATGCATTCATCTGTATCTAACAACTTTATTTTAGCTCTGCTAATGTACACGACTAGATTGATTAATCTTTATTTATTTGCTTATTTATTAATTCAATAGTTTATTTATTAGCAAGTTCTTTGTAAAGAATGTTCACTTTTTTATTGGAAAAGTGAAATAGTACTTGTCAACTTTTATTGTGTGAAAATAATAATAATTGAGGTAAATAACTTATTTTTTTTTAAAGAAACACTATACTTTTTCCATTTTAAAATAAATAAATTAAGCACTAAACTCTAAAATAATATTTTTAATTAACAATTATACAAAAAAAAATTGATCTCTTTTATCTTATCGGTCCAAAAAGAAACTAAATCAAATAGCTGATATTGTGAAAATAATAAAAATAGGATAATTTTGAGTGCGTATCGTTTGAGATATCTCAACTTTTGCGTGATTAACGTGTACGGTGTCTATTCGGAGATAGCGCAGGGAGTCAATATTAGTTGTAAGAATTCATAACAGAGAAGAGATGTAAAATAAAAAGAGAGAAATAAAGAGATAGAATTGTAATTGAATTTTTGTATTATCTCGATTAACTGTTACAACTAGTGAAGACTATATCTATAGACCTCATGTATAGAGTGTAAATCATTTGGTTTTGTCTTATACTAAATTAATACAATTACAACAGTGACGTTCCATTCGTTGTGCTTTGAAATTCACACAGAACGTATTTGAAAATGTTGAGATTTTCCAAAATTAATTGAATTAGAAATACAAAAACAGGCGTAAAATTGAACACACTTGCTCAAAACAACACACGGTCTCATGCTCGTCTATCGAAATGGAGTATCGAAGCATGGCTGTGGCCATTGTCGAGTTAATTTGGCTACAACAACTTTTGAAGGAGCTGTGCATTCCTCTATCGAACAAGAGAAGAGTGTGATAATCTCGGAACTACATTTCTAGCTTCAAATCCGGTTTTTCATGCATGAACGAAGCATATTGAAATCGACTACCATTTTGTTCGGGAGCTCATTGCGGCTCAACAATTAGGAGTCCGATTTATTTGCTCTAGGGACCAGTTGACAGACATTTTTACTAAGTCCCTTTCTGCAACTCGGATTGAATTCTTAAAAGATCCACTAGTGGAAATTATACATTTAGTATCGGGTATTTAAGCCCATCTGTATCGGGTATCGGGGCGACACTGATCCGGGCGATACAAATATCTGTATCGGGTGTAGAACCGATACAGAAACTAACTTTTAGTGTCGGTTAATAATTATAACCGATACAGATAACAAAAATCGGGATTTAAAAAAAATTTGGGACCAAATTTTGTATCGGTTTTATATTAATTAACCGATACAATTAATGTTGTTGTATCGGTTTTTATTAAATAACCGACACTGTTTGAGACATTTAGTATCGGTTTATTAGTAAAACCGACACTGTTTTATTTTTTGTATCGGTTATAATAGTGAACCGATACTGATTTGTTAATATTATATGATTATTGAATTTCTGTTTGTATCGGTTGTAGTTAGAGAACCGATACAGATTTTTTTTTTTTAAACAAATTTTTTTTTTTTTTCTGGCCAGCTCCCATATATTTGAAAAGCATGCAACATCCTAAATTATATTCTACAACACCTAAATTGAATTAAACAAATAAATTGTTATTACAATTAGATTACACCTCAATTAATTTTTCCTACAACTTATCGCATCAATCGATCCTAATTAAACAGTTCTACTTGGTTGGGATATTTCTTGTTTGAAAAACCTAACCCACTCGAAACGAATTGAATTGATCTCTGCCACAGAATATGGAGTTGCTTTCCAATCCTGCATTTTTTAATATAAAATAAGAGCACAATTAATTATTTATTGAATAAAAACCAAATCAACAACTAAGATTATATTTGAAAAATATAAATGCATATATACCTGTATTGACGAAAAATTATCGAGAAAGTGATTGAGTATGTCATTCATGAACATCATGACAAAATATGCGCATTCCCAGCTGTCCTTTTGTTGCGGGCACTATATCAAATTGTACCCAAGCAAAAAGTTAGCAATTTTTAGAAGATGCAATTCAACAATTCATAATAAACCGAAATAATTTTTTAAAAATAGTAAATTTTAGTCGTAAGCACCACATTACCTTGTTCTTGATAAGCTTCAACTTATCGCTTCTTCCGATTCCTCCGGTTGCCTTCTCCACGACCCAGGGACTGTTGAAATATCAGAGAAATTAGTAATTACAAGAGATATTGAAATGGTTTAGTAGATTTAATTTGAAACACTTACTCCTTAAGCGCGTCGATGATCGTAAGATCTCTTACAAGTTTATGCTTGTCATACTTGTTGCCCGAAGAATCGAACAAGTGGAGCTCACTTTCATACGGCCGGAGCACGAACAATACCCAATGAGCGCTGCATGTTAGGTTTGTAGCATGTTATATTATATAATATATTTCTATGAAATTAAAAAAATTCAATAAAATAAGAGTATATATATATAATAGCACTAACTCTTGAAAGTACGGTATGAAGATAAATTTCTTGTCCCGGTTTTCTCGCAGAGCTTTCCTCAGGTACGTATCGGCATATTTCTTCGTCAGGTCATCATCACCTTGCAAAAGATAGCCGAACGTCTTCTCGGGATTCATGAACCCTATAGGGATCTCTGGAAAGTTGTCCCTTTGGTATTTGAACACGAACCTGCAAAAAGACGTAGATGTGGTATAAATTTTTTAAATTTTGAATTAAAACCCTAAATTATGTCATTATTACGAATATAAACTCACAGCATGAAGATCTGCATAACTGGTACGCTGAGCCACTCCGTGCGCATGCACAAGTCCCTGTAGTCATCTCGATTGACTGTTATGACATAGGGTTCATTGAAAAGCTCAAGCGGCGCCGGGACACTGATGAAGGGCTGACCTTGGCGCAGAAACCGATCACGCACAGTCTTGTACATGCCTCCCAGTCGATTGAAATCGATGGTGTCGAAATCCTTGTAGGTTGAAATCAGAGAGGGCCGCAATCCTACAGGTTCTTTGGGTTGTTCCTGCTGTTAGGACAAAAAAATCATGCACAAATACTTGTAACTCTGTAGGATGTATAGATGCAAATTTACAAGTAAAATATGCTGTAATAATAATGTAATTTTGTTACCTGACCATCGAAGGATATGAGGGCCATCGGCCATGCAGTGTAACTGCCAACGGCGGAGCGAAGTGTCACGAGTTCGCCATTTGGCACAGGCAACGGAGTGTCCTCTTCGCCCGGATGACACACATCCACCGTTACCTTCGCATGATCATCCGGTACAGGCACACTGTGAATCACTAAGCCTTTCTGGACGGGAAGATTGATTTTCCCGATGGCCACTTCGTAATTTATCTCGTCGCGAACCACATGTAGTTTGCAGGTTTGTTCTGACTGCTGTAGAAATATATTCTGTATTTAGGTTAACAAAATAACACATAGTAATTGCATGAAAAGTAACAAAATTATTTTTTCAATTGAATAAAATGTAACAATGTGTATTTCTTTGTATTACCTGGATCGGATCGAAATATGGCTGTGGTTGGACTAACTGGCAGCTGCTCTGGACCGCTCTCGGACTATCTTGTGCAATTGGTTCAGTCCGTTGGGCCATCATCTGTGCCAACTGTTGCTGAACCAATTGTTGCGTCTGCTCAGCCATTTCGGCCTTCAACCTCGTCGCCATATCCTCGAAGTCCTTTCTTTGGGCCGCTACTCTCTGAGCCACTTCTCTCTGTATCCTCTCTTCATTCTCGGCCTCAGACCCCGCCATTCTCGGCCTCCTCTTACTTGGTTGCCCCTCGTAGGCAATTTTCATTCGCACGTGGGATCCGACCCCTCGTACCCTTCCGGGATGCTCCCGATTTGGCAGTGCTTTCCCTAGAACATCGTCGTAACGCTCGACGGGAATCAGGCCTTTCTTGAATGCATCTTCTCGTTCTTCCTGAAATTGTAAAGTTGATATGTTACAACAAAATAAATTCATTATTAAATTCGACAAATAGATGTAGAAAAACGCTCACAATTATCTTGACGATCTCTTCTGTTGCCGGGTTAGGATAGACAGGCTCCTGGCCGCCCGGAGGGACCCTCTGTCTAGCCATTTTCCATGCCACATGCCTATAATCGACTGACATGTCAAGAAACTGCTCATCTGACATTGCAGTTGTTGACCCTTGGGAGGACGGCGCGCCACTCGATGCCTGCTGCTCGTCCGCAATCCCCTGCAGAGCATCTTTGAGCCTGTTCTTGAATTTCTCCCCAGCATAGCCTCTGGATCCTAAGCGATGCGGATAGATGTTCTTCTTCTGATTCGTCCGCCCCTTCTCACTTAGCTCCTACAATTGAACTTATAGATGACCTCTGAATACTTGATTGGAGGTAAAGTATATGTATGTATAGAGGAATAAACATACCCTGAAAGCTTCTGACTGGCGGGACTCCACAAAGGCATCCCAATCTGCTTCACTGATTTCATACCTCTTGAGGTTGGGCGTCTTACCCTTCAGCGCAAATTTTGTGGTCAGATCGGTTCTGAACCGTCGGTGTAGAGTGGCCATTTGGGAGAGAAGCCTCTTTTTGAGATCCTTGTTATCAGGTATTTGCCAATCCTCCTGCCAATCAATATATACCCCAAGTTTGAAGTTATTTTAATATCAAATAAAAGTTGGAGAAATAAAAAGGTCATATATAGATCTTACCGATAGAGTAGTCCATATCTTCTCCTTCATTAGGTCATCCACCTCA
The DNA here is from genome assembly GCA_964058825.1 of Carex arenaria. Classification (NCBI taxonomy): domain Eukaryota; kingdom Viridiplantae; phylum Streptophyta; class Magnoliopsida; order Poales; family Cyperaceae; genus Carex; species Carex arenaria. Next base: position 129,631 of record CAXKVW010000482.1, on the reverse strand, counting down.
GACCAATCATTTATGGTGATCGGGACCGTCCTTTTCACCACCACACCCATCTGAGAGGCAAAACTTTTAGTCGTGCGATTCAAGATAGCCCTCCCGAATTTATCAAACTTCACCTGCTTTCCATCTTTACTAATCACCTCAGTCAGCTGTGTGGGCCCCCTCACTCGTTTCTTACCCGAGTCCTGCTCACCATCACTCGAGTGACAGGATCGCTCACCATCACCACCAGAAGACATGGTAGGAACTGCAAATTTAGAAATAACTTGAGTTAGAAATCATGCAATTTTAATCTATCAAATCCTAACTTGAGTTAGGAACCCTAAACCCTCAATTATGCATCACAATTATATTGATCTCTTCTTTATGCATCACAAATAAACCCTACACCCTAAATTATATTGATCATATTGATTATTTACAAGCACAATTTGCAATAAGCCTAACTATTTAATAATTTGCCTAAATAATAATTTACAAGCACAATTTGCAACAAGTATTCGAAAAAACAATGCAACAAGCATCCAAAATTGAATTAGGGTACAATCCAAAACCTCACAAAAAGGAAAAATGTAGAATTAATTACCCAATAATCACACAACATTCTATTTTGGATCAATAATCACCCAATATTTCACATCAATAATTATCCAATATTTCACATCAATAATTACCCAATAATTCGGGTCCCTAAACCCTACAACATTAATTAATATTTCAATAATCACCAAGCACCAATTTTCGGGTCCCTAAACTGTTCCTAATCACTAAAAAATGTGCTTAATCCCTAAACCCTACAATTTTCGGGTCCCTAAACCCACAATCACACAACATTTTAGTAATCACTAAAAAAGGTATCATCAATTACCCGAGAGAGATCTAGAGCGAGGCAAATTCGGGTGTGAGCGGCACCAAAAAAGACAGAGGAGAACCCTAGCCGATTAGGGTGTGAGCGGAACCCTAGGGTTGAGCGGAACCGGGTCTAAATTGGGTGAGCGGTGCCTTCTTCGGTTGTACGAGGCCAAGGCGCGAGAGAGGCAAAAATGGAAGGAGATCCGAGTGAGAGGCGGAGTGAGAAAGACAAAGGAAGAGGCTGATTTCAAAAAAAAAATTCTAAGTTAGAAATCTACGGGGAGGAGGGAAATAGGAAATTATTGTATCGGTTATATGATTGAACCGATACAAAAAATGGATCTGTATCGGTTATTAACATATAACCGATACAAATAAATTTATGTATCGGTTATTAATTAATAACCGACACAGATTCATTTTTTGTATCGGTTCAATCATATAACCGATACAAATATTAGAGTATCCAGATCCATATTTTTTTGTAATTTTTTAGTAATTTTTAATCATATTTGTATCGGTTCAATCATATTTTTTAGTAATTTTTTTGTAATTAATTTTTAAAATTTAATTCTTCAAAGATATATGTTAGAAAAATACTTCTTAAATTTATTTTTTAAAGAGATAAATTTTATTTGGTAAATGATCCTAAAATATAAAGAAATGAACTAATATTCTTATAAAAAAATAAAATAAAGATAAAATTTAGTATTAAATTTTTATTATGAGATAAAATTGGAAGAGATAAAATGAACTAATATTATGAGATAAATTTTGTATTAATATTTTTATTATTTGGGGTTATTTTTATAAAGTAAATTTATTTTTTAGTATTGTAATTCTTCAAAGATATATATTAGAAAAATACTTCTTAAATTTATTTTTTAAAGAGATAAATTTTATTTGGTAAATGATCCTAAAATATAAAATATAAATATTGGAAGAGCTTGCAATTACATATCCTGGAATTCCATATTGAATTACATATTGCAATTACATATTGAATTTGTTTGCGTCCCATCTTCTAGCAATCCAATGCATCCTGAAGGAAAAAAAATAAACTCTTCTTAAATATATTTCTATCTTTTAAAAATATAAATATTTTGATATTTGAAAATGATAAAAAAAATTGGTATGCGAGACATACCACTATTAAATTAAAAGTTATTTGCATGTCAATCTTATTCTTGGACCCATTCTCCTTCGTTATGATCGCGCCGCTTGTGACTTGTTTCGCTATCCGGAATGGTTGGTGAAGATGCTATGCCTGTGGAAAATGGAGGTATCTCGTCAAAATGATCGAATGCTTCTTCGTCATCCACGTTATCGACTCCAATGATCCGTCTTTTTCCGGGTAGGACAACATGCTTTGAACGATCCGCGGGGTCAATTATGTAGAACACTTGTGTGGCTTGTCTTGCAAGTATGAATTGATCGTCCTTATACCCATCCTTACTGAAATCTACCAAAATAAAGCCATCATTGTCAACTTTAACCCCTCGGCGGTTATCGACCCATTTACAACGAAATAACGGGATATTAAATCTCCTATAATCCATTTCCCAAATTTCTTCAATAAACCCGTAATATGACGAAGATGCATGCGATGGTCCGGCAGCTTTAGCTCCTGAAAAAACATTCGAGACGGCTACTAATGTCACTCCACTATTCTGCACAGTGATTTTTAAATCTTGCATTCTCGTGTAAAATGTATACCCGTTGATGTCGTATCCTTCGAAGGTCCTCACGACAGGTTTTGGACCAAGAGACAACATTTTGACTGTTTCTGTAATGTTTTCTTCTTTCGGAGCCATCAAGACTCGCCGAGTAAGCCAATCTTCGAACTTTTCTTTGTGTTCGGCCATCAACCACTTATCAGATCTCTTCAGATTCTGTTGCCGCAAGGTGGTCATATGCTCTTCAAAATATGGATAAACATCTGTGAGGTGTTGCAGAACATGGAAATGTGCTAGTTTCATAATCTCTTTTTCGGGCACGAATAATTTCAAACCGATTGTGCGTACACCGTGAAGTCTTCCCTCGTGCCGAGATTTAGGAATGCCAACAGGTTTTAAATCCTCCAGATAATTAGTACAGCACTCAATAACCTCTTCTATGGCATAGGCTCTTACAATGCTGCCTTCAGGACGATACCGATTCCTTACGTATCCCTTTAAAATTCCCATGTACCTCTCGAACGGATACATGTACCGCAAGAAAACGGGTCCACACATCTTAACTTCGTTAACCAGGTGGACAATCAGATGAACCATGATATCGAAAAAAGACGGTGGGAAATACATTTCGAGATTACAGAGAGTGACAACAACCTCCTTCTGCAAATCATCTAACGTATCAGGATCATTAACTTTGCAACAAATGGCATTAAAGAAAAAACATAACTTCGTGATTGTCTGCCTAACACACGGTGGCAGTATGCCCCGAATTGCAACAGAAAGAAGCTGTGTCATTAAAACATGACAGTCGTGAGACTTCATGCCTGTCAGTTTCAAATGGTCCAATGAAACTAGGCTTTTAAAGTTTGAAGAGTATCCAGATGGAACTTTGACACCGTGAAGGCATTCGCATAGGCTCTTTTTTTCGTCTTTCGACAACGTATGCTGAGCTGGAGATATATACCACCAGACCTTACCCTTGTCGGTCTTCTTCTCAGTGGGTTGTAGATCCTCCTGTATGTTCAACAACTGCATGTCTTTCCGAGCATTGATACCGTCCTTAGTCTTACCCGGAATATTCAACAATGTGCCGACTATACTGTCGCACACATTTTTAACAACATGCATCACATTGAGACAGTGTCGAACGTCTAAATGCTCCCAGTACGGTAAGTCCCAAAACACTGACCTCTTCTTCCACATAATTTTCGGATCCCCTTTCTTTCTTGCGGCCTTTTTCTTAAATTTTCCAAATTCTACCTTGATATCCCTCACTCGCGAATAAATTTCTCGACCGGTCAACGGGTATTTCGCTCTCCCCTTCTCGGTCTTTCCATTGAATTCTCTCTTTCTCTTTCTGTGTTCGTGATTGCCAGGAAGAAATCTACGATGGCCCATGTACACATTTTTAGATGAGTTAGGCAGATACAGATCGAGTGCATCGTCCATGCAAATAGGGCACGCTTTCTCTCCCTTGACACTATAACCCGACAAATTACCATAAGCCGGAAAATCATTGATGGTGCAAAAAATCATAGAATGTAGAGTGAAATTCTCCTTGCTATATGCATCAAATATCTCCACTCCGGGAGCCCATAATTTTTTTAGATCCTCGATCAATGGCGCTAAGTACACATCTATATCGTTTCCGGGCTGTTTGGGTCCTGATATTAGCAAGGTCATCATGATGTACTTGCGTTTCATACACAACCAAGGCAGAAGATTATAAATGCACAACAGAACCGGCCAACTGCTATGTTTACTGCTCATGCTACTGTGCGGATTAATTCCGTCGGTACTGAGCCCGAGCTTCAGGTTTCTTGGGTCACCGCCAAAGTCCGGAAACCTTCTGTCAATATTTCTCCACTGAGGAGAATCAGCGGGGTGTCGTAATTTCCCGTCTTTCTTCCGGCTATCGGCATGCCAACGCAGTAATTTTGCATCTTTAGCATTGGAAAACAAACGTTTCAACCTCGGTATCACGGGGAGGTACCATATTACCTTTGCTGGAGGTCCTTTACTCGGTCTGCAGTCTATATCACTTTCATTGACGGTTGACTGCTTTCTACTGTAACGAGATGCACCACATTTCGGACACTCGTGATGATCTTCGTACTCAGTCCGATATAATATACAGTCATTTGGACATGCATGTATTCTTTGAACTTCTAAATCCACTGGACACAGCATTTTCTTCGCTTCATAAGCATTACGGGGGATCTCGTTTCCATCCGGAAGAATTTCTTTCAAAGTTTCCAATAAAGCAGTAAAACTCTTATCAGTCCAACCATTACAGGCTTTCAGATTATACAATTTTAATACACCTTTCAATTTTGAAAATTTAGAACAACCAGGATACAATTCCTTATTACAATCTTTGTTCAAATTCTCAAATACACAGTACTGCTTTTCATTACCGAAATCCTCTTCTAAATCACGTAGCATTTGATCAAAATTATCCGCGATTACATTTTCATCGACTGGCACATCATCACTACCGTCGTTTACATCGATATGGTATTCCTGATGCTCAGAATTATTGGTACCTCTGTTTGCGGCCAAATTACTCTCACCGTGCCATATCCAACGCTTGTAATTGTGCTTGAATCCACGACGAATCAAATGGTTCCTCACTTGGATTGGGTTGGAAAATTTCTTCAGGTTGTTACAATCACGGCAAGGACAAAGCATCACACCATTCCCATCACCTGCCATGTATTCTTCAGCAACTTTCATAAATTCATCAACACCTTCCATATATTCATCCGACAGACGTGATACATCGTACATCCAATTGCGGTCCATCTGCAATTAATTATAAGAAAACACAATTAATTAAACACACAGTTGGGCTTGAGTGTCCACAGTAGGGCTTATATGGGCCGGTTACCATCTTATCCCACTCTTTGAATACTCTGTCTCAGCAGTGACCACATACGAGTCGTGGTTTAGTATCTAGGAAAATTTCGGCAGCATTTCCCCTTAGTTCCCCGAGTATTCGGGGAACTAGTTGGGGAAATGCTGCCGAAATTTTCCTAGATACTAAAACACGACTCGTATGTGGTCACATCCTAATTGAGACAGAATATTCAAAGAGCAGTCCCAAAACGGGGACTATTCAAAATTAATCCCTAATGGATTAATTTTGAACGGGTATCAGGACCTAAAGGCATTAATTAATTCTGTTGTGACTCGTAGGACAATACTCTACCTAGTATAGATACACCTAATTAACTATATCCGTACTCGTATATATCAAAATACACATCCATTCACAAACTACTAATCAAATATAAGCTTTAGGGTAGTACTTACAATTTGTTGGGATGCCGGATCGAGTGAGATGAAGAGATCGTTGCACAAGATGATCGAGAAGATAATAGCGCGCAAAATCTACAAATCCACTACCCTATATAAATCAATTATTTAAAACACAAATTGCAAAATTACCCTAATCCTCTATTTTTTACAAAACTCAATTATTTACATGCATGCATAATTTATTAAAAAAAATTTAGGGTTACATGCATGAAATTGTGTAAAATTATCATTTACGGGTTACATTAATGATCATAAATCCATGAAAAATCTTCACAATACCATACATAAATTTTTCCCCTAGCTAGTGTTTAGGGTTTACATGCATATATGCATTAAAATTTTCATTTTGCAAATTTTTGGTAGCTAGAGTTGAAATTGTTGGTTTCAAATAGAACCATCAAAAGAGAAAGACAAATAATAATCCAATCAAGCTCAAAAACTACCTAATTTTAAAGAATAGCATTAAATTCGGGCAATTAATGTATACTTACCTAATTTCGGGTATATAAGAGTCTCCTCTTTGATCAACTAGGAATCCCACCTCCTCTTGATAATAAAAAACAAAATCTAATCGCAAATGCAGCTCAGATCATAAATCGGAGAGCACAAAGAGAAAGAACAGCTGATTTAGTTGAGACCTCCAAAACCTAGATTTAATTCGCGCTGTTGCGACTATAAAGGAGGAGGAGAATTATCTGTATCGGTTAATTAAAAAAAACGACACAAAAAAATATTCTGTAACGGTTATTTTATTAGCCGACACTAATCTGTAACGGTTTAATAAAAAAAACGATACAAAAATATCTGTATCGGTTTATTATTAAAAACCGACACAGAGTAGTATCGGTTTTTTGTAGAAACCCGATACAAAAAAGTTTGTGTCGGCTATTTAACTCACAACCGATACAGATCGGTGTCGGCTTTTTTTATACCCGATACAGATATATTATTAGTGTCTGTTTTTAATATTACCCGATACAGATTACTTATTGTAGCGCCTAACACAAATAGCCGACACAAAATAAGGCGATACTGAAAGTCCTTTTTCCACTAGTGAGACCTACACCAGATTCGCTTGAGGGGAGGTATTAGCCATAGTTAGCTGTTAGAGTGGTTAGCCTAACAGACTTTAGTTAGCAATAACAAACTTTGGTTAGTATTGTAATTACATGTCGACCCTGATTATTGATTTTTACAGGTCCTCGGTTGCTTATGCTTTCCTCTTCTTCGACCCTATAATAAACACAAGCTCCAATTTCAATCATTGCCTTGTGTTAGAATAAATTAACTAAAACAAAAAAAATTAAACATTATTTTGATTTTCTCCAATGTCTGAAGTTTTTGATACAAAATATTTTAACCGAAATAAACTATGGCCGATTAACAAGAAACTCTTTAGGTGACTAATGTAAAAAAAATGAAAACATAATATATTTACTTGTTAAATTGCATTGCTTTTCTGCTTGTCGTTGCCCAATTTATGCTGGATGAAAACATGCAGATCCATCGTCGTACCTCTTCACAACTTGCTCATGAATTTTTAAATTCATCATGTAAATCTTGTGATTATTCTTCTGGTTTGTGTTATTGCATTCAAAATTTATTACTTCCCTATCACAAGAATAATATAAAGAAATCTGAAAGACTAACTCTATAATTATTTATGATTAATAACTAAGTGGATAAAAAATTTAACACTGTAAGGAACTTGGGCTTTTTAATCTGTGAGAATATTAAAATTTTCCTGAAAATGCAAGAAGCACATTTCTTGCATCAAATTCTCTTGTGACTTTAGTTTATTGTTAAGTATTTTTTTTTGTTTTTTTGGAGGTAAAGTTTATTGTTAAGTTGTTTGATGGTAAATAATCCAAATTTTTAAAAAAAATATTTTATGGAGTTTGGTGCGCCAAATGTTTAGTATTGTTGGAAAGGAAAATATATATGGTTAGAAAAATGTATTTACGGGTAAGTAGTTCCATATAAGTTATATAAATAAATATTAATATGGAAAATTTAGAAAATAAAAAATCACAATAATGCCCGACAATGATAAATACATTGAAAATCTGGTCATTAAAGGTACCTTAATTAAAAAAAATTGAAATGCACAATAAATCACTATCAAACAACACTATAATTTCATATGAAATTGAGCTAGAAAAAAGATCAAACAACACTATAATTTCATATCAAACAACACTATAATTTCATATAGAGCAAAGTCTTTATAACAATATAGCTATAGAGTGGTGCTTAGACCGGTAAAGAAAAAAGATTGACAATTCATCTTACCGGAAGCTCATGATATGTTATTTTCAATAGAGCTAGAAGGAACTATGCTTTTACGAAGGAGATTTCATGTAGATTACACCTCCTTTCCCAAATAAGAACTAACTGTCACTTCCGCCCTAGCTCTTCAGTCTTAACGACGCTCCCAATCCCCTGTCCTAGCTCTCAACACTGCCTATCTATCCCAAAACTCCTATGCAAAGCAAAGAAAGTTTTGTAAAACCCGCATAATGCAAAAGTAAGCCAAAAAACAAGGAATCAGATCATCTGTCCTCCTGTGGGCAGGAAATTACTGTCCCCTAAAGTCATTGACACGTGAGTCCGGAGTGAGTTTTGACATTTAAATATTAGATATAGATTCGCCCCGGACCCATTTCGGACTCATGTGTCAGTGACTTTAGGAGCAGGAATTTTTTGCCCACAGAGAGGCAGGATGACGCAATCTAGGTCCCAAAATATCGACTCCGCTAGTCACAGGTCTCGAAAATAATTTAGTGGAATTAGAAACAAAGAGTGCTAAGTAACAAAGCGAGAATAAATCTCTCTCAAGAAAAATATATTGATACCAAAGTTGTTATTCTCTTACAAAAACTCTCTTTTTATAGGTCTAAGGAGTAATTAATTTTGCAACATAGAAATAAACAAATATAAATAACTTAGGAACTTTTTTTTAAAATGCTAATGTCCGTTTCATTGCCATGAAACAAAGAGAGTTTTACAAAAAAAAAGATAAAACTCAAAAGATAGCAGTATAATATGACACGCTGGTCCCAACAAACAGAGAGATGAGCAACTGCCAAAATAAAACCAAACTAAGCAGAACAACTAATTGTGCATAGAGCTAAAGCTACTAATAATGTTTGTTGATATTAGAAAGGAAGGCATTTTCAAGTGGAGTCATTTGAGATCCAATTGAGCATCCGCTCAGTCTCTAGTTGCGCCAGCTGGATAGGTACCTCGTCAACATCTCGAGGCAGCCAGTCATTCATAGCATCTTGCATATCACCTTGAAGCTGACCTGTCCAATATATTACAATGGAAGTTATTGTTAGTATAGTATTTCGACAAGAGTGTACAATATAATTTTGAAAACATAAGTCATTCTGTTGTTTCCAAATACACCAGATGACAGCACTGGCTATAAGTAGAAATGTTGTGCGATTCAGTTTAGGAAGAGTTACGGCGAAGTGTATCACATCTTCCATGCTATTCCAAGTACGACTAATATCTTGACACTTCCTCATATAGAACCAAATTGACTGAGCAAAGTAACACTGAAAAAATAAATGATTAGTCTTCCTGATAGGAACAAAAATAACAAGTAATATCGCCTTGCCATCCTTTTTCCTGCAACTTGTATTTGGTTAGAATTTTGTTCTTGGTCATCAACTACATAAATGCCCGCATTTTTGGAGGCACAGATAATTTCCACCACAGAAATGGTTTAATTACTTGTTCCTCAGGAAAGTTAAAAGAAAAGATACATAGTTTTCACAGTATAAGCTCTTTTATTGTCCATGCGAGTAACTAAACTTTTGTCAGCATCTCTTGTTCCTTCATTTCCATTAAGCTGTAGAATTGTCAGTTATTATCAGTGCATCTTTCATTAGAAAATTAAACTTAAAACTTTGGTTGTATTTAGTAACAATGAACTTAGGTGCTAAAGTACTTTCAGTCTGCATTTTAGGGGTATTATTTCTGAGTTGAGAGAATATAAATTTAATTGAATTGATTGTTCTAGCAAACTGCCTAAACAGTAATAAGCCTGTTGTTTTGTGCTGATTACTGCCTTATTTGCAATAAGCTGTTTAGATTTGATGCTGGTATCTACAAGTTACATTTATAAGTATATAACCAGTCAGTATATATGGTCCATATAAGTACCTGCTGTTATCTGTGTTTATTACCTTCTTTTCAATTTCCATATTCTGCTTATATATCTGATTCAATTTCTTGTATAGTGTGATATTTTCTTGGTGAATAAGACTACTCTGCAAATGAACCAAGAACAAAGTTAATATATATATGGAGGAATTACTATGTTACTTATCGTCTGATCAAACAAGCTTTGTCTTCCTGTTTTCCTTTTCATTTGTAAACTCGAACCTAGTGGCTTAGTTTCTGAATCTCATTGGTCATAAGTTCATCCTGTGGAAGGAAAAATAGCACAAATGGTAAACCTTCACCATCACTCTTTCCACTGGAAAATACTATGATTCTCATATGAACCTAGGCAAATGAAAATTAAACCTTTCTTGAACGAATGGATCGTAGGTGTAACATCCCAAAAAAAAAAAATAGATCATTATTTTATACATAAAGGATTTTATTAATAATATTGAAAATAACGTTTCTTTTGAAAAAAATATAATATATATACATTATTTTTTTTCAAAAGAAACGTTATTTTCTCAGGTAACCGGGCTTCTCTATAATCTGTGTTATCGTTTTGTATGGTTTATTTGGATATTGGTATTGCATATTGGATTATGATGGCATATTTAACGGGATAGCGGATTTGAGATTGGAATTAAATTTGTCCGATACACGGGGGTTGCTAGTCGTGGTCGGGACCGATATGCGGGGAATGCTAGTCGCAATCGGATTCGATGGTTGACTTGTTTTACAGATAACCTAGACTGACGTGCTATCGCTGGTTAAATATGCGTGCATAATTTTATGTGTATTTGTGTGGATTAATCCGGCATGTTTGAACGGTTGTTAAATTAAGCCAATTATAGAGAAGCGCGTCATTAAATAACCGATTACTGAGATTTGAAGCTGACTCTGTTTGTTATTTTTGTTTTCTTTCTGTTGGCGACGTAGGTTGACGGGCCAAGGAAAGATGTGAAGATGCTTATATAATCAAGCTCCGGATGGTAAAAATCTAGGGTGTGACATATGGTATCAGAGCATTCGTTCCTTGGACTGTATTTGGGTCCATGTTTCATTTGTTATTCAGATCTCCTTTTAATTTTGATGTTTCTCATTTGTGTGATAAATCTAAAAGTTTGACTAATCCCGTTTGTTTATCAATTTTGAAACATCTATTGTTCATGGTACAATTTAAACCATTCATCTATTGTTATGAAATTTCTTTTGAATTTTAATATGCAATCAGTTTCCTTGAAATATATGTATATACGTATTTTTGTTTGGGCCCTTAATTTGTGTTCATCTGATCTAGTGTGATATGATTCAATATCTATTTGCTACCATAATGGAATTATATTTTCCGTATCACTTCAATTTTTTTGAGTTCCTCCATTAATTTCTAAAGGCAAAATATTTATCCTTCTTATACATTTAATTAACACACATAAAATATTTGGATAAATCGGTTTGATTATCGATTAAATTGCACCCTTGCTGTCTATTCCAACGCATTGGTTAATCATTATCCCAATTAATCTCTCTTTATGTTGTGTAATGATTCGTTACCTTCCATTTAATTCAATTACTACCGTTTAAAATTAATGATTAAAAATATGAGAAGATGCATCTGTTAGTGGCAGAAGAGGCACCTATTAATTGGTGCTCTCTATTCACTATATGATATATGTTTCTATTTACTGCGTAAGTTGCTTGGATTAAGGCCAGGTTAACATGTCAATTTCATTCCCACATTTATTTACTAATATAATTTTGTTTTCTCTGAATGGCGCAAACAGTCCATTTTCATAACCGTCCAAATCTCTTCTCAACAAAATAAAAATAAAAATTAACCAATCAACGCCTTGATTCTCGCTATAAATAAATCTCTCTGTTTGGAATTGAATCTGTGTCCCTTTATTTCATTCCACTACTACTGCCGCCTCTCTGTTTTGTCTTAAGTGCCCTAAATTCAATCGCTCTATATAAATCCTCCGCCGAACCCAAATAAATTCTCTTCTCGCTCTTCTTTTTCGTGCACATCCTATCGTGAAGAACTCTATTTTATGATTGATTGAATTATAACTACGTCGCAGTGATTATGAACTGTTATTGCAATCTAATTTGAAACTTCGAATCGCTATCAGGTAACCGGACTTCTCTATAATCTGTGTTATTGTTTTGTATGGTTTATTTGGATATTGGTATTGCATATTGGATTATGATGGCATATTTAACGGGATAGCGGGTCTGAAGTTGGAATTAGATTTGTTCGATACACGGGGGTTGCTAGTCGTGGTCGGGACCGATATGCGGGGAATGCTAGTCGCAATCGGGTTCGATGGTTGACTTGTTTTACGGATAACCTAGACCGACGTGCTATCGCCGGTTAAATATGCGTGCATAATTTTATGTGTATTTGTGTGGATTAATCTGACATGTTTGAACGGTTGTTAAATTAAGCCAATTATAGAGAAGCGCATCATTAAATAACTAGTTACTGAGCTTTGAAGCTGACTCCATTTGTTATTTTTGTTTTCTTTCTGTTGGCGACGTAGGTTGACGGGCCAAGAAAAGATGTGAAGATGCTTATATAATCACGTTCCGGATGGTAAAAATCTGAGATGTGATAGTAGGCTTATCTCGAGACGGCTCTCTAAGCCTTGTAGATCTTTGATGCTTAGTTCAGAAAGCTCCTCTCCCATCAACTTCCTATAGTCGATCGGATTAATTTAATTTATGAATATAGGTATAGCTTGAAATTTTTGAAATGGTATTAAAATTTAAATAGTGTGTGGATGGTTGAAAATTGGTCAACTTATAACATGATTGTTTTTGTTTTCTTCTCTTATTAGCATAACCTTTTTCATTCTTTTCATGATTTGTAGGAAATGTGGAAACTGTACCTATTAGTTTGTTGCAAGTTATGTAGTTGCGGCTTCAAACTTGTGGCCTCCCTCTGCCAGAACTAGCAGTTAATAGGGAAAGAACACCGGTAATTAATATTCTGTTTTATTTATCAATTGGTTGAAGCATATATTATACTATAAGTAGATTTTATAATAACTATAAATAATATCCCATTTGCATTGGAAACAATTTCAGGCATTTCTATATACTTTTGGAAAATTAGTTTTAGTCATTTATGATATATACTGTACATAAACATGCTGCATCTTATGTAAATCACATTATCCAGTTGTAGCTATGACTTTATATTTAGGAAAAAAGGTTTTCCTTTATTCAATCTTTGTGTGTGTGTGTGTGTGAGAGTATTTAGAATAGAGAGCACATTAATTCCAGGTACTCTGATGTGCTTTAATTGAAATACCAAGCTTTTTAAAAGCATTTTGAAGGTAATTCCTTGCATTGTGAAGCTTTATGACCTCAATTCCTGCCAAGTTTCTCTCTTAATTTATGTCAATTTTCATTTGATTTAATGATTATAGGCTTGAGAGTAGCTCAAAATGAAGGCCTTATCGTTCGCTCATTGATAATTCATGAAGGTGGTTGCATTTTGAAGTCTCTAAGGTAGGTTGAGTTATAAGGTATTTTTAATTATTAGATCAACTATTAGTTATTATCCAATTTAATCATATGGCTATAAATTATTTAACTATTTACTAATAAATATTCATCAATCAATGTGTATGTAGAATTAACTATTTTAATATAACAAATTAATTACTTTGTTGTGTGATCATCGATCTATCGAGATTTCTATAAATTTCCATGCTACATTGATTCTGCGTAATAGCATTTTATCTCAACTTAAAAATGAAATTCTTTGTCCAATACATATTTTTATTTGCCTAGCAAAGCCTGAAATATAATATTAATCCTTGTTTTATTAAATTAGTAGGCCTAGCACACATGGACTAGCTAACAGAATTTGTTTCTTATTTATTTCTATTTCCCCTTTCTGATGATAAGCCATGGGCTCAAAAAAAAAAAAAATTGTTTATTTTGCCTATAATATTATTGTACATATGCAACGTCATTTTGCAACAATTAGGAACTGGTTATAGTCCAAACAGTCATATTAATTGGAATCAATATTTTGTTGTAAATGAAACTGTACCTAGATATATGGCTTGACATAGGCTTTTGACAGGTTTAGATCAGACGTGTTTGCAAGTTTATAACAAAATATAGTAAAGAATAGACTTCTGATATTTTCTTTGCTTTATTTATAATAAAAAACAGAAAATTGTTTGCTGGGGTCACAGTACTTAATACAGTTGTACCAATCACCTAGTTTCGCTTTTTAGTATTCCAGTTTAGTTTTTTTAAAAGCAACATTATTTTAAGTTTTTAACTAATATAACAAAACATAAGCCTAAAGTGCAATAGTTAGTTGAGCCGGAATAAACTTGATTATTGTTTTTTAAAGAAATTTAATTAGGTGTGGTTTTCTGTGATTACTTTACAATTTAATAATTTAATGATCCTCTTATTAGGACAAATTAAACCAGATATTTGAATACGAAAATAATACATAAAAACAGAACTGGATGATCGATATATGTTGAATTGGAGTTGGATTTCATAACTCAACATCTTATGAGCTGATTGTGAAATGTGGTTATATTGCAATTATATATGAACTATAATTAATAATGCTACAAGCTTGGAATAGAAAGTATTATAATTAATGACAATAAAATTAACATGTTAATATCTTACCTTAATCTCAAAAGATGAGTTCACACCAGGATGGTGTCCCTCTTTTACCTTCTGATATCTTTCAATCACAGACATCATGCTGTAATCAAGTAGGCATCATGTTTATATCAAATGACCAACAAATTGTAGTTATATTCACTAATTGAATTTAAAATGAAAAAAAAAAATCTAACTAAAATTATGTTTTGTTTCAGTATTACCAACATGAATTAATATCTTTGCACTGAAAAATAAAAATCACAATATTCAGTATATGAACAAATCATGAATTAACAAGATAGGACAAGAGAGAGAGGTATGTATGCACTTGGAGCTGCAGAACTCGTAAAGGCGACCGGTGCAGGAGAAAACCACGAGGCCAACCTCGGCATCGCACAAGACGGACAACTCCTTGGCCTTCTTGACGAGACCGCTCCTTCTCTTAGAGAAAGTCACTTGGCGGCTCGTCGTGTTGTCTATCCTCCTTATCACTATCTTCCCTCTCCCCATTTCAAATCCTCTTTAAATCTTTCTTTTTTTGTATACACAGACCTCCTTTAATCTGTTGAAATAAGAGGGAGAAGAGGAGCCTTATAATGGCTTTTAAGGGGGAAAACATGCACCAGTTTGAATTTCTCTGATTTGCTGAGGTCTTTTATTATATGTGGACAATTGGAAAGGGTCTTTGATGGGGAACAGGATCACCTGTTTCTCTGTAGGCAGAAAATTTATGTTTTTAAAGTCACTGACATGTGGATTCATGATAGATTTTGACATTTAAATATAAAATACAATTTTTTTTTGGACCCACGTATCAGTGACTTTAGCAGACATTTTATGCCCACAGAAAAACAGGAGATTCAATTCCATCTGATGGAGTCACATATTATATTTTTATTGTTTTGGCGTGTACGGATATGGGGCAGGTGTCCAAAGGGCATTGCAGAAATTTATTATAATTTTTGTCTTCATAATATATACATTTCAGAAATTTCTATATATGTGAAGATGAGGGATCAAGTTACAACAATTTTAAGTTACCACAAAGTTATAACAACGGTTATTTTTTTTTTCAAAGTCCAAATCGTCGATCCAAACCGTTCAACATGATTATCTAAATAAAATATACTTCTAGATCAAATTTTACATTTTTTTGAATTTTTTTTACTATTTATTAAGTTGGATACAAAAACTAGTCAAATTCAGAACATTGAATTTTGTACCCAACTTAATAAATAGTAAAAAAATTCAAAAAAATGTAAAATTTGATCTGGAAGCACATTTTATTTAGATAATCATGTTGAATGGTTTGGATCGACGATTTGGACTTTGAAAATGAAAATAACCGTTGTTGTAACTTTGTGGTAACTCAAAATTATTGTAACTTGATCCCTCGTCATGGGTGAAACCCTTTTTCAAGTTAGTAAAGAAAAAAAATGGCAAAGTTGACCAAGGTCGTTGGCATCACACAAGCCACCTGAAACCAAAAGTAGCTCATTGTTTAAGGAAATAAATAAAAATTAAATAACAAATGTTCTGAATGGAAACCTGCAGTTTTGAACTATATTCTTTCTGTCTTTGATGAAGCATACATTAATTTATTGTAATTTTTATATATTTTGGTAGTGCAATTGCAATACCCTGGGTATGCAATTATATGTTTTGTTCAAGGTGTCCAGTACTTGTTATATCAAGAGTGGATCAAGGCATGGACAAATCTAGACTTAATCTGAATATCATCTACTATATTTTTATTTGTTAAGTATACATAATTATATCAACATAATTATGAGTGTTGTCCAAATTTGTCAAAAGCAAACCAAAGAAATTCAATTTAAAATAAAATCTGGAATCCATTTTTCAATTAAAGTTGATTTAAAAATGTTGAGTTTGATAAATTATTTTTGCATTATGCCTACACTTGCATAAATTCTTTAAATTAGAAAATATTATATCCCTTTTAGGTACAAAATCTATATTATTACTTGAAATTTGTCAGTAATTGACATAAATAACTTGTATAATCTATCTTTCTCAAAAATTAATTATAATCTCACAAAATTATTGTATACTCATAAAAATCATATAAATTTGGATAAATAATATTTCATGAACGATTTCCATATATGATGGAGATATTTTCTTTTAGTTAGAGAATCTTGATCAAAATTTTCCTACATGGGTTAAAATTGAACTTGCCATGATTCAAGACAAATGCACAGTTTAATTTTTTTTTTTTTTTTGAATAAAGGCCGAAGCCCGTTTCATTACAGAAATATATAGTTAAGTTACAATGCACAATTTAAATTTGTGCAGTGCATTAATATTCGTGCGTACTCTAATCTATGTAGATTTATGTGTTCATCATCTAAGGGGTCATTAAAAGCTTTCTAAATAATAAATCAGCCAGTCAGCCACTATTTTTCTCTAACAAAGTATTTTATTTTTCCATTTTATGAATTTTTGTAACGCCGTGGCTGTATTGTTCAATTAATTTAGTGAGTAAGATTGGATAAATAATATAAAAGTATATCTCTAACAGTGTATTCTCTTAGTTGAAGCTTATAAATAAAATTGACAACAAATAAAAAAAAATAACATATACACAATTAGGGCTGCAAAAAAAATTCGTAGTTTATGATTCGAAAAAGTTCGTAAAAAATTCGATTTGAAATTGAGTTCGTTCGAAATTAATTCAAACCAAATTTAGTTTGAAATTAATTCAAACCAAACTCAAACTGGACCTATTTCGTTCGAAATAAGTTCGCGAACTATTCTAGTTCAAATCTCAAAGTAACGTGAACTGTTGATTTTCACTGATAACTTATGTTCGCTAATGACTTAAAAGTTAAAACATAAGGCCGTCCAATCATAAGTTATAACTCGTAAGTCGTAACCCTCGCTCTCAATTCTGAAACTCTAGTTGACTTTCACCTCTCACTCTTGGCGACTACGATCACTCTTCCTTGTGGTAAAAAAGCTTGTAAATAATTCGAAATTGAGTTCGTAAATAATTCGAAATTGAGTTCATAAAAAATTCGATTCGAAATTGAGTTCATTCGAAATTAATTCAAACTAAACTCAAACTGGAGGTAAATTTGATTTGGTTTGGTTCGTTTGCAGCCCTAACACAATGAAACACCCAATTTTCTTGTTTGCTTTTCTTAAAAAAGAAAAAAGAAAAAAGAATCTCTGTTACTTACATAGGCATCTTGAAAACAGAAGTATATATTCTGGTAGATCTAAGGGAGGCATTAATAAAAAAAATTATAAATATATTTATTTCTCTAATCAGAATTCAATTTGTTATATATATGTATGAAATATCCTTTCTTTTAACTCATACATTTATGTTCCTACTTGTTTTCAGTTTTCTTCTTTTGGGAAGCTTGAATGTGGAACTCAACAAGAAAGAAAAAAGAAAAAATAAATAATAATAAGTCATTGGATATTGCAATTAATTAATGTAAGTGCAAACTTAGAAGTATGTTTATCTAATTAATACTTGCCAACATATACAAGTCAAATTTCATGGATTGATGCCATGAACACACACAAAAAATATAATTAATTGAAATCCGATAATTTAGAACCAACAACTTAAATAAAACATACAACATTATTAATTAGAAGAACCATGGCAACAAAATAAAATTTGAAATTAAGAAAGAGCTCGATGACTCGATCGATCTCTTTTTTAACAAATACTAAAATCGATCTCTTAATATTGTTATTTTGCAAAATAATTTGCTTCATAACAGAAGTACTTCAAAAATTAACGAATATTACAAACAGTACATTTTCATAACTTTTGATAAATACATCTTTTAAATTCCAATTGATTAATTAACCATTTATTTTGGTTCTCCTTTGAACTAAATATTTGATGTTTGAGATGAAGACACTAGTCACATGCTGAAATAATTAATAAAATGCATATGATTATAATTTATTTAACTATCATTTTCAACTTAGTATATATAGTACTTATTATTATTAATTTGTGAATACTGTTCAAACATTGGAAAAAAAAAACATTAATTATAATCACGACATCATTGCATTGTGATGGTCCTTTCGTTTTATTGACTTCGGAAAAAAAAAAATTAAACTTATTATTTATTATCTTTTTCTTCCTTCCAATTCTTTTAATCATTTTTTCAGTCTGTAGCAAAATAATTATTTTATAGAGTAGTCCTTTTTATACACCTTTGTTTTCATTAGAATTTGTTTTTTTAATTTAGATCCATAGATTAGCATTTTAGGTCTGAGATGATGCCTTTAGAAAGAGATGTCACAGAAATATTTAATAATAAGGTGAAAGTTACGCTCTCAAATTTCATTAATGAAAAGTAATTACATATTTACATGACTCAAGGAGTGTTTTTTTTTTTTAGAAGTAAATTATTCATGTTTACTATTCTGAAATGACAAAGTAAACGTTATTCCTTATTAAGGCCCTGAAATTTATAAATTGTGAAATATTTTCGTTGTTATATTATTTCTATATTATAAAAAGGGAAATTTCAAGTATATTATTCAAAAATACTTATTTTCTCTACTAAAATTCATAACATCATTTTTATCCTCTAAAATTTCAAAATTTTACAAATTTATCCAGTTCATTGTCTTTTCTATTAAAACTCATTTTAAATTTATAATATACGTATCCATATACTCTTCATTAGAAAAAGATTAAGTAACCTTTTTAAGAAAATGTTTAGTTGTGAGAGTAAATAGTTAATTTTATTACTTGTGAGTTGTGACACGCATATAAGTGTGTGCTTAAATAACATTATGTATGAGTCACAAATAAGAAAATGAAACATTTTTTTCTCATACAACAGTTAGTTAGAAGACTAAATATTTTTCTTTACACATACTACATTTTTGTATTTTTCTTAATAAATGGTAAAATAAGAATTTTATGAATTTACAATGAGTTTTAATTACAAAAGGACAATAAATTGGGTATATTTGTGATTTTTTAAATTTAGAAGGGTAAATATGATATTATGAACTTTAGAGCGGAAAATATATAATTTTGAAATTTTTGAAGAGTGTACATGAAATTGTCCCTATTATAAACATGTATATCTCTCTATGCATACATCAGTTTATAGTAATTTTTTTTAAAATGCTCGTCTAATTTTAAAAACAAAATAAGTTCAATATTGGAGTAAATTTAGGGTGTAACGTGCTCACCAAGAGAGTTTGGTGAGCACAACTCCAAAAATACATCGGATCGGTTTCAAATGACGAATCCAAACTGTTGAAATTCATGTACTTCATGAGTGATGCATGTACATGCAAAATTTTGGAAGTTTCGAATTCATTTGCTACGAGGTCAAGCGGTCAAAGTAATCATGAAAAATGAATATATAAAACAAATAATATAATAACTTATTAAAGATTCATTACTTTGACCGCTTAACCTCGTAGCAAATAAATTTGAAACTTCCAAAAAATTTCATGTACATGCATCACTAACGAAGTACATGAATTTGAACAGTTTAGATTCGTCATTTGAAGCCGATCCGATATATTTTTAGAGTTATACTCACCAAATCCTCTTGACGAGCACTTCACACCCTAGATTCACTCTCAATATTGAATACATTTTGCTACTATATTCGGGAAGAAGGCAGAGGCGCCTTCTTATAGGGCAGCAATAGAAAAAGGAAAATCGTGGCTGAGGTGGAGAACGTGGTGGGTCAGGCCATGATCCCTTCTTCTATTTTCGGGCAGCCGAAAATATAATTTCACCTAAAAATAGCATGCTTGCAGTATAGAAGCCAAGTCGTGTGCGGGTGCGGCATCACGTGAAACATGCATACTTTTGCCAAAACATTTCTAAGTCCTACCCTATGTCGCAAGCGGGTGTGGTATGCCGCATGCGGTCTAATTAAAACACATTTCCCCTCATTTTCTAATCTAGTTGTGTTAGACACCTAATAACAGCGTAAGACATTCTCAAAAGAGAATTCTTATTCTATCCTCAGCAACAGCGTCAAAATCTTGATGGCGTTCAAATGAACTAGCACAAATTTTCAGTATCTTATCGCATAGTATAATCAAGGTATCGATCCATAGGGATAGTGTATAAAGTTATAACAATTTTCACTAGTCTAGGTCGTCTTGGTTGTTAATTAGGGTTCTGGGTGTGTTCTAAAGTAATTATTAAAGTAAATTAAAATACAATCGAGTTGAAGCAAGGTTCAATACGGTGGTGCTATAGGTAATCGGCAAAATAATAGAGATTCTCTAGGATTCATATTTTTCTATGAGTCTAATACTAAGATATTTGTTCAGGCTCTAGTCTTACCCGCATGCGACACTGTGACTACCGCATGCGGTATAAACATTACCTACAAGGGATCCCGCATGCGGCACTGTCACTACCCGCAGGGTGCCATGGTGTTATGTTATGTGTTTTTGTAAGATTTTTCGATCTTTCGATCGGCTTTTGGGCTACCAAGACTAAAGTATTTTAAGTATAGAATTATATTCTTTCTTGATACTACCCCGTAGTTGAAATATCCCAAATTTCTAGATAATTTCTAATGTTATTTCGGCTAAGTAAACGTAACCTAAGATGATTTCTATCCTACCCAGCCAAGGAGTTCCCTGGATTCTAACTCTAGTCTTTAAACAGCTGCCAATCATCTTTAGCCAAAGTTTAACCACTTACATACTATTTTTCTCACACAAGGATCTATTGGATCTCCCACATTGGTATGTAGATGGTCATTAGCATATAGTAGACTGAACTATGTATGCTCAAATAAAATAAAAAGAAAAAAAACTCATAGTATTCACACAACAAGCATAAACATAATATCAAAATATTATTAAATGACTCATTGTTAAACCCCCCCCACCCTAGAGATGAGAGGTTCAACTTATTGGAACCATGACAAAATAAAAGAAAAATAAAGAGAACATAAATTACAACCCTCTTGAAGAAGAAAAAAAAAAAACCTCGTCTCCTTATATGACGTTTTCTTGTCTTGATTTCCAAGGGTTTCGCCTCTCGTCCGATAACTCTAACCTAGCCTAGCTTTCATAATCGGTGATGATTCATAGCTATAGTACAGAACTTAATCATAAGTAAATATGCACACCGAATCTAATAGAAGAGGGGGGTATTTATATGGTTTTCTAAAGTAGTGTGGATCATGGGGGACATGGGGTCCACCCATGATCTAGTATGATTTGGCTAAAAATAGACACGCCAAAAATAGCATTTCTTGGACTCCACTTCATCTAAAAATTGTAGGTCATGCTAGGTGGTCGGACCTTTTAGAAGACTTCAATCTACGATTGAGATCTGTCGATCTAACAGTGCATAATTAAAAGTAGTCAACGGATTGAGTCCACGGATCGTGCGGCCATTGGGCTATGCCGCATGCGGCATAGGTTTAACCTGCATGGCTTCCAGACTTAGCATATTTCCATAGAATTTTATTATTTTGGTTGTTGTGCACTTCATGTAGACTGTTGCATATGCCATATAATGCTTTGATTTGATGTCATCTTTAATAATCGCCTAAATAGGACATTTTAGCTTTGTTTTTCTCCAAAACCTGCTAAAATAACTCAAAAACACATTTGCGGTTAATAAATCAGAAAAATGACTACTTTGCATTCGCTTCTCGTCATTTTCCGTCATAAAAAATAATGATTTTTGCTATATGTTTTAGCATCATCAATAGACCACGCCTGTTTTAACTGCTGGACTGCCTTTCTTTTCTTCTTTATCTTTTATTTTATTTACCTGGTTTGTAGGCCACGCCTGTTTTATTTTATTTATCTGGTTTGTTATTTTTCTTTCGTATCAGTTTGTCATAAAGACTATTAATTTTTAATGCAATCATTGCCTATAAGCTTCACCTCAAAAAAAAATTATTTAAATTGGGTGGTAGCATCGTGAACAAGTCCTAGAGTTATTGTATATTCTAAACCAGTGTTGTAAATAACGGTATGCGGTCATCGGACGGATGGGGTACCACCAAGCAATTAATCAGTATGCGGCCGATTAATCGGAATTATGCGGACAATTTAATGTTTTTATTAAATTTATGTATATATATCATAATTTATTAAAAATTATTTATTTAACTCATTAAACTTATCAAATAAACTTAATTTAAGTTAGTTTTATTATTATAAATGATACTATGCTTATTTCTTCGTAACACGTAAGCATTTTGCATGTGTAAGTAACACATTTATTTAATAAAAAATAAATTTGAGAATTAAGCTTTTTCAAATACTAATAACATATTATTTGAAAGAAAGAAAACATTCCAACATAAAATCACTAAATTTAATTTATGATAATAACATAATTTCATAAATAAGCATGTCATACTAATTAAAAAAATTACATCAGTAAGTAAAAAAAAAAATATATGGTATATAAATAATAGAAGAATTAATCAATTTCAAAGTAAGTAAGAAGAAAAAAAAACATATATAAAAAATATTAGATGAATATCTAAGCACAAATAAAACTACAATACATGATTTATAAATTTTATTATCACACACTATTATAGAAGAAAAAAAAACAATGTGAAAAATAAATTTTCACTGGAATAAACGGAAAAAAAAGAGGAGAATAAACGGAAATAAACAGCCAATTAAACGGAAAACGGCCAATTAATTATTTTTTTTCCGCTAACAGACATCTGTTAAGCGTATTCGGAACGGTTTGACTGCCGTTTCCGATTAAACGGCCATTTAATTAGCCGTTAACACCGTTTTTTACAACACTGCTCTAAACATCACAATTCGAGTTTTATCACCACTTTACAGCCTCTGCAAAGATTTCAGAAAAATAAAAATAAAGACTCTTCGGCACTTTGCGGCCTGTAATAGATGAATTTTATTTGATAGTTTTGATTCTCTGTTACGACCTGCAATGAATCTAATGACGGCCCGAAATAGGGTGCAAGGTTCCTATACTTGGCCCATTTTTAGTATTTGGTGTATTAAGCGCACTTGCAGCCCACAATGGCCCTGCATGGCCTGCAACTTTGAATTAGGCCTTGTTCTTCACCTTTTTTGCCCTTGTTTTCTCCTCCAAATATCTTCAATTCTTCGTATCTATGGCAGTAATCCAATCTTAACACTAAAATGACATCAAATAAAGATATTTGGTCAAACTTTGAAGTAAAATGAAAACTAGTCTTTGGTCTAATAGAAGAGGTAATGTTCTTTGAAATGATCCTGGCGGATAATAGAATATTTGTTAAGTTCTTTGATCCCAACTTTACTAAACTTGATGTATATTTCATGCTTATCATCTTCATTTTAAAATAAATTTGTTGATTGTAGTATTATAATGATTTTAAAGTTCTTCAAAGAATAGTACTTGTATATGTCCTTGATATAATATACCTAATTATAAAATGTTGAAATAAATTAAGTCAAAATAACAAGAGTATTCGTAAAAAAAAAATTAAGAATGCCTATACATGCAGCTTTCCTTTGTCTGTTTCCTATTTTGTTTTAGTGAAATTATATTAAAAAAAAAACTCATGTTTACCATTAGTTTTGAGGAGCATAAGCTATGTATATATATGTTTTTACTTGATAATTTTAAAATTGAACAAATATATTAGTCGTTGTTTTGGACTAATCTATTGACAAAAAAACTTATATAAATTTATATAGATTATGATCAGAATACTTGTTTTATATCTTTAAATATAAAATGTGAAAATTAAAATGGTTGGAAAAAAATCCAAGTCTAAACATGTGCAATCAGCAATCAACATATAAAGATTGTTTCTCAGACTTCGCTCAGGAAAAAATAGTATCTATTTCAAAATAAGTTGAATTTTAGCAATAATAATTTATATAAAACAATATTATATTCAAATAAAATTTTGTTATAACTTTCTTTTTCAATTAAATAAAAAAAATTAATGCCAGCGCCACCCTTAAAATTAATGGTTGTTTTCCAATAAGAAATCTTACAATTAAATAAATTCAATTTAGATAACTGTCTAATTAAATTTGTAAAAACTAATGCTAGCACCACCCTTTAATATATAGGGGTGTCAATGAGTACGATACGGGTAGGGTGGAAGCATTTTCATACTCATACCTACTAAGAGTTGATCTTATCCATATCCTACTCTTACCCGTTAAGAACTTGTCTTACCCTACCCTATCCTTACCCATTAAAATTAGCGGGTAACAAAAAGGTAGCGGACGAATAACGAATAATACTAAATTAATAGTTTTATTATTTCTACAAACAGACCATTAAAACTCATCATGTCATACATATGTAATTCACAATTACTAATATAAAAATCAAAATACAAAAATGCAATCAATTCTAACTAATAGTTTTTCTATAAAGAAAAAAAAAACAAAAAACACAAATATCTCTTCTAACAAATTCAAAATTCAATTCGTTAACTAAATAACAAAACAGTCAAATAAAAAAGTAATATATTTAACATAATATTCTTCTTACAACAATAGACATACATTTTCTCAAAGATTAGCGTTGATATAGTGATATGGAAAACAAAAAATTGAATAAATTGAATATAATATTATTTATATATCTATATATAATTACCTGTTACTCAATGGGTACGAAATAACTTTTACCCGTACCCATACCCGTTTATCTAATGAAAATAAATTCTTACCCATACCCATACCCATACCCAATAAGCTAATGAAAAAAAACCTTATCCATACCTGTCTTATCGAATACGATATGACGGGTAGGGTAAACGGGTGTCATTGACACCCCTACCCTTTAAATATTGCCCCGAACTTTAGGCTTGACAACTAACTCTGTTAGGCCTATTATTATTTTTTTGTAGCATTATAAATTTAATTCATAACATTGAAATTTTCATATTCACTAAAATACTATTTATAAACGCTGCAAATATATATAATTAGCCATGCCTTTTGACCATGGAGCAAATTTATCAGTTCCAGTACGTTTAGAATCAAAACATAAACTTTTATAATTATCTATTGTTAATATTTTAAATAATTTTAATATATTAACTATGGTCTTGAGAATTAATTTGCTGATATATATCTTGTACTTATTATTATTATTATTATTTCAAAATGATTCAATTAACAAATATTCCTCAGTTTGAATTTTAATACATCTTATTATTTATAAACAAGTGGCGATGTCAGATACTTTTTTATGTATAGAATTTATGTCATGAAGATGTTAAAAATAAATTTATGTCAGATAATTGACATTCGATATTTAATTTGATAATTTGATAAAACTTATTAATTAAATTATAGATGCAGGTTCTTTGATGAATATGGTTTTCGGCCAAGAACTACAATAAATTTTAGAAACTACTATATTTTCGTTTTGGATACGTTCTCATGATTGTGCATTCATGTAGTTTAAATTATACGCCAAATATCTTGTATTATTCACCGAAGAACCCTGTTTCTATTCATGTAGTTTAAATTATATTTATATACGCCAAATATCTTGTATTATTCACCGAACAACCCTGTTTTTATTCATTGTAGTAAAATTTAATAAATCTTACCACAAATATTTTATGATATTGAAATATGAATTATAAGATGTAAACTTTTTATTGATTCAGCATGACATAAATTACTAAATATTTTATACAGAGAAAACATTTAATTTCGTCATATGTTTTTACGTACAAACTAAAAACCATAAATGTCAAAATTAAAATTGTTGAATATTTTAATAATTACATATTATTCTAATAATAATAACTATAAAGTCATTGGAGAATAAATTTATAACGTTGTCCGTTAAAAATACTATATATAATTTATAGTAATATATATATATATATATATATATATATATATATATATATATATATATATATATATATATATGAGAATAATTGGAATCGGTTGCTAAGTACAAAATAATCAGAAAAATATTGAAACGGTTGGAGTATAAAAGTAAAAAATGTGCCTCCACGGCGATATCATACATTTCAAACTTTGAATCGGTTGGGGTCCAAGTGAATAATATAATCAGAGAAAAATGTTAAAATATATAAAATACAAAAGTGTCTCTGTATTCATGACTACAGCGTCTTTAAAGAACAAGAGATAATGCACTATCAAATTTTCAATGTTAGGAATTTTAATTTTTAATGCTACAAGAAAAGAAACGGTCTATCAAACTCCTAATTTTTTGTAGTTCTCTTCATTCGTCAGTTCTAATTAAATTAATCCGTACTATTCATAAGTTCTAACAGGCAGATCTATGTATAGTTTAGGAATACTTGGCCACTTCAACAATTACGAAATTTTAATCTTGTATGTTGATTTTGCATAAAGGTTCTAAACGAGCTGAGCTAAGGCCCAGCTCGGCTCGAACCAACTCATTTACAACCCTAGATATCATACATTTCAAACTTTGTCAGTTGCGGTCCAAGTGAATAATATAATCAGATAAAAATGTTAAAGTATATAAAATACAAAAGCATCTCTGTATACGTGACTACAACGTCTTTGAAGAACAAGAGATAATGCACTATGAAATTTTCAATGTTAGGAATTTCAATTTTTAATGCTACAAAAAAAGAAACGGTCTATCAAACTCCAAATTTTTTGTAGATCTCTTCATTCGTCAGTTCTAATTAAATTAATCCATACTATTCATTAGATTAACAGACAGATCTATGTATAGTTTAGGAGTACTTGGCCACTTCGATGATTACAAAATTTTTAATCTTGTATGTTGATATTTCATCAAGATTCTAAATGAGCTGAGCTAAGGCCTAGCTCGGCTCAAGCCAGCTCCTTTACAACCCTAGATATCATACATTTCAAACTTTGAATCAGTTGCGGTCCAAGTGAATAATTTAATCAGACAAAAATATTAAAGTATATAAAATACAAAAGCATCTCTGTATACGTGACTACAGCGTCTTTGAAGAACAAGAGATAATGCACTATGAAATTTTCAATGTTAGGAATTTCAATTTTTAATGCTACAAAAAAAGAAACGGTCTATCAAACTCCAAATTTTTTGTAGATCTCTTCATTCGTCAGTTCTAATTAAATTAATCCATACTATTCATTAGATTAACAGACATATCTATGTATAGTTTAGGAGTACTTGGCCACTTCGATGATTACAAAATTTTTAATCTTGTATGTTGATATTTCATCAAGATTCTAAATGAGCTGAGCTAAGGCCTAGCTCGGCTCAAGCCAGCTCCTTTACAACCCTAGATATCATACATTTCAAACTTTCAATCAGTTGCGGTCCAAGTGAATAATTTAATCAGACAAAAATATTAAAGTATATAAAATACAAAAGCGTCTCTCTATACGTGACTACAGCGTCTTTGAAGAACAAGAGATAATGCACTATGAAATTTTCAATGTTAGGAATTTTAATTTTTAATGCTACAAGAAAAGAAATGGTCTGTTAAACTCCGATTTTTTTGTAGATCCCTTCATTCGTCAGTTCAAATTAAATTAATCTATACTATTCATCAGTTCAAACAGGCAGATCTATGTATAGTTTAGGAGTACTTGGCCACTTCAACGATTACGAAATTTTTAATCTTGTATGCTGATATTTTATCAAGGTTCTAAACGAGCTGAGTTAAGGCCCAGCTCGGCTTGAGCCAGCACATTTACAATCCTAGATACATACATTTCAAAATTTGAATCAGTTGCAGTCCAAGTGAATAATATAATCAGAGAAAAATATTAAAGTATATAAAATACAAAAGATCTGTATACGTGACTACAGCGTCTTTGAAGAACAAGAGATAATGCACTATGAAATTTTCAAATTTAGGAATTTTAATTTTTAATGCTACAAGAAAAGAAATGGTTTGTCAAACTCCGAATTTTTGGTAGATCTCTTCATTCGTCAGTTCAAATTAAATTAATATGTACTGTTCATCAGTTCAAACAGGTAGATCTATGTATAGTTTAGGAGTACTTGGCACCTTCAACGATTACGAAATTTTTAATTTTGTATGCTGATATTTTATCAAGGTTCTAAACGAGCTGAGCTAAGGCCCTGCTCGGCTTGAGCTAGCACATTAACAATCCTAGATACATACATTTCAAACTTTGAATCAGTTGCAGTCCAAGTGAATAATATAATCAGACAAAAATATTAAAGCATATAAAATACAAAAGCGTCTCTGTATACGTGACTACAGCGTCTTTGAAGAACAAGAGATAATGCACTATGAAATTTTCAAATTTAGGAATTTTAATTTTTAATGCTACAAGAAAAGAAACAGTCTGTCAAACTCCGAATTTTTTGTAGATTTATTCGTTCGTCAGTTCTAATTAAATTAATCCGTACTATTCATCAGTTCTAACAGGTAGATCTATGTATAGTTTAGGAGTACTTGGCCACTTCGACGATTACGAAATTTTTAATCTTGTATGTTGATATTTCAGTAAAGTTCTAAACGAGCTGAGCTAAGGCACAGCTCGGCTCAAGCCAGCTCATTTACAACCCTAGATATAATACATTTCAAACTTTGAATCAGTTGCGGTCCAAGTGAATAATATAGTCAGATAAAAATGTTAAAGTATATAAAATACAAAAGGGTCTCTATATACGTGACTACAGCGTCTTTGAAGAACAAGAGATAATGCACTATGAAATTTTCAATGTTAGGAATTTTAATTTTTAATGCTACCAGAAAAGAAACGGTCTCTCAAACTTCGAATTTTTTGTAGATCTCTTCGTTCGTCAGTTCTAATTAAATTAATCCGTAATATTCATCAATTATAATAGGCAGATCTATGTATAGTTTAGGAGTACTTGGCCACTTCGTGCATGAAACTCATATTTCCTTCAATTGGTATCAGAGCTTATGGCTTTATTTGACTAATTTTTGGCCTAAATTAGCATGAGTAATTAATTTAATTAAGTCTTGGAAGCTTATGACCTTTTGATTAGATCTACCGTCGGTGTTTTCGAACATCTTGTATTTATTTTTAGGATTATTATAACACAATTATTTTGGAGCCTTCCAAGGCGTTTAAACATTAATTTGTACTGTTTTATTCTCTGGAAAAAATATTATTTAAGAGTTAAATAAATTTAAAAGCATATAGATCAAAATAAACAAAAGAAAGGAAAAATGAAAATTTCCTACATGCTCTCGGGTTCCACTTTGGACCAATTTTTTTTTCACTTTTTGATTTGAGATCTATTAAATCCAACTTAATAATGTTGTTATATATGTCATAAAGAGTGCATCTATGTATAGTTTGCATTTTTATGATTTGTTTACGTATAATCCTAATTTTGAGGTAATTAAGTGCTAATTAACAAAAGTGTGTGATTCCAAATTTTAAAATGTATGTTTATATGATGAAATGCATTTTGAGAGAATTTGGAAATTTATATTCCACTGTTGGAATTTTGAAAAATAATTTTAAAGGTTAAAATTAATTTCCTAAGCACATTTGTAAATTAGGCATAACGGGTTGACTATTACTTGTGCTATTTGGAATAGTTTTCAAGGAATAGTTTGTAAATTATAATTTACATGAGTTATGTGATAAATCAAACCTTCTCCTCCGTTGAAAATTTTTTTTTTTTTTTTGAAACAATTTTTTTATGGGTCATAAGCTTAAGGAATTAATTTAATTAATTGCATATGCATAAAGTGTTTATGCATGTATGGTGTAATTATTGTACATGCACCTAACTTGTTTGTGTAGGGATGATTGTGGGTTTGTATGGTCATTTTCAATGCCTTGTGTGATGTAATGAATGATTGTTGAATGTTTGTAATGCGGCCTAATGTGCCCTTTTATAATTAATTAGATTAATAATTAAGGCACAAATGTTAGGATGCCTTTCAATGTAATTCATTTATTCAAGGCTTGCATGCCTATATTTAGAAATTTTAGAAATTCTAAATGTAATTTATTTTCTTTTAGAATAGTCTTAATAGAAAATAAATAGGCATATAATGGTTGTACATGTTGCAATGAGGTGGTCTCAACCAAGGAGTTGGTGCAACAAGTGACAAGATGCGAGAAAGACGTTTTTCGCATAAAGGCCATACACACTCACACCCGCATGATGTGATTATATTATTTATGTGTATTATTGAAATATAAGAGTCAAATGATAAGTATGGGTGTATGCTTACATGACCACCATAAATAACAAAGTTCCAAACGTAATATTAAGCAAAAGTTTCCTTCCTACTCTATCCATATCAAACTATCAATCGTTAGACGGCGGGACCTACTCAGTAGGCGTCTCTTTCTATTTTTAGGAGGTGTGGGTCATGTCAGACATGTCGTATCAAATAGAGTATGGTTTTCTTAACAAGGTTTGCAAAACAGTTTTGGACCTTGGGAAACAGTTTTGTTAAAACATTAGATGTTTGACAAACCAAGAGTCACGGGGATGTGATTAGCAAGGAGTTGCTTACCTAAAATAGCTAAGTTAAAGTTTCATGCCGACGCTGGCTTATCTTAGTGAAAATATGGATCTTGGACCTACTACAAATGGAACTAAATTAATATTGTAGTGGGAGTTTTATTTTTTTTAAATAAAACATTATCATGAACTAAATTCAAACCTTTAAATTGTAGATCATGGCAAAAGAAACCTCTTTCCTGCGCTCATTATTAGACAAAGAAAAACTTAAAAATGACAGATCGAATTTTCTGGACTGGCATCGTGCCCTGAGAATTGTTCTTAGGCACGAGAAAAAAGAATATGTCTTGACTACTCCTGTCCCTGATTTACCAGCTGATGATGCTAAACAAGAAACTAAGGACAAGTACACTAAGGACAGTGAAGATGACCTTGAAGTGTCGTGCCTCTTAGTATCAATAATGAGCCCCGAACTACAGAAACGGTTTGAGGCAAATTCTTGTTACTATATCATGGACCAGCTCAAGAAAATGTTTCAAGAGCAGGCCCGTGTGGAGAGGTACAATGTAACCAAAGGTTTCGTGGGATGCAGAATGGTTGAGGGTTCCTCTGTGAATGCTCACATACTCAAAATGATGAGTTATGTGGAGCAACTGGAGAAGCTCGAATGTCCCGTGGACAAGGGGTTGGTCACGGACATCGTTCTAAACTCTCTCCCATCAAAGTATTCTTCATTCATCATGAATTATCACATGCATGGAATGGAGAAAAGTCTGGGTGAATTGCATGGGATGCTCAAGACTGCAGAGGCTGGCATGCAGAAAGGTGTTTCTCATGTCCTTGCAGTCAGTGAGGGAAGTAGGAAAGTCAAGAAAGGCAAAGGCAAGCGCAAGGGCAATAGCAAAGGCAAGGGCAAGGGCAAGGGCAAGGGGAAGGCTTTAGTGGTGACTGTAAGCACTCCCAAGGTCAAGGTCACTACCGATGCCGAGTGCTTTTACTGTAAAGGCAAGGGGCATTGGAAGAGAAATTGTCCCAAGTACTTGGAGGACAAGAAAACTGGGAATGTCTCATCTTCCTCAGGTATTTTTGTCATTGAAGTTCACTTAGATATCTCTATCAATGATTGGGTATTAGATACTGGATCATGTGCTCATATTTGTATGAATATGCAGGCACTAAAGGATAGAAGAATGCTAGGAAAGGGTGAGGTGCAGCTCCGTGTCGGAAATGGTGCAAGTGTTGCAGCAGTTGCCGTCGGGTGTGTCGAGTTGCATTTACCTAGTGGGCTTGTAATGGAACTTAAAAATGTTTATTTTGTTCCTTCTATTTCGAGAAACATTATCTCTATTTCTTGTATGGACATGGATGGTTTTTGTTTTACCATCAAAGACAATTGTTGTTCTTTTTATAGAGATGGTTTGTTTTATGGATGTTCTTATATAAGGAATGGTCTATACTTGCTTGAAATGGATAAACAAGTTCTGAACATCAATAACAAACGACTCAAGACTTGTCATGAGAGTTCGACTCTCATGTGGCATTATCGCCTGGGTCATATAAATGAGAAACGTATTAAGAAATTACAAGAAGTTGGACTTCTTGGTCAATTTGATTTAGAATCAATTGAGACATGCGAACCTTGTTTACTTGGAAAAATGACCAAGGCACCATTCACCAAGAAAGGTGAAAGGGTAGGTAGCTTGTTGGGACTCATACATACTGATGTGTGTGGACCAATGAGTACAAATGCCCGAGGAGGTTATCAATACTTCATCACATTCACTGATGACTTCAGTAGATATGGTTATGTTTATTTGATGAGACATAAATCTGAATCCTTTGAAAAGTTCAAAGAATTTAATAATGAAGTAGAGAATCCACTCGACAATAAGATTAAAGCCTTGCGATCGGATCGTGGAGGTGAGTACTTGAGTCACGAATTTGGCAATTATTTGAAGGAGTGTGGAATAGTTTCACAACTCACTCCTCCAGGAACACCACAATGGAATGGTGTTTCTGAGAGAAGAAATCGAACCTTGTTAGACATGGTTAGATCAATGATGAGCCAAGCTAGTCTACCACTCTCATTTTGGGGGTATGCGCTTGAAACCGCCGCATTCACACTAAACAAGGTTCCATCAAAATCCGTGGAAAAGACACCATATGAAATGTGGTTTGGAAAAGTTCCAAGTATGTCTTTTCTGAAGATTTGGGGCTGCGAAGTTTTTGTCAAACGTATGATATCTGACAAACTCGGGCCCAAATCAGACAAGTGCATTTTCATAGGATATCCTAAGGAAACTAAGGGATATTACTTCTATCACCAGTGTGAGAACAAAGTGTTTGTTGCTCGACATAGTGTATTCTTGGAGAAAGAGTTTCTTTCAAGAGAAAGTAGTGGTAGTAGTGTAAGAATTGAAGAGGATCAATCTACACTGCAAGATGAAATGATCAATCTTGATCATGTTCAACCACCCATGGATATTGTGGCCAGTGGGAGTCGAGATGAATTCATTTCACAAGAAGTTGTGGAAGAAGTTCAAAGCTCACCCCTAGGACCAAATTCACAAGAGGTTGTGAATGAGATTCAAGGATCGAATCCACAAGAGTTTGTGGAAGAAGTTCCTGAACCACAAGCACCAGTCCTTCGTAGGTCAACGAGAGAGAGTCGTCCACCTGAAAGATTGTTAGGACTTCACGAGGTGACAGTGTTAGACACTGAAGATCCTTTGACCTATACGGAAGCGATGGCGAGACCCGACTCTGCAGAATGGCTTGGAGCCATGAAATCCGAAATACAATCTATGTATGACAACCAAGTTTGGTATTTGGTTGATTCTCCAAGTGGGATAAAACCCATTGAAAACAAGTGGGTTTTCAAGAGGAAATCAGACATGGATGGTAATTTGACTACTTACAAAGCACGGCTGGTTGCGAAAGGTTTCAGACAAATTCAAGGAGTTGATTATGATGAGACTTTCTCGTCCGTTGCTATGTTTAAGTCAATACGGATTCTCTTAGCAATTGCCGCATTTCATGACTATGAAATATGGCAGATGGATGTCAAAACCGCTTTTCTAAATGGAGATTTAAAAGAGGATGTGTATATGACACAACCAATTGGTTTTGAGAATCCAAATCATGCTAAGAAGATATGCAAGCTTCAAAGGTCCATTTATGGCTTGAAGCAAGCATCGCAGAGTTGGAATAAGCGTTTTGACAAAGAAGTCAAAAAGTTTGATTTTGTCAAAAGCGAGGAAGAACCTTGTGTATACAAAAGGATTAGTGGGAGTGCAGTTATATTCCTAGTATTGTATGTGGATGACATACTTCTGATCGGGAATGATATTCCGTCTTTGGATTCTGTCAAGTCTTCATTGAAGAAAGTGTTCTCGATGAAGGACTTGGGCGAGGCTGCCTATATACTAGGCATCAGGATCTATAGAGATAGATCAAGAAGACTCATTGGATTAAGTCAAAGTGCATATATTGACAAAGTGTTGAAGAGGTTCAACATGCAAGATTCTAAGAAAGGATTTTTGCCAATGTCAACTGGTGTTCATCTGAGCAAGAAGCATTGTCCCTTGACAACTGCTGAGCTAGATAGCATGAGTAGAGTGCCATATGCTTCCGCCGTTGGCTCTATCATGTACGCCATGATATGTACTCGTCCTGATGTATCATACGCATTGAGTGTGACAAGCAGACATCAGTCAAATCCAGGCTTGGCACATTGGATTGCAGTCAAGAACATCTTAAAGTACCTGAAAAGGTCTAAGGATATGTTCCTAGTCTATGGTGGGGAATCTGAGCTCATTGTAAGGGGTTACACTGATGCTAGTTTCCAGACCGACCATGATGATATGAGATCGCAGCCAGGATTTGTGTTCATTCTCAACAGAGGTGCTGTAAGCTGGAAGAGTTCCAAGCAGGAAACAACGGCAGACTCAACCACCGAGGCAGAATACATAGCTGCTTCAGAAGCAGCTAAAGAGGGTTGTTGGATTAGAAAGTTCTTAAATGAACTTGAAGTGGTCCCTAGTTCTCTTGGCGCTGTAGAGCTCTATTGTGACAACAATGGAGCCATTGCACAAGCAAAAGAACCAAGGTCACACCAAAAATCCAAGCATGTTCTACGAAGATATCACCTGATTCGAGAGATCGTCGACCGAGGTGATGTCAAGGTTTGTAGGGTAGATACGGCCAGCAACACAGCTGACCCACTGACAAAGTCTCTCTGTCAAGCCAAGCATACGTTGCACACTGCATCTATGGGAATTAGATTTGTTAGTGACTGGCTTTGAGATTTAATACATGGAGATGTATTAGTGACTACACTTGTTTAGGGCTTTATGTATGGAGATGTATTGGCTCTAGTTCAAGTGGGAGATTGTTAGTGTTATGACCTAGAAGCCAACTATTTATAGTTGTATTATGTATTTTGTTCATGAAATTAAAGAATCATTTGTTCCTTGAGTGTTTGATTACATTATGGACTGTTTAGGTTGAGGACCTGAACTGTGGAACTCTATAATAATTAAGTAATAGATACTCTAAATGTCCTTAATCTCGGTAAGTAGAAAGGAACGTTATTTACTAGTAAAAGATTAGTATGTGGATTAAATGATGATCATGTTCTACGGATCATGTGGTAAGGGGTTACCAAATTTAATCACATAAATACTTGATGGAGATCAGGGGATTGGACATGACCCAAAATGAAATATAATATGGATTGTGTTAGTGTCATTAATGTTTCATTTGTGTCTTGAATTCTTTGGTATGAGATGATTATTTTTCCTACATGAGATTTATGTATCTGTAGGTGTTATCCAATGTTGACCGTAACTGACA
This sequence comes from Carex arenaria, assembly GCA_964058825.1. Lineage (NCBI taxonomy): Eukaryota > Viridiplantae > Streptophyta > Magnoliopsida > Poales > Cyperaceae > Carex > Carex arenaria. Next base: position 93,706 of record CAXKVW010000482.1, on the reverse strand, counting down.
GCTATATAGATAATATCTCAATATATGTTTCTTGTGCGGAGGAAAAGATATTATCAAGAATACCATTGTCCCTCATATTTTATATATGAGTGATGATGTCTCTGGGCCCCTTGATGGAGTAATAAAGTATGCATGCAATTATGATCAAGTAGTTGATCATTATTTACTAATTACTTGGAATCAAGAAAAGAATAAATTTGCAAGGATGACACTCTCCTACCTTGAATTTATTCACGATATCATGTGACACGTGAATTGACACAGGCAATTAAATATTGCTTTAGGATCGTAATATTGATTGGTTCATATTATCTTTATCGGTTGAGTAATTATAATGCATATTGCTAGATGCCTCTTATAATTTATAGAATTAAAATTGAGTTTTAATTTTATTGTCAACACGATATAGATCCTACGAGGTCACACCCAAGAGAGAAAACGAAACAAATAAAAATGTCATGAAGATGACTACCTTGATCTTAAAATATATTTATTACATGTTGGACATGATATATAAATATATTTTAAGATCAAGGTAGTCATCTTCATGACTACAGCGTCTTTGAAGAACAAGAGATAATGCACTATGAAATTTTCAAATTTACGAATTTTAATTTTTAATGCTACAAGAAAAGAAACGGTCTGTCAAACTCCGAATTTTTTGTAGATTTCTTCGTTCGTCAGTTCTAATTAAATTAATCCGTACTATTCATCAGTTCTAACAGGCAGATCTATGTATAGTTTAGGAGTACTTGGCCACTTCCACGATTACGAAATTTTTAATCTTGTATGTTGATATTTCAGTAATGTTCTAAACGAGCTGAGCTAAGGCACAGCTCAGCTCGAGCCAGCTCATTTACAACCCTAGATATAATACATTTCAAACTTTGAATCAGTTGCGGTCCAAGTGAATAATATAGTCAGATAAAAATGTCAAAGTATATCAAATACAAAAGCGTGTCTATATACGTGACTACAGCGTCTTTGAAGAACAAGAGATAATGCACTATGAAATTTTCAATGTTAGGAATTTTAATTTTTAGTGCTACAAGAAAAGAAACGGTCTCTCAAACTCCGAATTTTTTGTAGATCTCTTCGTTCGTCAGTTCTAATTAAATTAATCTGTAATATTCATCAATTATAATAGGCAGATCTATATATAGTTTAGGAGTACTTGGCCACTTCGGTGATTACGAAATTTTTAATCTTGTGTGTTGATATTTCATCAAGGTTCTAAATAAGCTGAGTTAAGGCCCAGCTCGGCTCGAGTCAGCTCATTTGCAACCCTAGATATCATACATTTCAAACTTTGAATCAGTTGCGGTCCAAGAGAATAATATAATCAGACAAAAATGTTAAAGTATATAAAATACAAAAGCGTCTCTGTATACGTGACTACAGCATCTTTGAAGAACAAGAGATAATGCACAATGAAATTTTCAATGTTAGGAATTTTAATTTTTCATGCTACAGGAAAAGAAACGGTCTGTCAAACTCCGAATTTTTTGTTGATCTCTTCGTTCGTCAGTTCTAATTAAATTAATTCGTACCATTCATCAGTTCTAACAGGCAGATCTATGTATAGTTTGGGAGTACTTGGCCAGTTCGATGATTACGAAATTTTTAATCTTGTATATTGATATTTCATCAAGGTTCTAAACGAGCTGTGCTAAGACCCAGCTCGGCTCAAGCCAGCTCATTTACAACCCTAGATATCATACATTTCAAATTTTGAATCAGTTGCAGTCCAAGTGAATAATATAATCAGAGAAAAATATTAAAGTATATAAAATACAAAAGCGTCTCTGTATACATGACTACAGCGTCTTTGAAGAACAAGAGATAATGCACTATGAAATTTTCAAATTTAGGAATTTTAATTTTTAATGCTACAAGAAAAGAAACGGTCTGTCACACTCCGAATTTTATGTAGATTTCTTCGTTCGTCAGTTCTAATTAAATTAATCCGTACTATTCATCAATTCTAATAGGCAGATCTATGTATAGTTTAGGAGTACTTGGCCACTTCGACGATCACGAAATTTTTAATCTTCTATGTTGATATTTCAGTAAGGTTCTAAACGAGATGAGCTAAGGCACAGCTCGGCTCGAGCCAGCTCATTTACAACCCTAGATATAATACATTTCAAACTTTGAATCAGTTGCGATCCAATTGAATAATATAGTCAGAAAAAAATGTTAAAGTATATAAAATACAAAAGCGTCTCTATATACGTGACTACAGCGTCTTTGAAGAACAAGAGATAATGCACTATGAAATTTTCAATGTTAGGAATTTTAATTTTTAATGCTACAAGAAAAGACACGGTCTCTCAAACTCTGAATTTTTTGTACATCTCTTCGTTCGTCAGTTCTAATTAAATTAATCCGTAATATTCATCAATTATAATAGCCAGATCTATGTATAGTTTAGGAGTACTTGGCCTCTTCGGTGATTACGAAATTTTTAATCTTGTATATTGATAGTTCATCAAGGTTCTAAACGAGCAGAGCTAAGACCCAGCTCGGCAAAAGCCAGCTCATTTACAACCCTAGATATCATACATTTCAAATTTTGAATCAGTTGCAGTCCATGTGAATAATATAATCAGAGAAAAATATTAAAGTATATGAAATACAAAAGCGTCTCTGTATACGTGACTACAGCGTCTTTGAAGAACAAGAGATAATGCACCATGAAATTTTCAAATTTAGGAATTTTAATTTTTAATGCTACAAGAAAAGAAACGGTCTCTCAAACTCCGAATTTTTTGTAGATTTGTTCGTTCGTCAGTTCTAATTAAATTAATCCGTACTATTCATCAGTTCTAATAGGCAGATCTATGTATAGTTTAGGAGTACTTGGCCACTTCGACGATCACGAAATTTTTAATCTTGTATGTTGATATTTCAGTAAGGTTCTAAACGTGCTGAGCTAAGGCACAGCTCGGCTCGAGCCAGCTCATTTACAACCCGAGATATAATACATTTCAAACTTTGAATCAGTTGCGGTCCAAGTGAATAATATAGTCAGATAAAAATGTTAAAGTATATAAAATACAAAAGTGTCTCTATATACGTGACTACAGCGTCTTTGAAGAACAAGAGATAATGCACTATGAAATTTTCCATGTTAGAAATTTTAATTTTTAATGCTGCAAGAAAAGAAACGGTCTCTCAAACTCTGATTTTTTTGTAGATCTCTTCGTTCGTCAGTTCTAATTAAATTAATCCGTAATATTCATCAATTATAATAGCCAGATCTATGTATAGTTCAGGAGTACTTGGCCACTTCGGTGATTACAAAATTTTTAATCTTGTATGTTGATATTTCATCAAGGTTCTAAATAAGCTGAGTTAAGGCCCAGCTCGGCTCGAGCCAGCTCATTTACATCCCTAGATATCATACATTTCAAACTTTTTATCAGTTGCGGTCCAAGTGAATAATATAATCAGACAAAAATGTTAAAGTATATAGAATACAAAAGCGTCTCTGTATACGTGACTACAGCATCTTTGAAGAACAAGAGATAATGCACTATGAAATTTTCAATGTTAGGAATTTTAATTTTTAATGCTACAGGAAAAGAAACGGTCTGTCAAACTCCGAATTTTTTGTAGATCTCTTCGTTCGTCAGTTCTAATTAAATTAATTCGTACCATTCATCAGTTCTAACAGGCAGATCTATCTATAGTTTGGGAGTACTTGGCCACTTCGATGATTACGAAATTTTTAATCTTGTATATTGATATTTCATCAAGGTTCTAAACGAGCTGAGCTAAGACCCAGCTCAGCTCAAACCAGCTCATTTACAACCCTAGATATCATACATTTCAAATTTTGAATCAGTTCCAGTCCAAGTGAATAATATAATCAGAGAAAAATATTAAAGTATATGAAATACAAAAGTGTCTCTGTATACGTGACTACAGCGTCTTTGAAGAACAAGAGATAATGCACCATGAAATTTTCAAATTTAGGAATTTTAATTTTTAATGCTACAAGAAAAAAACGGTCTGTCAAACTCCGAATTTTTTGTAGATTTCTTCGTTCATCAGTTCTAATTAAATTAATCCGTACTATTCGTCAGTTCTAACAGGCAGATCTATGTATAGTTTAGGAGTACTTGGCCACTTCGACGATCACAAAAATTTTAATCTTCTATGTTGATATTTCAGTAAGGTTCTAAACGAGCAGAGCTAAGGCACAGCTCGGCTCAAGCCAGCTCATTTACAACCCTGGATATAATACATTTCAAACTTTGAATCAGTTGCGGTCCAATTGAATAATATAGTCAGATAAAAATGTTAAAGTATATAAACTACAAAAGTGTCTCTATATACGTGACTATAGCGTCTTTGAAGAACAAGAGATAATGCACTATGAAATTTTCAATGTTAGGAATTTTAATTTTTAATTCTACCAGAAAAGAAACGGTCTCTCAAACTCTGAATTTTTTGTAGATCTCTTCGTTCGTTAGTTCTAATTAAATTAATCCTTAATATTCATCAATTATAATAGCCAGATCTATGTATAGTTTAGGAGTACTTGGCCTCTTCGGTGATTACGAAATTTTTAATCTTGTATATTGTTATTTCATCAAGGTTCTAAACGAGTTGAGCTAAGACCCAGCTCGGCTCAAGCCAACTCATTTACAACCCTAGATATCATACATTTCAAATTTTCAATCAGTTACAGTCCAAGTGAATAATATAATCAGAGAAAAATATTAAAGTATATGAAATACAAAAGCGTCTCTGTATACGTTACTACAGCGTCTTTGAAGAACAAGAGATAATGCAATATGAAATTTTCAAATTTAGGAATTTTAATTTTTAATGCTACAAGAAATGAAACGGTCTGTCAAACTCCGAATTTTTTGAAGATTTCTTCGTTCGTCAGTTCTAATTAAATTAATCCGTACTATTCATCAGTTCTAACAGGCAGATCTATGTATAGTTTAGGAGTACTTGGCCACTTCGACGATCACGAAATTTTTAATCTTGTATGTTGATATTTCAGTAAGGTTCTAAACGAGCTGAGCTAAGGCACAGCTCGGCTCGAGCCAGCTCATTTACAACCCTAGATATAATACATTTCAAACTTTGAATCAGTTGCGGTCCAAGGGAATAATATAGTCAAATAAAAATGTTAAAGTATACAAAATACAAAAGTGTCTCCATATACGTGACTACAGTGTCTTTGAAGAACAAGAGATAATGCACTATGAAATTTTCAATGTTAGGAATTTTAATTTTTAATGCCACAAGAAAAGAAACGGTCTGTCAAACTCTGATTTTTTTGTAGATCTCTTCATTCGTCAGTTCTAATTAAATTAATCCGTACTATTCATCAGTTCTAATAGGCAGATCTACGTATAGTTCAGGAGTACTTCGGCACTTTGATGATTAAGAAATTTTTAATCTTGTATGTTGATATTTCATCAAGGTTCTAAACCAGCAGAGCCAAGGCCCAGCTCGGCTCGAGCCAGCTCATTTACAACTCTAAATATCATACATTTCAAACTTTAAATCAGTTGCGGTCCAAGTGAATAATATAATCAGACAAAAATGTTAAAGTATATGAAATACAAAAGCGTCTCTGTATACGTGACTACAGCATCTTTGAAGAACAAGAGATAATGCACTATGAAATTTTCAATGTTAGGAATTTTAATTTTAATGCTATAGGAAAAGAAACGGTCTGTCAAACTCCGAATTTTTTGTAGATCTCTTCGTTCGTCAGTTCTAATTAAATTAATTCGTACCATTCATCAGTTCTAACAGGCAGATCTATGTATAGTTTGGGAGTACTTGGCCACTTCGATGATTACGAAATTTTTAATCTTGTATATTGATATTTCATCAAGGTTCTAAACGAGCTGCACTGAGGCCCACCTCGGCTCAAGCCAGCTCATTTACAACTCTAGATATCATACATTTCAAATTTTGAATCAGTTGCGGTCCATGTGAATAATATAATCAGAGAAAAATATTAAAGTATATGAAATACAAAAGCGGCTCTGTATACGTGACTACAGCGTCTTTGAAGAACAAGAGATAATGCACTATGAAATTTTCAAATTTAGGAATTTTAATTTTTAATGATACAAGAATAGAAACGGTCTGTCAAACTCCGAATTTTTTGTAGATTTCTTCGTTCGTCAGTTCTAATTAAATTAATCCGTACCATTCATCAGTTCTAACAGGCAGATCTATGTATAGTTTAGGAGTACTTGGCCACTTCGACGATCACGAAATTTTTAATCTTGTATGTTGTTATTTCAGTAAGGTTCTAAACGAGCTGAGCTAAGGCACAGCTCGGCTCGAGCCAGCTCATTTACAACCCTAGATATAATACATTTCAAACTTTGAATCAGTTGTGGTCCAAGTGAATAATATAGTCAGATAAAAATGTTAAAGTATATAAAATACAAAAGTGTCTCTATATATGTGACTACAGCGTCTTTGAAGAACAAGAGATAATGCACTATGAAATTTTCAATGTTAGGAATTTTAATTTTTAATGCTACAAGAAAAGAAACGGTCTCTCAAACTCCGAATTTTTTGTAGATCTCTTTGTTCATCAGTTCTAATTAAATTAATCCGTAATATTCATCAATTATAATAGCCAGATCTATGTATAGTTTAGGAGTACTTGGCCACTTCGGTGATTACGAATTTTTTAATCTTGTATGTTGATATTTCATCAAGGTTCTAAATAAGCTGAGTTAAGGCCCAGCTCGGCTCGAGCCAGCTCATTTACAACCCTAGATATCATACATTTCAAACTTTTTATCAATTGCGGTCCAAGTGAATAATATAATCAGACAAAAATGTTAAAGTATATAAAATACAAAAGCGTCTCTGTATACGTGACTACAGCATCTTTGAAGAACAAGAGATAATGCACTATGAAATTTTCAATGTTAGGAACTTTAATTTTAATGCTACAGGAAAAGAAACGGTCTGTCAAACTCCGAATTTTTTGTAGATCTCTTCGTTCGTCAGTTCTAATTAAATTAATTCGTACCATTCATCAGTTCTAACAGGCAGATCTATGTATAGTTTGGGAGTACTTGGCCACTTCGATGATTACGAAATTTTTAATCTTGTATATTGATATTTCATCAAGGTTCTAAACGAGCTAAGCTAAGGCCCAGCTCGGCTCAAGCCAGCTCATTTACAACCCTAGATATCATACATTTCAAATTTTGAATCAGTTGCGGTCCAAGTGAATAATATAATCAGAGAAAAATATTAAAGTATATAAAATACAAAAGCGTCTCTATATACGTGACTACAGCGTCTTTGAAGAACAAGAGATAATGCACTATGAAATTTTCAATGTTAGGAATTTTAATTTTAATGCTACAGGAAAAGAAACGGTCTGTCAAACTCCGAATTTTTTGTAGATCTCTTCATTTGTCAGTTCTAATTAAATTAAGCTGTACTATTCATCAGTTCTAATAGGCAGATCTATGTATAGTTTAGGAGTACTTGCCCCGTTCGATGATTACGAAATTTTTAATCTTCTATGTTGATATTTCATCAAGGTTCTATACCAGCAGAGCCAGGGCCCAGCTCGGCTAGAGCCAGCTCTTTTACAACCCTAAATATCATATATTTCAAACTTTGAATCAGTTGCGGTCCAAGTGAATAATATAATCAGAGAAAAATGTTAAAGTATATAAAATACAAAATCGTCTGTGTACTATGAAGAAACGGTCTATCATATATTTCAATGTTAGGAATTTTAATTTTAATGCTACAAGAAAAGAAACGGTCTGTCAAACTCCGAATTTTTTGTAGATCTCTTCATTTGTCAGTTCTAATTGAATTAATCTGTACTATTCATCAGTTCTAACAGGCAGATCTACGTATAGTTTAGGAGTACTTCGCCACTTCGATGATTACGAAATTTGTAATCTTTTATGTTGATATTTCATCAAGGTTCTAAATGAGCTGAGCTAAGGCCCAACTCAGCCCGAGCCAGCTCATTTACAGCCCTAGATATCATACATTTCAAACTTTGAATCGGTTGCGGTCCAAGTGAATAATATATATAATCAGAGAATATTTTTAAAGTATATAAAATATAATAGCGTCTCTGTACATGTGACTACAGTGTCTTTGAAGAAGAAGAGGTAATGCACTATGAACTTTCCATGTTAGGAATTTAATTTTTAATGCTACAAGAAAAGAAACAGTCTATCAAACTTTGAATTTTACGTCTGAATATACCTCATCATTCGTCAGCTCTAATTAAATTAATCCGTACTATTCATCAGTTCTAACAGGTAAATCTACGTATAGTTTAGGCCAAAAATTTTATTTGTACCATATTGAAAAAATTAATAAATTAAAAACTATTTTATTTTTAGAATTTCAAAAAGTGTTAACTCCGCAATTTTGATGAACGGACATAGAAAGGCAATTTTACCCATCAAAATTGTGGACACAGTCTATGGGTCCGCCATCTTAAATGACGGGCCTTCTTTTTTTTCACTCGTTTTACACCATTTTTAATATAAAAATTATATTTTAATATAAAAGTCATCATGAAATTTTGTTTTTATTCCTTTAAATATTACATAAAAAATAGGTTGACTTTTTGTGTGTGTTAGCTGTAAGAAGAACAAAAAAAAAAGAGAAGACCTGCAGTTTCAATTGGCGGATCCAGTCCGGGGTCCGCCAAATTAAATTACGGACCTTCACTTTTTTGTCCGCTATTCAATTTCACGGACGTGGCACATTTAAATTCTCAGATAAATTAGTTTTTTGGTTTATTTTTTTTAATATGGTATAAATAAAAAAATTCGATAATTTAGGAGTGTTTAGCCACTTCGATGATTACGGAATTTTTAATCTTGTCTGTTGATATTTCATCAAGGTTCTAAATAGTGATTATTGCGTCATCGTGGAAAGGCTAAATAAAAAGCTATCGCGAATAGCGTAGCTATAACGAAAGCTATCCTACATAGCGTTTTCTTTTTATTATGTTTTATATTTCTACTAATTATCAACGTTATCTAAAGTCTCATATTGCGATAAGTAACGCAAAATTGATTAAGAAATTAGGATATTCATATTGAACTAATACAAAGTCCAAATTGCTATTCAAAATATTCCTAATATTATCATAAACTATCTATTTTTTTCATTCAAAATAACCCAAACATCATGGCATAAACTATATATATTTTTTCTATTAAAAAAAACTAAGCATCATGGCAGAAATTATCCATTTTCTTCTATTTAATATCTAAAGAAATCCGAACCTTGAAAAAAAATGATCCTTTAAATAAAAGCCTATGTAGCATAGTGTGTGCTATAGAGTGTAGCGTGTAGTGCAAATAGCTGTCTGCTATTACCACTATAGCAGTTATGAAACAACGCACTTTATCTCATAGCTTAGTGTTTGAGTCCGAAAATGCTATAGCGCGCTATTTATATAGAACATTGTATTTCATTGAATTAATTTTCATTTTTCTTAAAGTTTAGCCTCCCTAAAAAATTATCATGTGTTATTATTGTCTAGTGATTTGAATTCTAATTTATTATTGTGAAATATTGCACAGTTGACTTTCGCCAGTTCTAAATACTTTTTGGTAGGAAAGAGTTACAAAAATTCCCTGATTTTGATCATTTTTTTAATTTAATAAATAGTTTCCTATAGTGTGGGAGGAATTTTCACTGATGACATTTATATAATTATTGGTCAGTGATTGTGACTTTCACTGACGATTTTTACTACAGAACCCTTTGTGGTTGTATTTCAACAAAAAAAATTAAGTTTTGTAGAAAAACATTTTGTTTAAAATCAGTTTGCAAATGTGGCTAGTCATAGATATTAATTTAGTACAATATGAATATACTTTCAGTAAAGTATGAAAACATACAGTAACACAGATACGAGTTGCAAAGAAAGAAATATTATTGGATTACATCAGTGGCCTCTAGAACAATGACAAGTAGATAATAAATTGAACGAGAAAGATTGGATCTTGATAGTAGCACGGCTCGATGACCAGGAAAAAATTGTGTTTGTTCCATCAGTTCTTGGTAAAAATAATGTTGGTGAATATAGAGTTCATGGTTTTACAACATCATATATGTAGTACATTATTACCAACGGTTCATTCCAAGAAAGAGAAATAAAAAGACCGTTGGTGAATCTTAATTAACATTCCCCCAACATGTTATTGATGCCTACTTTCACCAACGGTTCCTTAAAAAGACATTTGGTTAATATTAACTTATCATTGACGGTTTTTCTAATTAATAATATGTAAAAGTTTGGTCCACTTTTGTTGACTGTTTACTTGAACGTTGGTAATAAGTTCGACTCATAGTTTAATTTGACATGCACATAGGATATATAGTGACAGTTAAGAACCGTTGGTGTTGTGAGATAAATGACCCTCTTGGGTGTTACTCTTCTTTTACATTTGAAATAATCTCCCAATTATTCTCTATTTAAGTTCTACTACCTTTAAGAATTTATTTTTTATCCAGCGTTGAAATTTTCCACCAAAAATCTATCCTCAAAAACTTCATTAAGGAAATACGAAGTCATTCTTTCAAAAGGTTTTCTCATAGTCGAGTTTGTAAACAACCACAATTAGTTTTTGAAAATTTGATCTCATGTAAAATTTCAAGAGGATAAACAACATTATTTTTTATTTAAGCTGTCTCAGAACAATCTATTAAAGAGTTAACTAATGTTGCTACTTTATCTTCTAAGAGTTTATTAAATTAAAATGACACCGTTAATAAAAAAATTGTTCTGAATGATGATAAAACAGCATGTTCGTTAATCTTTTACTATTTTATTTGAACAGGTGATGAATGATGATAACGTCCAAATGGAAAAGAAATTGTTAACATGTTAAAGACATTTCGTACGTAAATAAAATTATTATTGAACGGACAGTACAGATCGAAAAGAACTTCATCTGACCCTTATTGTATGTATCATGCTTAATTCTCTTTTACCTCGATTCTTTATTTCTCCTCTCCCTTTTAGTTCTCTAGGTTTCTTTTTCCCCTCCCATGGCTCCATTCACACATGTTCTTGCAATCACAGTACTCTTAATCTCCTATTACACTCCTACAATTCTGGTGCTCGGAAAACAACCATATTCGAAAGATTGTCCCCCATTAAATTGCAGTACAGACGGACCTGTAGTCAGGTACCCATTCCGGCTTAACACACATGCACCGCACTGTGGCTATGACACCTTCGTCCTCTCTTGCTCAGGAAACAACACAGTCTTAACACTCCCTTCTTCAGGCGACTACAACGTGACCTTCATAGACTACAGATACACGCGGCTGGGAATAACAAGATACTCTTGGACGCCTAATTGTCCATGGCCTCAATTTTCTGAGCCCAATGTAACCGGCTCTCTCTTTGGTAAAAGATCTTATCCAAATCTCAGTTGGCTTGATTGTGTAGACGAGGCCACAGCTGATGATTTAGCTCCTATCTCTTGCCTCTGGTCTGAAGGCCACTTCATCTATGTGGCTTATTATAGTTTGGACCCTGCTAAAGTTCCTTCCACCTGCACCAAGACTAGAGATAGCACCTTGTCAGCGGTATCATCGTATAAGTTCCGACAAAAGATTGCAGACTTTGAAGCACGACCAGTTGTTCTGCTGTCTTGGACGGATTATAAGTTGATAAACTGCGTAAGGTGCGAGAAGAAACGACAACACTGTGGATTTGATATCGAAGCAAAAAGATCATTCTGTTTAGGTAACCTTATAATTAAGTTGACCTTTCTTGTCATGATTTCTATGAATTTTTTTCACTTATTGATACTTTACTGCCGATGACTATGAGAGTTACCATGTTTATAATTTATTTCATCTAACCCAAATTGAAGAATATCTACCATTTTTGTTGTGACACTTGGTATATCCTGTTTATATATATATGGAGTCTGGTCCATGTATATATTTCTGAATGTGTGACCCTAGCTCCTGGCCTTTTGTTTTGATCTTAAGTTCTAAATTTTAATTTGTCCGTTTGACATCAAGTGTGGGTACCAGTTGGCAGGAAATCACAATTTTACTTTTTTTTTTCATTTTTGTAATCATAATAAGCCGTTAGCCACAGTTGGAAGAAAATAAACACTCTCGATAATAACAGATAAACCTTTTCCTTTTTGTTTTTCAGAATCACATATGGTGCTTAAAGCCGGTATGAAAGCTGGTATGATTCCTCAACAATTTCTGCAATAATGCTCAATGATCAGTTTAACTATATTCTATTCAGCTTATGATCCTCATAATTTTTATCTTTCATTAGGTCTATCCGTAGGCGCAATTGCCCTTCTCCTTTTGGGTGCTTTCTTCTACATACGTCACCAGTCAAAGAAAAGGAAAACCTTACGTCAGAAGATTGAACACTTCCTCAGAAGCTACAGGGTGATGGATTCAACACGGTACACTTACGTCGACCTCAAAAAGATAACAAATAGGTTCAAGAAATGTATAGGCGTTGGGGCATTTGGGACAGTCTATCAAGGGAAGTTGCCTAACGGAATTCCAGTAGCCGTTAAGATGCTACTTAAATCTACTTGGGGGGCAGAACAATTTGTAAATGAAGTAGCCACCATTGGAAGAATTCACCATGTACATGTTGTTCGCCTTTTGGGGTTTTGCTCTGAAGGAGAGAAGCAAGCACTTGTTTATGAATTCATGGAGAATGGGTCACTAGATAAGTACATATTCTCCACAGGATGGAGAAATCGTCAATTTAGTATGGAAGAGATGCTTGAAGTTGCAATGGGCATTGCCGAGGGTATTGAATATTTACACCAGGGCTGCGACCAACGTATTCTTCACTTTGATATCAAGCCCCATAATATTTTGCTTGACCATAATCTGGTTCCAAAGATCTCCGATTTTGGTCTCTCCAAGCTTTGTCCCAAGGATCAGAGCTACCTGACCATTAGTGCTGCTAGGGGTACAATGGGTTATCTTGCTCCCGAAATGTACTCAAGAAACTTCGGAGCAGTCTCTTACAAATCAGATGTTTATAGTTTTGGTATGTTGATTTTGGAGATGATAAGTGGAAGAAAAAACATCGACCCTTTAAGAGGGGGAGGGATTCGGAGTGACGAGGTATACTTCCCAGAGTGGATTTATGAACAATTAACTCAAGAAAAAGACTTATGTGTAGTTCTTGATGCGAGAGGAAATGAAGAAGTTGCCAAAAAACTGGCCATTGTGGCATTATGGTGCATCCAATGGAGTCCAAAAGATAGACCTTCCATGACAAGAATTGTTCAGATGTTGGGAGAGAACTTACAAAATTTGCAAATGCCCCCAAACCCTGTAATGCCTTCTTCATATTGTGTTGCTAATTCTGGTGCCTAGTTGTCGGTCTTACATGGATGCTTTGTATTTCTATATCCTCCTTTAAGAAGAACATTGCCCATACTGTTACTTTGCATCTTTGTGAATTTAATAACATTGTATTAAGTTCTTTTGTTGAAACATGAAATTATTATGTTATGACTCAAATTGCTATTTGGGTCCATCGCATTATGTATCCTTAGTTTATTGTTATGTGTTAAGACTTTTTGTAAGAGATAAATCTAATAAAGAACATTAGTTTACAGTCTCTTTGTCTCTTTGTCTCTTCCTTTTTCAATGTAGTCATCAAATACGTACCCTAACAAACTGGTATCTGAGCAATTAGTTGGAAACCCTTGGAGATTGTCTAATTTGTTGGAAGTGAACAGTTCAAGGCACTATTGCACTATCCAGTAACAAAGTTGGATACATGACAAACAGAGCCTATTACGATATTTGTTGGGAAGATTTCTTCTTTCAAGAGTTCTATTAAGGTGTATTTCTAAAATCAAATTGTCATTCATTTGATCAAAGCCGACACATTAGTTCGGAAGATATCATCAATGTCGGTAATCAAAACTAATTCTTGTAAAGAACAGTCACTGAAAGTCAGTAATTGCAAACCTGTAAATAATGTGGATATATCATTGTCAAGGTGTAGATTGTTTTGTTATGATTCAAATTTTCATTTCAGCCCACCGGTAGAGGTGGAGGCAGTGTGTAGCAGGGGTAGACCCCACCAAGAAAGATAATATGTCTAACCCTGAAGCCCAAGCCAACAACAACTCATATTTTTTTTTATTATTTTCACCAAACAACCCACCTCTTCGTTGCAATCGTGAGTCATCTCGCTAACTAATTGCTACACAATAGAAATAAAAAATAATGAAAAAACGGAAAGAAGAGTGCAAAATAAAAATAAACAACGATTAGCCAAAAAGAAGAAAGAACAGAGTGATTGAGCGAAAACAATTATTGAGAGATCAGCCAGAAAAAATGCAAGTAGTGATCGCCGATCTGGTCTAAAGCTCTAACACTTCTGAGCGAAGTAGCTGATAGGGAAAAAGAGGCAAGTAGAGAAATTCGTATTTCTGGAACTTTTCTGCACAGCCCAGTTATTACTTAAATATTTTTTTGTTGGATGATTCTTTCCTTTGTTTTTATAGTTTTTTAGAAACATTTGGTGATTAGGCATTAGTTTTAATTAGTACTAGATAGTTATTACTGTGGTAGTTCTTTTCTTTGTAATTTGGCTCTTCTAGTCATTTGAAGTAAAATATATAAAAAAGCTCATGGACCATTTAAAAAATTAGCTTTAGGTATGCGCTCACGTCATAAAGCATTTAGTAAAAGTCATGAACTACATCTCGACATAGATTATTCACATTACCATCCTAGTTTAAAATATGCACATCAACATCGACTTTGATCATTCCAGTTAATTATCCTTTGTAATAAAAAAATATATGTTTATGGACATCAAGTAAAAGTCAACTATAACTCCAACTTTGATATTCCAAAAATTATCGTAGTCTAAAATAAAAATAAAATCAACATCAAGGAAAAAAAAAATCTGGTTATAATAATTATTTTTCCTCATTTTCATTGATTCTTCCTCTTCATATACACCATCTATATATACCATTCCTAACCAATAACAACAAAATAAGAAGCATGAAGTTCTTAAACTTACTCATTTTTCTCTTCCTCTTTTACAATTTTGGAGATTCCAGCTCTTCTTCATGTGAAGAGCGTCGTATCTTCATTTATCGTGATGATAATTTTTTTGGAACATGCAATAATGGCTCTGAGTTGAAGTGTGATGGCAACAACACCGTCGTAGACATTCGGGGTGCCAAGTATCTTGTAAAAGATATGTCTGACGAAAACAAAACACTTAGGCTTGTTGATCCGTACTTGCAAGTAGGAGGCTGCCGTTTACCAAACCAGACACTTTCGTTGGATTATGATGGATATCCTAATGTATTAAGTTCGTACAACTTAATCTACTTCTTCAATTGTACCGAAGAAGTAGAAGATAATAAGTTTTTGTACAAGCAAATTCATTGTATGGATGGGCCACATTCAAGTGTTTATGCAGTAGATTTTATTTATGCTTATGTGGGAAACACCCCCAAGTCATGTAGGTGTTTAGGACGCACGGTAGCTGATTCTGAGGTGAAAATGCGTTGGAACGAAATTGATGGTGACGAAATGATGCAAATGCTGACACAGGGAGTTGTGGCACGCTGGAACAATGCAAATATTGCTGGGGACAATGACATGCCGTCTTCTTTGCAATATTGCTGGAATTCTACAAAAAGGTAAACAATTTATTTATCTTTCTTCAAATAGTCGTTCAGCTATCATGGTATGATATTAAGATATTAAGTCGTTCAGCAATATTGCAAATCATTTTCTTGCTAATTTACACAGTTGGTCGATTTTTGAATTTGTTATTTTTTTTCTTAATGAGTCGATGCAAATTTACCGATTTTTTAGTAGATCTTTGATTTTGGGAGGGGAAGTGAATTGAAAGAACCGTAGAAGGCGAATATATATATAAGGGGGGCCATATTTTAGATGGTTAAAAAGAAGGGGCCGACTTTTATTGTTCTTTTACTTATTTGGTGTCTACTTCAAGATTTTACTTTTGATTTCTGCTGTGTTCAGCTATGGTCCAGTTAAATAATGCAACGAATTTGCTCTATTTTGATTTTTCAACTATTCCTAAAGCAGTACTGCAAGGGAATGTAAAACAACCTACTATGTTGCATTTAAAATTTGTAACTAATTCCTATATTTTATCTCAAATAAAAAATGTATTGTGTATTCTCTATATTACTTTCTACAAATCATGCAATATTTTATTTGTCTATGCAATTTGTGATTAATTTATTCCGTCATATCTTTATTTTCAAAGTTCAAATAGTTGATTCGAAACATTCCAATATTTTCTTCATATTAAAATGTGTTTGGAGACCAAATTTTACATTTTTTTTTGAATTTTTTACTATTTTTTCAGGATTGTTGAGAATCATTGCTTGCTGAATTTTTTTTTTTTAATTTAATGAAAGTTGTGATTTTCAAAAATACTGAAAAAATAGTAAAAAAATTCCAAAAATATAAAATTTGGTCTCCAAGCACATTTTAATATGAAGATCATGATCAAAGATTCGAATCGACTATTTGAACTTTATAAATGAAGATATGAGTGGGAAGTAAAACACCATCTTTAATTCTCAAATCAAGTTAGTCCATCTCTCTATACACACACACACACCTACATACATATATTTATATATGTATGTGTATGTATGTATTCATATATGTACATACATACGTTCATATGTATGTATGCATGTATGTATGGAGATTGGCTAATATCAAAACAATAGTTCGTGAGCCTTGGTGCTACCAATTGGTTTTGCATTTTTTTAAGTTCAAACAGTCGATCCAAATCGTTAGATGTAATCTTCATATTAAAATGTGCTTGGAGACCAAATTGTTATTTTTTGGATTTTTTTTTACTATTTATTAAGATCGTTTGAAAATCGTTGATTTTAATAAAGAACAAAAAAATCTCTGGATCATTGGAAACAACAATTTTCAAACCATCTTAATAAATAGTAAAACAAATTTCAAAATACGTAAAATTTGGTCTTCAAGCACATTTTAATACAAATATCATATTTAACGGTTTTGATCGACTTTTTAGACTTTGAAAACTGCAATACCAAGACTTAGGAACTACCATGTTGACTTAGCCCCTCCCTCTCTCTCTCTCTCTCTCTCTCTCTCTTTTTATATATATATATAGTAAGGCTATTGTGCATTGCGAATTAAAGTGGGTGTTTTAATTCGTGCTCATATCGCTATTTCCAAAGTTCAAATAGCCGATCCAAACCGCTCAACATGTTGTCCATATTGAAATGTGCTTGGAGACCAAATTTTACATTTTTTTGGAATTTTTTTACTATTTATTAAGCCACTTTGAAAATCGCTGATCCAACGGTGGCTCAACCAAACAGTGAAACCGTTGGATCAGCGATTTTCAAAGTGGCTTAATAAATAGTAAAAAAATTCCAAAAAATATAAAATTTGGTTTCCAATGCACAACGGTGGCTAATATCAAATCAGTTGTTCCTGAGATCCCGTGCAACTAAGTCGTTTTTCAATTTTCGAAGTCCAAAACGTCGATCCAAACCGTTAGATGTGTTCTCTATATTAAAATGTACTTGGAGACCAAATTTTATATTTTTTGAAATTTTTTACTATTTATTAAGCCACTTTGAAAATCGCTAATCCAACAGTGGCTTAACCAAACAGTAAAAACAGAAGCCACCGTTGGATCAGCGATTTTCAAAGTGACTTAATAAATAATAAAAAAAATTCCAAAAAATGTAAAATTTGGTCTCCAAGCATATTTTAATATAGGGAACACATCTAACGGTTTAGATCGACGTTTTGGACTTCGAAAATTGAAAAATCACTTTGTTGCACGGGATCTCAGGAACAACTAATTTGATATTAGCCAACCTCTCTCTCTCTCTCTCTCTCTCTCTCTCTATATATATATATATATATATATATATATATATATATATATATATATAATTTTTAGTGCAAAAACAAATCATGTTGGGCAAAATGTTTCCATCCAAATCTCAATCCCAATTCTGGGTTCTTCAAACAAGTACGAATGCATATATGAATGTGTGGGATTAGAGAGCTTTTTCCATCTCTCCGATCAGGATAACTTGATCTTCTTTAAAATATTTCTACCGTCGTCTTTAAATGTTTGTTAACATCTCTTCGTCTTATGTGAACTTGAGAGACCATTTTTGAACTGTCATTGGTAAACACTTACTAGACAATCACCTAAGCAATTACTTCAGAAAAAGACAATCACCTAAGAAATAAATCAGCATATAACCGTCTCTCTTACAAATTTTTTTGGTTGTTAATGCAGATACATCCATGAAATGAGAAACCCAAATTACACTGCTGACTTAAAGCTCCAAATTCTTATTTACATTGAGCCATTATTTTTTATGTGCCTTTATCAACCGCCAGAATGTGAAACGAGGACTACTTCACGTGTGGTGTTTTGGTTCATGCTCATATTGGTTTCTCTTTTGGACATTATTCTGATTTTATTGGGTAAGCAAACTTTCTAATTGAAACAACTATTCCTAATCCAGTGTTTGGAAGTCAGTATTATATTAAAAGCTTCTGGGCCAAAATTATAGCCACATTAATTTTCACGGTCTCAGTGAAGAAACCAAGGGAAGCCAATCCAAGTGGACCAATGCACAATAATAGTCATAAGGATTAAGGACGGAATGGCAGGTCAGGTTAATTTTAAGTACATTGCTCAAAACAACCAATTAAACAATTAATGCATGTTAATGACATTTCAGGGGCGGAGCAAGGTTAATAGAAAAAAAATTAGAATGAGACATAACTCCATATTCATAATGAATTTCAATCATACTTCTATAACCTTTTGTGTTTAGAAGTATAGTTTTAGAGGTATTCTTTACAAAATATTATACCCAAGGAGCGTAAGTGCTCCTAGGCCTGTGCTTGGCTTTGCTACTGAAAATTCCAAATTTGTTAAAAACAAATAAAATAATAGTTTCATGATGTCAATCATTACTCTCTTTGAGTCTATTCATTTGCATTAATTATCTATGATCTTATTTTAAACTTTTTTTTGCAGGACTAAGGGTTACATTAGTTCCACTAGCAATGTTTTCATTCCTTCTTCACAAGTACAAGGGAATTTCTGTATCAGTCAATTCTGTTGAAAAGTTTTTGCGAAAACACGAGATGCTTTCTGTTAAACGGTATGATTTCATAGAGATCGCTATAATGACAAACCAATTCAGAGAAAAGCTTGGGCAAGGTGGATTTGGATCAGTTTACAAAGGTAAACTATTCAATGGTCGTGAGGTCGCTGTCAAAATATTGACCAATCCATTGGGGGATGGTGATGATTTCGTCAGCGAAGTGGCAACAATCGGTAGGATCCACCATGCAAACATAGTGCGCCTTATTGGATTTTGCTCAGAGAGCTCAAAGCGGGCACTCGTGTATCCTTATATGCCAAAGGGCTCTCTTGACAAGTGTATCTTCTCTTCAAATAACAATTCTTTATCGATAGAGAAAAGAAGAGAGATAGCCCTAGGCATTGCGCGAGGTATAGACTACCTTCATCGCGGGTGTCAAATGCAGATATTGCACTTCGACATAAAACCTGACAATATCCTATTGGACCATGACTTGACTCCAAAAATTTCCGACTTTGGACTTGCCAAATTATACTCTAGAGAATACAACTTAGTAACCCTCAACACAGCACGAGGTACAATAGGATATATAGCTCCAGAGCTAATATCAAGGGCCTTTGGGGTGATATCATACAAGGCAGATGTTTATAGTTTTGGTATGCTACTAATGGAGATGGCGAGCGGAAGAAGAAACGTCAATAGTCATGCAAATAGCTCGAGCCAAGTCTATTATCCATCATGGATCTACGACCAACTCAAACCTGCAGAAGAGACACATAATTATAACTCGAAAAATAGTGGTGCACAATTTGAAGAACTAGAAGAAATCTTATATAAGGTTGCCTTGTGGTGCATTCAAGCAAGGGCATCTAACCGCCCCTCCATGAGCAGAGTCATAGAGATGCTGCAGAGTGATGTCAATAGCTTGGAGATGCCACCGAGACCTTTCATGACAACCTTGCCAGACGAGGTCTCTGTGGTATGCTCTCAAATTGATTCATGTAGCATAGAGCTGTCAACCATTTCAGAGGAAATTAGTTTGCTTTAATCCCACAAAAAACATACATGAACATTTGTTGCTTTGATTTAAGAGGAATTCAGTATCTATGTATATAATGTAAGCTTCCTTGCAATTTTTTAATTAAGATAAGGCAATGATTTAAAAAAAAATTGTATTGTATTACATTCATATTTTATAAAACTAAAATATATAAATTTTATTAGTTTTTGTTGTAGATATATAGCTATATTTAAAATTGAAGGGACATAATTAATGTTCAACAAATATTCTTCTAGCGTACAAAAAACGCAGTATATATATGAGGGAGGCTAATTCTACTCACAAGCACAACCCTTGGCAATTGAAATATTAAATTCGTAAACCCTAAATGCTATTCTAAGTTACGCAATTCATGAATTGCATGGCAACCACCAATATTCCTAAATATATCGATCCTAAATGATTTTATTCAATTCGTTAAATGCACGAGTTTTCTTGTGTAGTTTCTGTCAGATGCCTTAGCTGAATTGGGGAAAATTTGGGTTGATTTTGACCCAGTCAAAGGAAGAGATGAAGAGGGAGAAGCGACGGTCAGGACGGGCAGCAAAAAGGGCAACGCTTCCTGAAAACAAATAATCGCTGACAGTGGGCTCTACGCTCAGTTTAAAAGATGGGTATCACTCATAGATTGCAAAATCGGCCGTTCCAGCACGGAATCGGCCGGAGCCGATCCGATTTCAGTCCGAGTTACCCTGTTATTATTGATTTCGGTCAAATTTCGGCTGAAACGGACCAGTTTCAGTCAAATTTCGGCCGGAACGTCCCAGTTTCAGTCAAATTTCGGTCGTTTCAGTGAAATTCCGGCCGGAACGGACAGCTTCAGTGGAAATGAACTCAAAGCAAAAAAAATTTGGTCTCCAGCGGGATTCGAACCCAAGCCACCCCTCTAACCAAAAGCCACAATACCACTAGACCATTGCATGTTTTGTTACTTAAGAGCATACTTAATTGAATATATTTTGTATTGGAGTCACTATTTTTTTCTCTCCAGCGAAAGCAATTGTATATACTTAATTGTAATTGTTCCGGCATTTTTATTCATAACCAAAAAAAAAATATATTATTAATAACCGGTCCACCAAAAAAATTTCACCCATGCCCAAACCGCCCCCCCATTGGGCGGTTTACCCCCCCCCCCCAACCCGCCCCCCCAGGGGGCGGTTTACCCATTTTTCCTATATTTAACCGTTTTCTCTCTCTTGTCTCACCATAATTCGTCCAATACAAACTAATTAATCCATTCTGCTCTCAAACAGTGTTCCAAGGCGATTTTGAGGCGATTTTGATCAACAGTGACCGAGGTATTTTTTTTTTTAATTTAATTTTTTTAAAATTTTAGAAATTTTAGAAATAAACAAAAAACTTATATTGAACCAAAAATGTTGTTTTGAGGCGAATTTATATGTTGTTTCAGAAATAAACCAAAAATATTAATTGCACTGTACTGGGGTGGAAAAATCACGAAAGGGGAGTTCGGATGCCAATACTGGAAAGATGCGAGTTATGGCTTCCAACTGAATGCCAATACTTCAATTTATGAAATAAAGGAAGCAATCTTGCAAAAAAAACCAGTTGGGACCGTGCCCGGTTTACTGTAGAAATCAGTACCCGAATTAACAACCAACCGACAGGTGGCAAACCTTATTATGTAAAATATCCTATAGCAGACCAGGATATATGGACAGCTGTGTATGGTTTTTTTGAGTCCACTTCAATCCCGATAATGGACATATTTTGCAAAAAAGTTTCGATTGAACCAGTTGGTGCCGGGGCTGGACCATCTACCCAGAACAACTTTGACATTGGGGCTGGATCTTCCACCCAGAACAATTTGGACACCGGGGCTGGACCTTATGCAGAGCAGAACTTGGACACTAGGGCTGGACCTTATGTCGAGAATGAAAACCCAGGATATGACAATTATACCACTGATTATGGGTATGATCACAACCAGGATGTGACCTCACCCCCTCGTGAACCTGTGAGACGAGATAGGTATTTGCATGTACCTGAGCGCCGTGCTGCACCCCGGGCTGAAACTAGAAAACGGTCATGTGTTGGTCGGGTTGGATATCAATCAGTACCTGATCCATTACCTAGCTATAACCCCCTGAACCTCGAAGACAGTCTGCAGTCGATCAAAATGATGTAGACATTAATATTGACGGTATAGATGAGATACCGAGGGAGGAAATAGAAACTGGTGATGATTGGGACGGGGATTGGGATTCAGACAGATTATCAGAGGGCGATGATGAGAATATTATGCCTCCTCCAATTGAAGATAGATTTCCGATCAGTGGACGAGGGGACAAGCACCCGGTAAAGACATTCAATGACACTACTTCCTTTGAAGAAGCAGACATTTCTTTTTTTGGGACACGCGTTGTATATAACGAAGAGATTAGCCCGGGCCAGCTTTACACCAACATAGAAGAACTGTCGAGGAAAGTTAAGCAGTTCCATTTAAATGGTAACTTGGAGTTTACAGTAGCCAAGCGAGAGAGGACCCGGTATGTTGCAATTTGTAAGGATACAAAGTGCAAATGGAAGTTGTCTGCCGCGCCTAAAGGCAAGGGGGAGGCATGGATAATTAAGGATGTCAAGGGACCACACACTTGCAAGTCTACGTCAAAAAAGAAAGACCATACTGCGCTGACGGCATCAGTTATTACCGATGTAATTATGGAAGACATTAAGGAAGAGCCTGCGATGAGCATTAAGGAAGTTGCTCGTGCGGTGAGAAAGATCTACACATATATAACCCCACATTATAATAGGTTGTGGAGAGGTCGGGAACTCGCAGTCTGCAGATGCTTCGGAACCTGGAAGGGGTCGTACAATCTCCTCGCACCATTACTTATTGCCATAACAAGTACAAATCCGGAAACCAGATTCCAGCAGTGGCATGTACCAACCGATACACCCGGTGAGGTACAATTCAAGAGCATGGGCTTTCGGTCCATGTATTGAAGCCTTTCGATATCTTAGACCTGTGATCAGCATCGATGCATGCTTCATGTCCGGCCGGTATGGTGGGGCTCTGCTTATAGCATGTGCATATGATACTGAAAACCAATTGTTGCCCATAGCCTTTGCCATTGTTCAACAGGAGGATGGTCCAAATTGGGGTTTTTTCATGTCCTTTGTGAGAAACGAGGTGGTAGGAAATAGGTTCATCTGCATAATATCAGACCAGCACTTGGGCATTAAACATGTACTTAATAGCCCCAACTATGGTTGGAACACGAATACCGGAGAGGCTGTGCACAGGTTCTGCATGCAACACATTTCAGAGAACCTGTGCAAGAATACCGGCGAGGGTGAGTGGCTTGCTGACAGGTTCAAAATTGGCTGTAAAAGGAAAAAACCACGACGGATGGAAGAGATGTTCAGAGAATTAGCAAGAGTATGTATGCATTTCTTTTTTCATAATTTTTTTGGACATTTGTACGACTTGTATAACTGACTTTTATTTATCTATTTTTTGTAGACATTTCCGGAGGCAAATGCCTATTTAGCGAAGGCAGGCAAGAGACGTCCGAAAGATCCGTTCGAGCCGTCAGCATATGAGAAGATATTTCAAGCATGTGATGAAGGTTGGAGATGGGGAATTATGACCACTAATGGGTCAGAGTCATTAAACAATGTCTTCAAACAGAGCCGTATGTTACTCGTGGTTTCACTGGTGGAGGACACATTCTACAAGTTAAATGCTTGGTTTGTTGAGAGGCATGCTAAAGCCACTGCCTTAGCGAGTAGGGACCAAACATTCTCAGATAGAGTTGAAGAGAAATTAAGAAAACACAGAGAAAAAGATTCTGTCATGCGCGTTGTACCGTATGGTACCACAGGTACGGAATATGAAGTGCAGGTTCAAAGTGAGATTATTCCACCGCGCATGAACCAAAATGGCATTATAGAAACTCAACAACGCGCATGCAAGTACAAAGTCATTTTAGGCGATAACAATCAAGTAACATGCGAGTGCCAAGGCCCCCAGTTAGTTCGCATACCATGTTCTCATGTTATGGCGGTTTGCCGAGAACGAAACTTTTCTGAGGACGTATTTGTTGATAACTATTACCGTACCGATTTCCTTCTGCACACCTGGACACCATCATTTCACAGCTACCCCAACCAGTACCAGTGGCCATACTACCTTGGGCCTACGGTGGTTCCCGATAAAAAATGGATCAGGAAGGGGAGGAGGAAACACAATCGGCGAACAATGCATATGGACAGGATGCAAGGTCGTCGAGTGGGACATGAGGCTCACCGTTCTACTACTGACAGACAGAGGGCAGGTATGTAGATGATCTGTGATAAACTTAAAATTGATTTGAAACTAAATTTAAATATTGATACTGAATGTTCAATGAAATGCATTGCAGAGGCCGTAAACGAAGCCAACGAAAGAGAGAAACAGGCGACCCACCGTTCTACTAGGGTGGTTGCCAATGCCGGACCTTCTGGAAACAGGCGACCCAGCCAGGGAAGCCAATCAGGGAGTAGTCGGGGCTCTACAACTGCTGATGTCGCGCCGTCATCCACTTCCAGAAACCTAAGAAGTAGACTTGGTCTGTTCAGCCGCAGGAAGACTTAATTCAGCATATGTTGTATTTATATTTCTATCTTATATTCCAGACTTATTTGTTCAGTTACGCTATGAACTTATTTAATTAACTTATGTTGTGAACCATTTTCCGTATGTTAATTAACTTATTTAATTAACTTATGTTACAAAACCATAAACAGGTACAAACATACCATTATTGGTCCTCAACTTTTCTGATGATCGAACAGAAATTATTGGAATTGACATTTCCTATATCTTCTCCATCGTCTGAAACTCACGCACGAAATTAAATCAAATACAAAGCACGACTGACATGGAAATAAACAGGGAGATAAGTGATAAAAGAAAAAAGAGAACACGAAATTGAACTCGCACCACAAATTATATTCTTCACGGAAAGATATTGAACCATTTTCCTTAGATAAAAACTTATGTTGTGAACCATTTTCCTTAGATAAAAACTGATAATTACTACAAAAACTGATAATTACTACAAAACCTGATAATTACTACCAAACCTGATAATTACTACCAAACCTGATAATTACTACACACTGATAGTCTTGCACACTGATTCAATTAACTTATTACACATTGATTGTTAGAGTGTTCAGTCGCAGCAGCCGAAGAGACAGTTTTACCAGCATTTTTCTTTCTTTTCACATCGCCGATATGAGTCGCATCAGGCTTTTTCCCAAAACTAATCGGATTTTGTTTTTTGTAAAGGCTTTTCTCAAAATCATCATCGTCATTCAATGACCTATGTATTACACAGTTCTTCATAGTATAAGAACCGTTCATCGTTGACCTTTCAGATTTCATTTTTCCACTACCGGAAGATTCACTTGATGTTTCTCTGTTCATCGTTTTCGCCTAAATAAGGCAACAACACAAACAACATATAAAATAATAATACAAAATGAATTATTCGTTCAATATTAGTTTTTTGTTTATTTATCAAATTTCTCACATTTAGAAAAAATGCTAACATTTAAGAAAAACATACCTCGGTCACTGTTGATCGTAATCGGCTAAAAATCGCATCGGACCACTGTTTGACATCCGAGATCCGAGAGTGAGAGAGAGAGAGAGAGAGGGGTGGCTAGGGTTTCGGGTTCGGAGGGGATTTTATATAATTAAAATATATATATATATACACTAAACCGCCCCATGGGGGGGCGGGTTGGGGGGGGTTAAGCCGCCCCATGGGGGGCGGGCTGGGGGGGGGGGGGGTAAACCACCCAATGGGGGGCGGTTTGGGTATGGGTGAAATTTTTTTGGGGAGCCGGTTATTAATAATATTTTATTTTATTTTTTGGTTATGAATAAAAATGCCGGACACATGTAAGAAAACGAGTTGTAATGATTATAACTAAAACAAGTGGATTATATATGTTGTATTTTTCCAGCAAAGAGTTTTTTTTTTAGTTGTAATACTTGTATTAGTGGATTATATATGTTGTATTTTATGTTTTCTAGTATAAAACGAGCTTCTGGCAAAAAAGTCCGAGTTTCCGATCCGATTCAGCCGATTTTGACCGATTTATCTGATTCAGATCCCCCGGCCAAAAGTCCGATCCCGATTCCGATTCCGATTTTTCCTTCTATGACTATCACTAGCTTAATAAATACTGGAGGGTGGGTCCTAGTGAACAGGCTACAGTAGGGTTAGTTAATCTGTTAGGCAAATAAACAGGAGGCTCCACGGTGGCGCTTAGGTGGCAGCTCGTCATCAAATTGACGAATCCGTTACATAGAAAATTGTAAATTTCAGTATATTTCATCGCCTATAAATAGGCTATAGTTGTAACCATTTGGATTATGAAATGAAATAACAATTTTTGCCAATTTCCCTTTTCTCTCTTTTCACCATTAACATTGAGCTGAAGCTCAAAGTCTGAAATTCGTCCAAGTAGCTGCTTCTCGGCTCAATTGCGTTTTCAGTTAGTATCGTCAGATTAAGAACCTGACAGTTTCCTCATCTCTTCTTTATGTTCTCCTCCCTTATCACAAGCCAGACATATCCATGAAAAATATTTGGCCACACCCATCCCGGTGATGTGCACTCTGGATGACATGCTTTGTGACAGTTGTCACAGTAGATCATGCATTTTCCCTCATTCGGTTATAGGCGGGCCATGCACTTCTTCCATTCGCTTGGGATATCAGATTCTTGATTGTCGTTTGGGAGTCCCTTTTCACTAATTTTTTTTTTATAAAGATGACATATGGAGAGATGATTTTATAACATCTGTGATATGATTGACATATCCAATGTTGCAAAATGCGGTTTTGTTCATGCATGCGGAAGGTCACTGCATACTGCATACTGCATATGCGGTATGCGGCCGCATATGCGAAATTTCATGCGGACTTATATATGCGGATTTTAAACTATATATTAATTTATTTCCACTCAAAACATGCAATATATTCCCATTAAAATCATTCAAACAATAAATTCGCACATATGCGGACATATGCAGCTCAATCGCACATATGCAGACCAATATGCGGAAATATGCGGAAATATGCGGCCGCATATGCAAAACTGCATATTTGAGACCGCATGAAAATTTTCATGCTGTTTTCGACTACAAACGCATATGCGGTCCATGCGGCCGCATTTAACAACACTGGATATATCTATAGTGGAGATTAATTTTAATCCAACAATAATTATTTATTAAAGATTTTTTGCATTTTCATATTTCCATATTAATGAGTATCCTCCCTCTTTATTTTGACTTTAATAATTGATTTACTCGCATGATATTCATTATTTACTTTGGAAGTCTAGGGGGTTGTTCCTTTTACAAGGTATTCACGTGAATCATGAATCCAAGATTAATTTCTTGTGCATTTAGGATTTTTGAGATAGATCAGGCATATGTTGACAAGGTGGTTTGATAATAATACTATATATTAAATAGGATGTAACATAGTGAAGGAAGACACACTAAAGATTACAAGTTCTTAAGATTGACTTGATCACAAAAGAAATATAAACTATTCTTTTTAAAACTTAGTTTAAATAAACATGTAAATTTTATTCTTTTGGCTCTTCAATGTTGTTGTGGAGCTTCCTCCCCCCTTATCATGCTTGTTATCCTTCTCTCTCTTCACAAGTAGCGCACTTCCAGAGTTGAAACCTTGGGTCATCATACAGATCTGCTTCAGTATCCAGACATATGGGATGTATGGTGGTTGCACAGATGATACAGTAGAACATTTCCAGCATTCTGCTCTTGTCAAGACACTCAACACACCTCTCTCAATTTTCGACGTTAACTCGTATCAGACGAAATTCTCGTGCCCTCTAAACTACTCTTGCAGCTCTACCTTGCTTGGATTGATCAAGTTTTCTGAGATTTTGAGGTTTTGGGGCCATTGTAGAAGTTTAGAGGAGAATCATTTTCTTGTTGAATGATGTGAATTTGAAGAAGAAACATTCATCTTATATAGGCTTAACCTTGGATCTTTGTATGATATTGCATTATTTCATTTAGATTTGATCATTTCTTGAATATATTTGATTCAATAGATTTGGTATTATCATTCATTTCTTGAATATATTTGATTCAATAAAATTTGTCACAATGGTCTATTTTTTGTATGCCCTTCACCATTTTTTTATTTGCTAATTCTTTCAAACCTCCAAAATTTAGATGACCAAACTGCAAATTCCATAACCAAGTTTCATCCTCTACATATGTCTTTAAACACTTTGCTTCAACATTCACCAAATTTAATTTAAACATGTGGTTTTTGGTCATTTCTACTTGGGCTATCAATCGACTATTTTAGTTCCTCAAATAAAGTATTTGGTCTTTCATAAAAATCGTGTAACCATGTTCCAACAATTGACCCAAACTCAAAATATTACTCCTCGTCTCCAGAACATATAAACATTAGAGATAAACCTCTCATTTCCATTTTTACATTGCAAATGAATTTTACCTTGGCCTTTAACTTGCACTTTTGAGGCATCTTCAAATGATACATGACCATCAACCGCGCTTTCAAGTTCTGTAAACATGTGCTTGTATCCACATATATGGTTGCTTGCACCGGTGTCCAAATACCACATCGAATTATTTTTCGCATCGCCTTCTTTACTTGCTAGCAATAACACTCCATCACTGCATTTTTCTTTATTTTTCTCATTTCTATCCTTCTTCTCACTGTAATAACATTTTATTGCATAGTGCCCATATTTTTTACAATTATAACATTGAATATTGTACTTGATCTTCCTCTTTCTCGACCTCGGCCTCCGCCGTACGAGTTTTGTTGGTTCTTCTCTTCCTTGTTCTCATGATATTGATCTTGTCTTCTACCACAGCCTCTGTCGCGACCTCTACCTCAGCCTCTATAGCCGCCACGGCCTCTGCCGTGATTACCTTCACTGCTGCCCATTTTTTCTTCTTTGATTGCTGCCTTGACTTGAAGTGCTTCCTCCAACACTTCTTGCTTATTTTTCTTCTTTCTCTGTTCATGAGCTTCTAAGGAATTTGAGAGCTCATGTATGGTTAATTCTATCAAGTTTTTCGACTCTTCTATTGCACACGCCACATTCTCAAAATCTCTGGTTCAATATCGAAGTATTTTCTCTACTACTCGAGCATCGGTTAGAATCTCACCATTTCTCTTCAATTGATTGACAATAGTTTGTACCCTCGTGATGTAGTCGGATACACCTTCCGTCTCCTTCATTTTCATTGCTTCGAGCTCACCACAAAGAGTTTGTAGGCACACTTGTTTGACTCGCTCGACACCTTTGTATGCATTCTCAAATATCTCCCATGCCGCCTTTAAAGTTGTCGTACCTGCAATTTTCTCAAAACCAGTTTCATCAGCTACTTGAAACAAAAGGTAAAGTGCGGATTTGTCTTTCATATGTGTTTCTTTCAACGCCTTCAACTGATTCACCGTCAGATTGTCCGTTGTAGTCGGCTCTTCATAGCCGGCTTCTACTACTTTCCACGCATCTTGTGCACCGAGCAAAGCCTTCATTTGTATACTTTAATTATCATAATTGTTCTTTGTGAGATGCGACAACGGAACTTGTCCCAACGATGTTACCACAGAGCTTGCCATGGCTCTGATACCAATTTGTTAGTATTTGATAAAAACTTAATATATTTAATAGTGGAAGAGAGAACACTCAATAACAGAAATTTAACTTGTATTATCAATATTCTCTTACTTAAGGGTGTCAATGGCACCCGTTTATCCGTTTACCCGACCCGTACCGTATCCGATAAGACGGATACGGGTAAGATTTTTTTTTTGTAAACTTATCGGGTATGGGTACGGGTAAAGATTTTTTTTCGTTATCAAAACGGATAAGGGTACGGGTAAAGCCTATTTCGTACCCGTTACCCAATCGGGTAATTATATAAATATAAATATATATATATATATATATATATATATATATATATATATATATATATATATATATATATATATATATATATATATATATAAATTGTATATCTTAAATTCTTAATGAGCATTGAATTATTATCAATCTCCAACAGCCAACTACTCACTACAACAGAACCGTTTTACTGCGACCGGTATCAGCTACCGGTGCTGACGCCGGTCGCAGATAGTTCATTTTTCCAAAAAAAACAAAGGAAAACCAAAATTTTTCAGCGACCATAATTTTCAGCGACCGTTATCAGCGACCGTTATCAGCGACCGGTGCTGACGCCGGTCGCTGAAACTTTTTTTTTTTTTTTTTTTAAAGGCGCCGAATTGTTTTCGCCCCGGAATTTTTCTTACGGGCCATAACCCTTGTTTTCGCCCCAAAATTTTTCGCGACCAAATTTTTCTTACTCCGACCTTCATCAAATCCCGTTAAGGCATCTCCGCCATTCCACAGATCCAACATTTTTCTTCCAGCTGCTCAGCCTGCCGTCTCCGCCATTTCCAGCCGCTCAGCCTGCCGTCTCCGCCATTTCCAGCCTCTCAGCCTGCCGTCTCCGCCATTTCCAGCCGCTCAGTCTGCCGTCTCCGCCATTTCCAGCCGCTAACTCCTCCGCTCAGCCTTGTCTCCGCTTAGCCTTCCCCATTGCACTGATTGCACTGATTCCCCCTCCTCCGCTGCTGATTGCACTGATTGCCGCTGATTGGCGCTTAGCCTCCGCTGATTGCAATGATTCCCCACCAAGAACCAACTCGCACTGATTGCCGCTGATTGCTCGAGAACCAACTCGCACAAGGTTTGAAATTTGTTAATTTACTACAATGTTTCATGATTTTGATGGAGACGATAAATCCCCCTTTTTTTTTTATTGAAGTAGGAACTGGAACTCAAACTCACTCGATAGAAGCAAGCCTTGCCTCCGCTGATTGTAAGCCCTTTCTCTGTTAATAGTATTTCTCTTTTATAAATGTACATGTTGATCTCTCTATAGTTTCCCTTTGATGAATCATGAAATCTGTTCCCCTCCTATGCCAAAATAATC
Organism: Carex arenaria; assembly: GCA_964058825.1. Classification (NCBI taxonomy): domain Eukaryota; kingdom Viridiplantae; phylum Streptophyta; class Magnoliopsida; order Poales; family Cyperaceae; genus Carex; species Carex arenaria. The sequence goes on along the minus strand of CAXKVW010000482.1, from coordinate 62,425 downwards.
TCACAGTTGCTTGTCTGGTAGTTTGTCTCTTACCATATTTACATCCAAAGTTTATCTGTTCAAAGGAGTCCAATAAATTTTGATAATGCAACAATCTCCCTACCTGTCTGCTTCATACTGTGAAAGTGTGAATACACGACTTCCTTTTGTTCGGTATCTATTTGAAAATGTAATTGTAATGTTAGTTAGTTGGCTAATTGGTTAACTTTGTTCGTACTTAATTCTGATTATCTGTGAGTAATAAAAAAAACCAAGGCCATCTGATCTGATAGTATTATTTGCTCTCAAGACTATAATTATAATTTTGACTAGAGATATAAAGTGTCCGTAGTAGTACTTTGTTACTGCAAAACAGTCATAGTTAAAGGAAAGACACACAATTGAGGTGTAGTACTATAATTATAATTCTGATTATCCTTGGTTTGGCATTTTCTGGGAGGCACTTCACCAAAGCTGTGTTGTTTTAATTAATGTAGTTGTCACGGTTACATCATTTTTGTAAGTGGATAAATATTTGTTAGTTATATTATTTAAACCAAATATTTTGCCATTATATATTTATAGTTATGTAGTTGCTTTTAAAAAAAAGATAGGCCCACAATTTTAGTTTCAATATACATAAATTAGTTATGTAGTTGCTTTTAAAATTTGCAATTAGGCATTTGGTTTAAATAAGTTGAATTTATCTCAAATTGTGCGAACTCAACATTGATAGGTTAGAGCACATAATTAAATGTCAAAAGTTCGATTCGATTTGCGAAATAGCGAAAATTAATCATAACACACAATTGAGGTGTAGTTAAATTAATTAAAGTAAAAACCCAATAAGAAAATTAATCGTAACACAAGCGCTACAAAACCACTCCAATAGGTTTCATTTGCAATAATTAAAAAGGAAATTTTACCGGATCCAATACCAATTGGTAGAAACCCAATAAGAAAAGTACAACATAAGGCTCATTATTTATGCTAAAAATAATCCTTGTTTCTTGCTCATTATTTATGCTCATTATTTATTTTTTAATTGGAATCATAAATGCAAATTAAAGGTACAAGAGCAAAAGGTGCAAGAACATGAATCATCATCAGAACTTATACAAAACTCCTATTGCTTGTAGTTAGGCAAGTTTTCTTCCTCTCTTAATGAAGTGGTAGTTAATTACATTATATTGTGCAGTACTGTTGGTTAGTTATCAGTATAGTATTGTTTTATGATCCAACAAAACCGGAACATTTAGTATGCCTTTTAGGTTTATACCCGTTCAAAATTAATCCAATAGGGATTAATTTTGAATAGTCCCCATTTTGGGACTGCTCTTTGAATGCTTTGTCTCATTTAGGATGTGAAGAAATGTTTGTGGATTTAGTATTTAAGAAAGATTCGATATCATTTTCTCTTGTTGTTCCTACGAGTACGTATTGAAGCATGTCCAGAATGATGTGTTTCTAACGCGTACTCAGGGAACCAAGGGGAAATGCTGCCGAATTTTTCTTAAATACTAAATCCATAGACATTTCTTCACTACTGAGACATAGCATTTAAAGAGTGGGATAGGATTGTACACCAGCCATTTGTAAGCCCCAAAATACTAACCACTTTGGACCTAATTATATTTGATGTCGTTATTTCATTGAAGTGTCAAAATATAAGGAAGGCATAACTTGAAGTTCAGTTTTGACCTCGTGTGCATTAATTTTATGTAGACCTAATCAAGGCAAAGCAAGGCAAGGCAAGGCAAGGCAAGCGAGGCGTCCTCTCTCTCTATCTGGTATGCATGTTGAAATTTATAGTTTATGTAATGTAGATGCCGCTTGTATGGCTGTATACAAGTCCTGTTGCATGGATGATGCAACAATTGATTGTGATTTCTTCCATGACTTGCTTTAGAGGGTCCGTTATCAATTGATGATATCTGGAGGGTCTAAAGTATAGATCTGGACTTTTTGTTTGTTTGAGTCAAAAATTTCATTTGAATGGTAAAGTAATAGAATTTTTTGTTAATTTAAATTGAATGTACTAAGGTGTTGTTAAAAACCTAAGCAATCAAGAATGTTATGTATTAATTGTTGCATTTGGGTCATGTTTATACAATGTATTAATTATAAATGTGTATGTCATGATTAGGAGAAATGGAGAGTGATCGTAGTTGGATGTACGGTCCTCGTTACGTGGACAAGAGAATGAATCCCACATTTGTTGAGGGTGTTGAGGGTTTTTTTGAATATGCATTTAGTATTCAAGAAAATGTAATTAGTGGTGGTCGCATTAGGTGTCCGTGTGTCAGGTGTGGGTGTACCCGATGGTTGGATAAGGAAACTATCGGAAAACACCTGATGAAATCGGGTTTCCGACCTTTCTACAATAATTGGTTCATGCATGGTGAGCTTCATAGTCAAGTGGCACAGAGCCAACCCGAACAGTACCAACCTGAACAGAGCCAACCTGAGGTGGAGTCGTCAAATGCTATGGTGGACATGCTTCTTGATGCTGCAGGTCCGTCTTTTGAATGGACTGCGGACGAACCCCCGAATCAACAAGCTCAAGAGTTTTATAACATGATGAAAGCGGCAGATGAGCCGCTATGGGATAGTTGTGATAAGGAACACACTGTCCTTGCATGTGTTACTGAACTCCTCAGCATTAAAGCCGACTGCGGCATAACCAAGGAGGGATTCAATCGCATCGTATCGGCCGTGAAGAAGTGGCTTCCGAAAGAGAATAGGTTGCCTCCAAATCAATATCAATGTAAGAAATTGGTGAAGGGGTTGGGATTGAGCCACGTGAAGATCCATGCTTGTCCGAATGATTGCATGTTATACTACGGTGATGATAATATTTCTAAAGAGCAGTGTGATGTCTGTGGACATAATCGTTTCAAACAAAGCAACCAGAAAAACACAACGAAACGCTTGCCTTATAAAGAAGTGCGGTATCTTCCAATCGGTCCGAGGTTGCTAAGGCTATTTTTGACTTCTACAACCGCTGAACAAATGCGTTGGCATAAAGAAGGAAAGCGGGAAAAGGAAGGAGTCATGGTTCATCCTGCTGATGGTGAAGCATGGAAAGAGTTCAATCGTCTGAACCCAGATTTTGCAGCAGACCCTAGAAATGTGTATCTTGGGTTTTCTTCAGATGGTTTCTCTCCCTTCAGTTTAGGGGGTCGGTCTTACAGCAATTGGCCGGTATTTCTTGTCATTTATAACCTTCCTCCAGCTCTGGTGATGCGTGACAACAACATATTCCTGTCTCTATTAATACCAGGGCCCAATAGTCCTACTAGAAGCATAGACATCTACCTGCAGCCTCTCGTAGATGAGCTGAATAAATTGTGGAAGGATGGAGTGCTAGCCTACGATAAATTCAAGAAACAAAATTTCACAATGAAGGCTGCCCTAATGGGGACTATTAGTGATTATCCGGCCCTAAGTATGCTCTCAGGATGGTCGACGAAGGGAAAGCTAGGTTGTCATGTATGTATGGAAGACACAAAGACTTTCCAACTTAAGGAGGGAGGGAAGACCTCATTTTTTGATAATCACAGAAGGATGCTGCCCCCTGATCATGAATTTCGGTTTGAAAGAGATGCATTTAAGAAGGACACAATCGAGACTGACGGTCCTCCTCGACGCTTGAGTGGACAAGAATTGTTCGATCGGATCTCTTCGTTGGAGCAAGTCACATTTGGCACCAAAAATAAGAAGAATATTCCTGGTTTTGGTGAGACGCACAATTGGAAGAAGAGAAGTATATTTTGGGAGTTGCCATATTGGAAAGATCATCTGGTACGGCACCATATAGATGTTATGCATCTCGAAATGAATTTCTTTAAAAATATATTCTTCACGTTACTCGATGTTAAAGGAAAGACGAAAGATAATGCAAAGGCTCGTCTTGATCTAAAGCAGCTTTGTAATCGTCCGCATTTGGAGCTCACGACCAACGATAATGGCAACATAGTAAAGCCACACGCAACCTACTGTTTGGACAAAAAACAGAGACGTGAAATTTGCGAATGGGTCCAAAATTTGCAATTTCCCGATGGGTATGCCTCTAATCTGTCGAATATCGTGGATACTGATGATGCATCATTCAGTGGTATGAAAAGTCATGACTGTCATGTTTTTATGGAGCGGTTGTTACCGGTTGCATTTCGAGATTTCCTTCCTAACCCAATTTGGGAGGCATTGACGGAGGTTAGTAATTTTTTTAGAGATATATGTGCCAAGGAATTGGACCCGGTTCATATTGAGAAGCTTGAGAGGAATATTATTGTCACACTGTGCAAGTTGGAGAAAATATTTCCCCCGGGTTTCTTTGACTCAATGGAACATTTAATTGTTCACATTGCTTACGAAGCACGAGTTTGTGGTCCCGTCTCATTTCGCTGGATGTATAAATTTGAAAGGTTGATATTCTATTCTTCGAAGTATATTCATTTCGATATTATATACCATTTTAGATGTATTTCAATTTTCATTTCATGATATTGTAGATGCATAGGGCGTCTCAAGAGAAAGGTGACTAATAAAGCACGTGTCGAGGGTTCAATCGTGGAGGCATATATCATTAAAGAGATGACCAACTTTATGTCTTTATATTTTGAAGATGAGGTAGTTACACGGTGGAATCGCCCAGAGCGGTACAATGATGGCGGATTTGCCGAGAATGACACACGGCTTCCCGCTGTAAGCTACCCTGGACGTGCAACAGGTTCAATTCCTGTTAGAGATCTTAAAGATCAAGAGTTAAATGCGGCACACTATTACATCATGACTAATTGTCGCACTGAATTCGATCCTTTCATTAAGTGAGCATCTTTACACATATTTCAATTTTCGTGGTCTATTTCCATTGGTCATATTATTTCTAAATTCGGCATATTGCAGGCAATTTGACGCTGAAATTAGAGAAAAGAGACCAACAATAAGCGCATCAGGTCTTGATAGAATTCGTTCGAAAGAGTTTGGTATGTGAATGCGTAAATTGGCGCTTAGTGGTAAGGTTGCAGATTCAAGGATTGCTGAAATTGCACGTGGACCAGTCACACGACGAGTTCAACGTTACAACATGTACGATGTGAACGGTTTCCGGTTTCACACTGAGTCATACGGGATAAATAGGAAAACAACAAATTACGGTGTTTGTGTTGAAGGGGAGAATTGGGAAGGCACGTCAAGGGACTATTTTGGCATACTTGAAGAAATTATTCGGTTGGAATATAGTGGCGTGAACAACAAAGTGTTCTTGTTCAAGTGTCGTTGGTTCGACACACACAGAGGGCTGCGGGTCGATAAAGAGCATGGATTAGTGGAGATAAATCATACAAGGCTTCTTCAAAAGGACGAGCATTTTGTGTTTCCCTGCCAAACAATGCAAGTGTATTACCTGCCTTATGCATCATCAAAGCGAGAGAGACAGGAATGGTGGGTTACTATCAAGACAAAAGGGAAAAGAAAACCAGTTATTTTGTTCGATGAAGATGTGTCTGTGGAAAACACTCCACATTTGACGGAGTTCTTTCAGGAAGATGGTCCGCCAACAGAATTTGATGTGCGTGCTGCAGATGAACTGAATGACCCAAGTCTCTTCGTTGATGGGGCTGATCCTGAGATTGTAACAGATCAAGAATTACAAGGAAATAGTAAAAAAAATAATAGCAAAAAAAGAAAAAAGAAAAAAACAACGTAAATTGGAACATTAGGTTAATATCTTTCGTTTTACTTGTGTTTTTATCATCTTTCTTACAGTATTCTTCATATTTACTTGATTTTTTTCAATTCGCTTGAGTAAAACTAATTGATTTTTATCATCTCAACTCTAGACATGGCGCCGAGTAGAAAGCAAAAGGGAAAGGAAAAGGCACCGGAGGAAGACTTAGGTGAGTCTAGTGAGAGAAACGTTCGTGGTCCAAATGCATATAAAGCGCCGCCTCTAGATCCGAGTTTGCGACCAGTGATTTGGTTGGGGGGTTTCAGGTAATTAATATTCATTTTTTTATGTTGTAATTATGACAAAATTATAATGATTGTAATAATTATTTCTATTTGCAGTACTTTTGATGCAGGGCACCCAGATAAGACGAAGCAGGTCATCAGAATTGTTTCGCAGGAAGTACGCCAACATTATCCGGGCCCGTACATCAGATACACGGATTTCCCCGAGGATAATAAGAAGGTCATCAAGGCAGAGTTTTTGGTAAGTAAATTTCTTTGAAACAAAACATGTAATAATTACTTTCTTTTTTTAAGCTAACCAATGTTCTTAATTTTTAACTATGCATTGCAGAAGCACTATCAGTTTGCACCGAATGTAAATTTGACTGAGGCATGGAATAAATTTAGAAGGGCCGCTGATGGACGGTTGCAGGATATGCTCACTAAATGCAAAAGGCAAGCAAAAAAGAAGTACGGAGATTCAATGACTGAGTGGAAAGAACATGGGGCTGCTCCTCGCCCCTACGACTCCTGGATCAAGCCATCGTACTGGCCTGATCTCGTCGATCACTGGTGCAGCGACTCTTTTGCTAGGCTACTTTTGCTAGGCTAAGCGCGCGGAATGCTTCAAATAGGGCCAATGCTGAAGGTTCGGGGGCCACGACTGGATCTGTGAACATGCTTGTTCACAAACAGCGATTTGTAAGTTGTTTTTTTTTTAAATAGTATTGTAGTATTTCATTCCAATTGAATCTATTTCATTCCAATTGAATCTAATCGAACTAACCTTGATATTTTTTTAAAATGAAATTGTCTTTCAAATTCTTAACAGGAGCTAGATAAAGGGCGCGAACCCCGATGGTCCGATGAGTTGTTCCAACCAACTCATACGAAAAAGAAGACGGGAGAATACACGACCGTTAAGGCTAAAAACGCACAGGTAAGAACACTTTTGAATTGTTTTATATAATATCATCGTTCCTGTTGTACCTGATTTACAAAATTTGCAGCTGAAATATGAGAAAGCTATGGCGGAGAGGTATGGGGCAGATAGAGAAACATGGCCCAAATACGACAGCGACATCTGGTACTCTACGGGCATTGATGATCAGAATGTCCATGGAGATAACTATGGTCTCGGTGCTCTAGGTAAAATAAACATTCTTTGAAATTTGAAAGTTATTTTTAGTTATGTTAGATGATACTAATTGGCGTACTTTTAATGTTTCAGGCAGCATGAGATGCATGTTTCGCTCCAGTGGGTCCAGCGGTACTCAATCGCATTCGTCACAATCATATTCTTCTATGCCGCCAGCTCCGCAACTCACAGAAGAAGATATCGACAAGATATCTGCTCGGGTGGCGGATAAGTTGGAGGCTCGGATGCAGGCTCGGTGGGAGGCTCAGTTCAGAGCTGCTTCGGTACGAAATTCGATATTTCAGTATGTTTTAATTGTGAACCCTAAACACTAAATCGTAATTATCTCAAATATTTTTTTAGGGAGGTTCGGGCTCGCACCAGGCCTCGCCGCCCGCACCTCAGGATGACGAGGATGATGACGAGGGGCAGTGGTCGAATGGCGGCGGCGACGGTACTGCTTAGGACTTTTTTATATATTTATATCTTATTAGATGGTAGTTTTTAGATTTGCTAGTTTAGATGTTACTCGACATTTGCTGGTTTAGATGTTACTTGATGTTATTCGTCATTTATGTTTATGTTACTTGACATTTCGTATTTTAGATGTTACTTGCTGGTTTAGATGTTACTTGATGTTATTCGTCATTTGCTGGTTTAGATTTGCAGTTTTCTGATATTTATATTTATAACTGTTTTGTATGTATCGGTCTTCTCTCTATTTATCCTATATTGTTACGTGTCGTACGATTATTAAACGGTGCAAATTTAAATCGTAAATAAAATCCTAAAAATCGGGCAAAAAATTATCAGCGACCATTTTTAAAGTATCAGCGACCGTTATTTTAGTCGCAGATAGATTTGGCTGACGTCAGCAAAAGTTATCAGCGACCGTTTTTAAAGTATCAGCGACCGTTATTTTGGTCGCAGATACTTTTTGATGACGTCAGCGGAATATTTTCAGCGACCGTTTCTTGCGTATCAGCGACCGTTATTATGGTCGCAGATACCTATTTCGCTGACTTCAGCAAAAAATCAGCGACCAAAACAGATTGGTCGCATAAATATTATCAGCGACCGGATGACGTCATTCAGCGACCGGTGACGTCATCGAAGAGGAATCAGCGACGAGGCTTTCAGCGACCGGGTTATCAGCGACCGGATTTGACTTTCAGCGACCGTAATGAGTATCAGCGACCGGCGTGTCTATTATCAGCGACCGGAATTCCGGTCGCTGATGGTCCCTTCTGCCGTAGTGACTCTTGGTCTTGGAAAATAAAAATTATTAAATTTTCTAGCATGAACAATTGACTATCTATCTATGTAACTGTGTTAAACATATTTCAACATTAAAGCACTTAAATAAGTTCCACAGTTTCCAGCAAATTCCAAATTTTCAATAAAGTTTAATAATTTATAGCCTATTGAACTTAATAGTTTGAAAGCACAAAAGACTTCTTTTAACTAGCTCTCTTACTATAAAGTTGAATGGTTTAGAAGACAGGCATTATCCCTCTAAGCAAAAAAATAATATCTATCTTAAAGTTTACTAGAAAGATGTCAATCTACAATAGATTTTGACATTGCGAGCAAGATACAGAATCATACAACAGTATAAATCATGATTACGAGTAAGAATGAAAATCTTCTTTATATTTCAATTTTTTTTAATTGCCATTCATATTCTGTATATTTCAATTTTTTTTAATTGCCATTCATATATTGTTGTAAGAATTTCTATGATACTTGAGTGTAAAAAATGTAACTCCTTCATACAGACTCCAACTCAAAAAATAAAACAAGAAAAATTGAAGTATTTTCATGCTTGTTTTTTTTTTTTTAATTAAAGAACAAAGATATCTGTGTTTTTAAATTTTTGTGTTTTGGTAAAAAATAATTTAGTTGGAATTAATTTTCATATTAACAATGTGATTATATATACGAGGAATAAATGTGTTTTAGTGTTTTATTTAATAAATAATAAAAATAATTATTATACAAGTATTACCCGTTATTTACCCGTTACCGTTTCGTTATCCGACAATCATAACGGGTAAGGGTAGGGTACGGGTAAGACAATTTGTAACGGGTAAGGGTAGGGTAAGGGTAAGGATAATTTGTAATGGGTACGGATATGAAAATGCTTCCACCCGACCCTTACCGTCCCCGTTGACACCCCTACTCTTACTCTCTTATATGCAAAATATTCCTTACACATTATATAGACATATAGGAACTTTCTACACACTCTAATATCACTAAATAACATTTTAAACTTCTCATTAACCCTCTCTATTTTCTATACACGTTTTTAATCTTTCGAGACATCCTAAAAAAACCACAACATGACTTCTAGAGAACTCCAATATATTCATGACAATTCTAGAGGGTTCCAAAAATTAATTAATACATTTTACCAACTAATTAAGTTTATTAATTTCTAATAGGAACCCTTTCGAAGAGACCAAAGACGAGCACAAATAGAAGAAGAGCAATGTAACGATAGGAAAAAGCCATCAGTGGCTGTACACTGCTATATATATTAAACGTCTTCAGATAGAGATTTATTCTAGACTTATGATTTTGTTGTGAAATTATGTTTGTAGGTTATTGCTTTTTATACAAGTACTTGACCTATGAGATTTTGCCATTTTAATAAAAATAATACAATACAATAGAGTATGCATATGCATATATAATATTAGGTAAAACTATTCAGGAAAAACAAAAAGGTATTTGATTAGACAGTGTGCATCTATTCTAACAAGTAAAAGAAAAAAGGAACAATATGAATTGAATTATTAGATTTTCTGTGCCTATTACTATGTGCACCAGATAATTAGTTGTTCTTTTTTTATATATATTAGTGGGATATATATCTTCTTCAAACAGCCACCACACCAATAATCTCATTTTTTGGAACTCATTCAAATTGGACTACATGGAAACATCTTTTTTTTTTTCTTTTTTATTTGAAAGAAACACAACCTTTTAGCGTACAAATAATTAGAATTTCATGAAGCTGCCTATATAGATTCCAAACATAAGTTGACATTCTAGATATAACAGCATTTCGGATTCAGATTAACAACTTCACGAAACAGCCTATAATATTTGGCTATGGTAACCTATTGCAAAGAATGTCTTCGTCGGTGAATAGATTTAAATAATGTCTTCATCCTTTTTTTCTTTTCAATAGCCTATTCCATATTTGAGTCTCGTTTGTGTTCCAATAGATTTACCCTAATTCCATGATTTAGCGACTCATTTCACACTTTTGCTTCACCTCAGCATCAAATTTTCCTCCAAGTTCAATCTCGTATGGATAACTGACAAGTACCAGGAACAGGAAAGGAGACAATTAGATATGATTTGGAGACAATTTTCTTATTTTGCTTTTATTGTGCCAAAAATAAATGATCAAATGATGCATATACAACAAGAATATGATTGTTATAGATGCTTGTTTATACAACAAATCTTAATTAACAAATATGCACTACAGTTGTAACTCCCAATTAGCACTAAATCAAGCGACAAAAATGAATTCGGACCAGGCAAGCAAACATTCATCCCAACTTCCTTGTTCTTTAACTACAAGTCAGCGTAAGGAAGCCGATGCACCTCATGGTTTTGAGTGGGGCCCGCTAGATCTGGAGGGCGGGTTAGCCCTTGCTACATCTACAACAATCATCCATCCATTAATGATCTGAAAAGCACACAAAACAAAAAAGAACGAGAACAAGTTATCCTATGCTATATTCCCATGAAATAAATATCGCCATACCGGCCATTCCATACTGAAAATGCACGGTATAGACAAGATACAGCACGGCAAGCTTCTAAGGTCAATATAGTTCACTATTCACTCATTATCCTTTGAAGAAGAGAAAGAAAACACAGAATCAAAGTGATAAAAAAAATATGTGAATTCGACGAGGGTGTTATAATCCAATAGGGCACAAAATTGAAATACCTTCCCGTTCATCTCCTTAAGAGCAGCCGCTGCAGCTTCTTCAGTGGTGTACTCGATGAAAGCGTATCCCTTTGACCTTTTGGATATCCGATCCATTATTATTTTGACTATTTGGAAAAAAAAAAGAATTATAAACTGTCAACGATTGCTTAATAACAATTATATAAAGAACTAAAACTTGATTGTTGAAAATAAAATTCAATTTTCAAAGTTCTAGACCTTCAACGAGTTCACCAAGACCCTCAAAAGCTGCACGCAAGGTCTTCTCAGATGTATAAAACGAAAGCCCTGACAAAACATGCAAAATATTGTAAAGGGGAGAGAGACAGACAGGCTTTAATGTTGTACATTCTTTACCTGTGTTAAAGAGGATGCAAACTTACCTGTAACAAAAAGCCTTTTAGTAGTTACATCAGGTGCTTGATCTTTTGCTTCTGAAAACTCGACCGAGTTCTCACCTACACTCAAGCATACAAAAAGTTATAATTAAATATTATATTTGTCTTCCATGAATTTCCTGCTGGTTAAGGTCAGGTCTTAATGCCACTCTAGTTGTCAACATGTTCTGGTATCTTCACTATCAACATTGACAGTTCATTATTTAACCATGAACTTAACAGTCTGATTTCAAATTCAATAAAGTGAAAAGATAAAAGTCTTGACAAACCTCCATATTTTTTGCTATTTAAGCTGAAATTGCTATCTGGTTCTACAGACAAAACTTCATGCAGATCTGCAATGCCAAAAGAAAAGGCCGGTATTGAGACAAGTATTACATGTAGTTCTAGACAAAATTTCATCAAGATCTGCAACCCTGAATAAAATTATCAACTCATCTTTAAAACATACCAGATAGTTCACGTGCACATTGCTCATCAATATTACAACAAAACCAGAAATCTTTTTCCCATGAAATACGATATATGCTAACTTGGGAATCTTTCTCACTGAAACAAGAGAAAAAGGAGTTAATGAAATTCATACTTAACTATCAGTCATGTCCAGTACCATTACACAACTGCCTGATCAAAGTATGGTCTGTTTGGGATGTGTCAATTTTTTCAGTTAAACTGATGAATATATGAATAACTGACATTCAAGATTACCTTAAAAAATTGGGCCAAATGAGGTCTAACTAGGCTTAAATTCTTATTTAAGAAAAAGAGTATAACAGTGAACAATCTCAAATTAGCAATCGACACAACTAACAAATATTATAATTATTATACAAAAAATTAGACACATAAATTACTTACTTCCCTAAAACCTTCGTTAGTATGTTGGTGTAATAATCTACCACTTGTGCTTTTGTCACTACTTCAATGCCAGGCTTCTCTATTTGAACAAGCCAGTACTGATTTAACTCACTTGACTTGGACAACATGGTGTTGTCATCCATTTTTGTCTCGTAAGATAAAGAGAGATTCGAATTGGTCCTTCTTTGTTCTTCATCAGTATCCGGCTTGACAGATAAAACTGCTGAAATTTCTGTAATTTGAAAAACATAAAATTGTTTTATTTAATTATTAGCATTAATAATTTAAAGAAACTGTATAGCATAAATAAGGATTAATTTCGCTGGAGGTCACTAAACTTTGTCATTTGTCACGAATTGATCACTCAAGTTTGATTTGTCCATTTTTAGTCACTCAACCTTGTTATTTGTCCCAATCAAGTCATTCTATATTTTCCATCCAAAATACTAACGGAATATGCTCATTCCGTTAGTATATTGGACGGAATATGCTCATTCCGTTAGTATTTTTGGACGGAGTGGGTATATTCCGTTAGTATTTTGGACGGAATGAGAATATTCCGTCAAGATTTTGGATGAAAAAATATAGAGTGACTTGATTGGGACAAATAACAAAATTGATTGACTAAAAAGGGACAAATCAAATTTGAGTGACCAATTCGTAACAAATGACAAAGTTTAGTGACCTCCAGCGAAATTTATCCCATAAATAATAACAATTACTTGAGAGCTTTATCGCCGACTCTTCATCAATGTCACATTTGAAACAATATCTATCCTGCCATGATGCATTGTAGATGCTCATCTGTGCCTCCTTTTCACTGTTTCAACAGTTAACCAGTAGTTATTACAGAATCTTATATAATTCTAACAACAAGTATCTACCATACAGTCCAAACCTAGTACCAAAAACATACCAGTATATGCCCATATAGTGTGGCAATACATTATACACAGGATCAACAATTTCAAATGCAATGGAAGAACACCTACCTTCCTAAAACCCTAGCTAGGGAATCCACATAGTAATCGATGACCTCAGCCCTAGACAACTCCACACCCGGCGGAGGCCTCTCCATGGACACGGACCACCTCGTACACCCACCACCTGAGGTGTCGACAGCTGGAACCAAAGTAGAGAGCGCCCTGGGCGTAGATAAGCAGATAGGCAGCGGATAGCGAACTGGAGAAGAACGAGCATATGCCAAGCGAAGCGGGAAAGAGAACTCAGCGCATTTCCGGGTAGGGGTAAAGACAGAAACAAACTTTGTCGGAGGTGGTGGTGTTGATGGAACAGTAGACGCAGGGCCAACGAAGAGGAAGGTTAACAGAGGCATGGTGGCGCCGCCACCGCCTCCACCGGCGTAGGTGGTGGTCGGGAGCTATTTGGGACTGTGCTCAATTGCTGCGACTATCAAAAAAAAGAATCTGAGAAATTTGTGGGCCGGTTCAGTTGTGGCATGAAGCTTTAATTTCCTGTGAGGCTAATTTGGGCCGGGATTGTCTCGAAAGAAAAGCCTGCTCTTCAAATCAAGAGTAATTCTTTTAATGGATTCAAATGAAGCGGGCTGAAATTGGAAAATTGGCAGTTTTCCTACAAGCAAGCATTATGTCTTTCAATGAATAAATTTTATTCTCTTTGCACATATTTATTTTATATATCATCTCCTCATGATTTAGAGGGTTTATAATTATATGTCAAATCTTATATGATGTTAATCATGTTTTTTTTTTATTATATATATTTTAGAGTTTTGAAAATTTTATTTATTTATGTCTAAAATTTAATTGACTAGAAAATTTTATTAAAATTGCTATTGTTAAAATTTAATTTATTCTAAAATATTTTTTCCGAAGTGAATTCCAAAGAAAATCTTAAACTATTAATTAACTAAATATTTCTTGGCATCTAATTCAGAAGAAAAATTTTATTTTGCCTTTGTGCAATGATGTAAAGCAAGGCTATTGTAAATTTGATGCTAATTTAAATCAATTGTGGCTCCATCTCAAGTCATATAAAAACCACAACATAAATATCCTCTAAATATCCTGATTATAAAGAATATTGCACGGATATATACAAGTTTATAATCAATAGAATTTTTAGTCATAAATATTAGTAGGTACATGTGCTGATGTGCATGAATATGTTTGCACTAAAATATATAAATCAAATATTATGCACAAAAATTAAAGCACATTTTGTGCAAGTAGAACCCATCATTAGTTAACATCTTCTGATTGCTCACCTATTGCAATAGTTATAGAAATAATTTAATATAAAAATTAGGATTCCGAACCAAGTGCATGTAACAGTCGAGAATCAAAATTAGATTCTTTTTTCTTTTCTTTTCTTTTTGTGAAAATCAGTTCATCAATCCTTTTCCGAAAGGGAAATTCCTTGGACCAGTTCAATTTTTGTTAAAGCTTTCCGATTGTTTTAAGGAAAAATCAAAGTTCCTCCTCGCATGGAGATGAGTTTGGGTCTGATGTTCATCGGACTTAAATTTGTGTCTGATGGGTTCCATAACCATTCGATTCGCTTTAAAATTTATGCACACTAATATTAAAGCGCTGATGCGCACGGATATTAAAATGTTGTGCACAGATTTTAAAGTAGATCGGACGGCTGTGAAACCTATCGAACTCAGTTTGAGTCCGATGGACATCGGACCCAAACTCATGCGATGTGTTTGCTGTTTTTGATGTTACGGGAAATAATTCACTGAGGTTGACAGTATGTGCTAGGTGTAGCAAACGAGAGCAATTTGGGTCCGATGTCCATCAGACTCAAACTGAGTTCGATGGGCTCCATAACTGTCTGATTCGCTTCAAAATACGTGCCTATTGCTTGAACATTCGTGCGCGTTTGCTTTAATATATGTGTGCATGGATCTTAAAGCGGATCGGACGGTTATGGAGCCCATCGGACACAAATTTGAGTCTTCCAATTAGAGCCGAAAGTTTTATTTATACCATATTCAAAAAAAAATCAAATCGCCACTTTTGGTGAAGAATTAAATTTCTACCACGTCTAGGGCTGTCAACGAGCTGACTCAGGCCGAGCGAGCCAACTGGCCCTAGAGCATCCGAGCTAAAACCTGTGCTCAAAATCGTGACAAGCCAGCCAGAAATAGTGGACTTGTCATTTTGTGTCCGTCATTTTATTTGGCGAACGTGGTTAGTGGTGGTAAAAAAGCTCGTGGCTCGTGGCTCGATCGCTAACAGCTCGTTCGTTACTGGACAGAGCTGTTAACAAGCCAGCTCAACTAGTTTGGTCCAGAATTAACGAGTTCAAGTTGGGGCCTAGCTTGCTCACCAGCTCGCGAGCTAGCTCGGCTAGGTATCAACTTGTAAATTTGTATAAATTTGTGTGCATTTTATACTGTCAAGCTCTGTCCAACTCGGTTTAGCTTGGTCCTAGTCGGTCTAAAAAGTTTGTAGGATTTAATTTCTTTTTAAAACAAGGTCCAACCAGACCCAGCGAGCTAGCTCGCGACCTATATTTTTTTTTACCAAATTCATTTTTACATCTTTTGCTTTTGTCTTTAATGTAAAGGCATTATCAGAAGCTACGTGTTATCAAAAGTTGAACTCTTTCTGTTTTTGAAAGATTTGTAGAAAAAAAACAAAAAAAAAGTGTAGGTTTGCAAAATAAAATAGCAGACTCACAAATAGGATCCGCCAAATGAAATGACGGACATGCCCTTTTGTGTTCGCTATTTCATTTGGCGAACGTGGTAGCTTTCAAATTTCACAAAAAAAAAAGTGGTGATTTGGTTTTTTTTTTTTTTAGAATCTGATATTTTTAAAAAATATGGTGATTAGAGTGGGAAAAATGGCACGGTGGAGCTGCCTCTATCACAAAACAGCACAGTTACAGCACGGAAAGATATGGCATGTGTGACTGTTTCATGTCGTGACTCGCGTGTCCCATGTTGTGATCATTCGCGTATTGTAACTATCTTTTGAAAATTTGACACGGCACAGCATGTAGTCACGAGAGTCACGTATAATTAGCACTATTAGGTCCGATGGTCGTGATCAAATGGTGAATCTTAAATAAGTTATTCTAAATTATAAAAAAAAATAGTTAAATATGAAAAACGTAATCAGTTACGTTTGAACACGCCACGTATAATTTTCCACTCTATTTCCAATTGTTTTAAGGAAAAAATCAAAGTTCCTCCTGGCATGTAGAAGCGTCAAGCGATGTGTTTTCTGTTTTTGATGTTACAGGAAATAATTCACTGAGGCTGACAGTATGTACTAGGTGTCGCAAACCCTATAAAAAGCGAGAGAAAATTTGTGGCTCAGGATTCAGGAATGACATCCTTTCTACAATTAGCATGTCTTTTTGTCTTTGTACTGGTGTATAGTACAAGATAATCATCTTGTTGTTTAGATTCCAAAATTTCTCTGTATTGTATGAATACTGTTATTTGTTGGTCCAAAAATAAGTGAGAATTAATGTCTGAATATTTGTTTAGGAGAGAAAATTAAGGGCCGAACTATATAGAAAATAACAGATGACAAGTTGCACGGAATAATTAAAATATTGGCCATTTGATCCCGAGTTAATTAAAATCTTCTCTGAGTAAAAGCAAACCGAAGAATTTAACTTTGGAAGGGACGTGACATTTCCATGCAACCATAAAATTCCACCTCCAGGCTCCTAAACAGAATTAGCAGAATAGGTCCCATCAGGAGGGATCCGAATCTGTTGAAATCCCGAATCCAGTGAACAGTACCCTGAAATCTCTGTAATTCCGAATCCAGCTGTCGAACTGTTTCGAGATACATGCACAGAAAAACTAGCTGTTTTGAGGTGCGTCTTTGAAAAATGTTTGATGGCTGGATTCGAAATTGTAAAAATTTTAGGGTACTGTTCACTGGATTCGGAATTTCAACAGATTTATTTTCCATCAAGAGTTCATTTCCAAACAATTGTATCATTCTCATCTGACAAATGACAATACATTAATACTCTACGCAACCATATATAGGTGCTGTACTGTGCAAAATATATATATAGGTGGATGGGAATCCATAATGACAAATTAAAAGTTCAGGTTCGGTTCGGCAGGGTTAAAAATCTGTGATTCAGATATAATTCATCTATGATTCGGAAATCATTCAGTATAATAAGGAAGCAAAAAAAAACACTACGGTCCTCTATCAGGGTTTGATGTAATTCTTGTTTTTTACGGGGATGTAATTGCAATTGTGGTGCAAAACTAATGACCTGATAGCCTCTATCAGGATTTCAAAAAAAAAAGGAAGCAAAAAAAAAAATTCAAAAAAAATCCCTAAAGAAATATATAATTGATCTTTATTTACGTTTAACTCTTATAATTTGAAAATCTGACTTCACCTCTATTCTAATATATTAGATATGTATCATAAAATAGTATTTACGCCTCAAATTCCAACATAATAGATACATACTATGCTTGCATATAAAAAGAGTAAAATGTTATATACAGTATGAAAATTATATATAATTAGTCTTTATTTACATTTAACTCTTATAATTTGAAAATCTGACTTCACCTCTGTTCTAATATATAAGATATGTATCATAAAATATTCTTTACTCCTCAAATTCCAACATAACAGATACATACTATGCTTGCATATCAAAAGGTAAGTTCTAACTTCTAACCATTGTTTCTATAACGGAGGTGATCAATAATAAATTTTAAAATAATTACATTAAAAAACAATTATGACCATTGTTTGAGCGCTCTTTCTCATTTCCTCATGTTATCTTGTACGAGAGAAAATATGTTATAAATAATTAATAACATCGTATTAATTAAAACTCACTGTCGTCTAGAAATCAAATAGGATTTGTGTGCATTTTGTTGGAATTAATATATGGCATTTAAATTTAATATGAATTTACGTTAGATCATATTGAGAAGTCAAAGCAATATATATAATAAACTATGATGATATTATAATTTACATAAGCGTGAGATAATTTTCTTGGTCATCAGACCAAATTGAATATTAGTGATAAATGAAAGCCAGCAATTAATGAAGGCTTATTTGATAAATCCTAAAGATGTTTTTGTGATCTATTACAGTTATAAACTAATGTATTGTATTAGTTTTATAAAGCACTGAAGACTATATGCTTGGTCAACTATGTACCTATACATGTGTTTCTACACAGTTTTGATACAAACCTTTGCGATATATTATTAAAATATAAGAAAATATAAGAAAAAAATATAAAGATCTGAGTTCCGTGATTTTTATTAATATCCAAAATTAAATAAAAAAATGTTAAAAGTGCCCAGAGATGCTAGGAGTTTATAAAAATACCTAACCGGCCAATTATTAGTTGATTCCTATTTTTATTAGAAACTGGCCAAGAATCGACCGGTTCTTGTTTTTTTTTTTTTTGTTATTGAGATAGTTATATTAATTGTCGAATTTATATTAAGACATGAAAGTATGTAAATAAATTTTAAGTCATTTCTCTCATTTCTAAAACATTTGTATGTTGTACATGTATTTATCTAAGACATCTCTCGTAAACAGACGAGACTAGGACAACGAATAAAGAAAGAGAGACGATATCTTCACTGAGAAGACGTAAAACAACGACGAAACTTCAAACGATCATAAAACGGCGCTCGAGTGTCCGATTTCAGCAAATGACCACTTTTCAGAAAACTTACGAAAATACGCATGCATCAATGACCGCTATGTTGTTTTTCAAAATTCAGAATTGCCAAAAAACAAATTGAAGAGCCTCAAAACTTGAGTTGAAGTTTCCGATTAAGATTTTTATTCATATTTTTCGATCTAAATAGCTCAGTAAATCGGTTATATAATAGAATACCAATTTTTACTACTTTTTATGATTTATGAAATATGACACAAAATGACTTAAAAATAAAAGAAAATTGTCAATAATATATTTTCTCGGTACTTGGGTTAGGTTATATAAAATATCTATACAATACATTTAATTCTATACACACTAATAAACATCCGTCTGAAAGAAATATAATATTAATTTCAAATAAATCAAATATAAAAATCGGCAATCTTTCTAATAAATTAAATTATATAGTATTCTATCTAATTTCAAAAAAATATAAAAAATTGTAACATTTTCTAAAAAAAAAAAAGTAAGGACCGGCCAATTATTGGCCGGTTTTGAAAAAAATTAGAAACAAGTCAATAATTAGCCAATTTGGACTTTTTTATAAATATCCAGCAGAATGGGAGAAATATGGAAATTTCTATTTAACATTGGATATTAATAAAAATCACGGGTCTGAGTTCATGACTTGACCTAGATATTTTATTAAACTATAAAAATGGTTTTGTGTGCTATCCAAAATGACAAAAGCTGCAGTTTGCACGGTCTGTGTGATGGAAATTTAAATATTATATTATAAACACAATTACACATTTCTAATTTGATAAAGTCCTATAAGAATATAAGATATATTAATTTGATAGATAAAAAAAAAAAATAGCAAATTTCAAAACATTGAATAACTATTGTTTATAAAAAAAAAAGTGTATTTTCCAGGGAACCGAATCCTCTGCCTTCCAGAGGGCAGGATTTTTCTACCCCTGAGTCGCTGATATATGGACCCGCAACAAAGCTAAAATCAATATTTAAATACTTAAATCCGTCTGGATCCACGTGTCATCTGCACTGGGGCAGGGGAGCAGGTAATCTCCTTCCATTTTCCGGATCAAATTAATATCTATCTAATATCAATGATTAATGTTTGATCTTTCTAGATAATTCGGACCATGCTGTCAATCTGTCATGCATGATTCATCCTTCCAAATTTAACACTGGAGATTGAATTTGGAAATTTAAATGATGCTAATACAGCTGTCTTTTAACTGTGTATAGCTGTCAATGGAGATAAGTAAATGGCCTTTGAAAAGTAAAAGGGGACCGGTAGGATAAGAAAGTAACCGGATCACAAAATTTCTGTCTTTAAAATCATTGATACATGAGCCTGCAATGAGTTTTAATATTTAATATTGGATATATTTTTGTCTCAAAATTCACTCTGAACTCATGTGTCAGTAATTTTAGAGGCAGAAATTTCCTGCCCACAAAAAGTAGAAGATTCGATTCTGATAAAATATGGGATTGAATTCTCTGCCCTCCAGGGGGCAGGATTTTCCTGCTCCTGAGTCACTGAAACGTGGGCCACACCAAAACTAAAAACTAATATCTAAATTTATAAACCCGTCTGGACCCACTTGTCAGTCTCACTGGGGGCAGAAAAATCCTGCCCCCCGGGAGGCAGGTGATCTCTGTCCATAAAATATACACGACACGACATGCTGATTTAGTCCAGTTGCAAAATTGGGTTATGTGCTTCAATGATAGACACTCCCTTTTATTTTTCTTATCAATTTTTGCTAAATTATGTTAAATTTGGAGAATCAGTTGTTAGTCTAGTGATAAAGATAATGTCTTTTGTGTGACTTTATTCCTCTTGAAACTAATGTCTTTCGACTGATGATTGTATTATTAAGTGCAAATTTTAGGGATAGATAAATGAATTATTTTTGCACGAAAAGGCGATAATTTTTTAGGTCATTAGACGACTCGATCGTACGACCACCAATAATCCAAAACCAAAACGGCTCGATTTAATTAATTTATATAAGTTACAATTTATTTGAATTTATTTTTCAGAACTTTAATTTACAAAATTGTAATAATTTTATATCCCTCGTTAATGAATTATGTAAATAATTCCAAAATATTTAAATAAAAGTTTAAGGGTTAGCTAATTTTTTTTTTTATAAAGTCAATTATTAAATCCTGAATTCTCCATTTTTTAAAATAATTTGTCCATTTCTTTTGTTGATGTTCTAGAACGGCCCTTTTAAAATAAGTTGTCCAATTCTTTTGTTGACGTTCTAGAACAGCATTTGTTATCAATTAGATATTTTAGTGGATCATATTCTGACTATATAAATGTAAAAGGGTATCGATTCGTGTTAGACTTTGTCATAATTATAATTATCATTTTCTATTTTTGTTGACCAAATCATTTTGTGATAGATAAGAAAAAGACGATTGATTTGTAAAGTTGCAATAATAGCAGCACCAACTCTCTGTCGGACATGTTGACCCATCCATACACACAAATTGAGAATTTTTTTTATCTTCAAAAATATTAAAAATTAGATGTCCGAAAATAGAAAAATTCCGTGTATGCAATGAATATAGAAAGATCGAGTATATTGAGTCCGATTCAAATATTATAGATGAAACTCTGTGATTCAGATTTTTTTTTTTCTAGTTTGGATTTGGACCGTCTGAATTTTAGATTGAATTCAATGAGTCAGATCTTTCTATATTTATTGTAAACGAGACTCTTTTTATTTCTGTACGTCTGAATTTAATAATTTCTATAAATAAAAAAATCTCACAAATTGACCGTAATCATAAATCCGTGCCATGCTAGTGTATTAATTTCTAGTTTAGTTTGATAAAAATTGGGGATATATTTGCATAAATTTATTTTAATAGCACTAAAATCAGTTATTAAATGTCCACTTATTTGTTGTTCTGTCATGTCAATTTTTAATAATTTCATTAATAATTTAATTTCAAATCCTTGATCGGTGCATTATGAAGTTTAGATTTCTACAGTCATGTCAACTATAGTGACAAACAAATAGTTTGGGTTCGGTTCAGCGAGGTCAAAATTTTTGTGATTCGGATGTAACTCAAATATAATTTAGAAATGATTTGGTACACAAAGGAAGCAAAAAAAAATGCCCAAAAAATACCCCTGAAAATATCTAAAAAATAAAAAATAGCATTTTTTTTTTTCATGTTTCATTCGTGAATAATACGTATTATACGTTTTTTTTTTTTGCATTTTATTCAGAATTTAGTTTGGTAACATAAAAAAACGAATAATACGCAAATAAAACGTAAATTTCTTACGAGTCTTGTCGCTGTGATGTGAACCACCACATGAAATTTGGAGTTATAATCCATGTCATTATTTGTGCCCTTTTGTATTTCTCTTAATAACCACGTGCTCTTGCCGCAAGAATCTATTTTTTTTGTTTTGAAAGAAATAAATAATTGTTAATACTAATTAAACTGTACCATTTATAAATAGAAAGCCGTGGTTAACTTGTCATCCCACTACCACCTAAAATATTGATCATTGTTTGTTTACTAATTTCCTTTATCTAATTAATTAATTAATTAATTAGTTGATAAAAAAAAAGTCTGTCCGCTCGATCAATTTTAAAACATCTTACAACAATTCAGTTTTGCGATTTTCAAAATCCAAACCGTACAACACGATATCTATATTAAAATATGCTTGGAGATAATATTTTACATTTATTTGAATTTTTTTACTATTTATTAAGTATTTTACAAAACTATTGTTTTTCAGTGGTCCAAAATAGTCTACAAGCAACAGTTTTGTAAAATACTTATAAATAGTAAAAATATTCAAAGAAATATAAAATTTTATCTCTAATCACATTTTAATATAGATATCATATTGGACTGTTTGGACTTTTAAAATTATAAAATCGAATTGTCGTGCGATGTTATAACTTACAAATTATTGTAATTGGATCCCTCCTCTTAATTAGGTGTGTTTAGATGGGTGAAGAATAATCACTAATCTGGATTAGCACTATTCTGAGCTACTATTTTATGTTAATTGTATTTGGATTAGCGAATAATTACTATACTTTATTTATTTTTTTTGGATTTTTTTCACTATTTTACTAATCTTACAAAATTTTGAATTAGCTACTATTTTCAAAATTAAAATTAACTCAATTCTTGCTCATTTTGTTCATGCAAACGCCATATAATTTGTTCATTAATTACACAAAACTGCTGATTAGAGGAGACTCAGAAATTCAAAATTGGATGGACGGATTCTAGGAGGCAACAACGTACCTACCCTTTGTGGATAGGTGGGGACCATTATACAGTGAGTAAGGATGGAGTACGAAGCTAACAACATACCCTTTTGGTGGCAGGTTGGGAACATAGATTGTGCAACAAGTCACTTGCATTGACAATTTGTTACATTATTTATTAAAGAGTGGGGTTGTGGATACTCTGCATTAATTCACAATCACTCATTAGGATTTTGATCAATTCGGTCAGAGCCTCAGAGGTATTCCTTTTTAAATAATGTAACAAATCACTCATTAGGATGCTGTAAGAATAGCACCATTCTAAGAATAGAAATGCTATTCTGAATAGGGTGAATCCAAACAAAACTGACGCTATTCAGAACAGTTGAAATAGCTACAGCATGCCTCTTAGCTAAATTAAAAAAAAAAAAATAGTTCTTCCTTCATTCTTTATTACTTCTTGTACCTACTTTTTGAAGGAGAGAGAAAAAAAAATTACTTCCAAATACTATTTTAAATATACATTCCAAACAACTTCTTACTATTCTGAATAGCACATTGGTCTATGTTTGGATACACTCTATAATAGCTATAATAGCTACTGTTTAGAATAGTAGATAAGTATAGTGAAAAAATAGTGATTTTCATAATAGTGTGAAAATGATGCTATTCGGAATAATAAAAATATTGTTTGGATTGTACATTTGGAATAGTGAATAGCTGTAACTAATAAATAATAGTATTAACAAGGTGCTTATTAAGAGAAAAGATAGGCAAGTGGGGTCTCAAATGAATTGTCACGACGTAGAGATAAAATAAGTGGTGTCAATTTTATTATTTCGGAACTGTGTTGACGGTAATAAACATTTTTTTCTCTATTCACACTTTCGAATAGTAGCTATTCTAACATCTCCAAGGAATAGAAAATAGCAACTATTCTCGCTATTCCGAATAGTAAAAATGTCGTTTGGATACACATTGCTATTCTAGCTATTCTTACACCATCCAAACATACCTGCAGCAAAGGTTAGTGTTATTCTCATCTACTAATCTGTAAATTTGTGCCAACATAGATTGAGCAGTCCAGATTCACTCTACATTGACTCAAATTCTGAGTTAATAAAGACGATGTAAGGTCTACCTCTAAGGTTCATTTTCTACTTTCAAGATTTGGACCGATTCAGCATGAGTTAGAATGCACCATACCTCTTTAATATTCGTGCCAATACGGATCCGACAATCCGGATTCATTATGCATTAACTCAAATTCTGAGTTTAATGAAGATGATGTGAATTTGTGGCTGTGGAGATACGATACTGCTATAAGCTTATCGATCTGTGTTATGGATTAATATCTTTATTTTTAAAATCCAAACAATTAATTTGAACCGTTCAACAAAATCTCAACAAGAATATGTACATACATACCAAATTTTGTATTTTATATTTATTTTTACTATTTTTTAGATAGTTAGAAAAACACTACTTTCAGGCTGAATTTAAGATCAAGTGATTTTCATTGGTCTCTAAGTAGATTTTCATATGAAAAATATGAATCCATAACACATACTAATTTACGCACTGCAGAGTATCATAACCTCAATTGCATTATTATTTATAAGCTAATTTAATCTCTAATTATAGGAATATTCCTAAATGTACAAACTACTTATCTGGAGTTTGGATTTATTGTTTTTCAATTTAACTATATTAAAGAAGATAATAATAATAATAATAATGATAATGATAATGATAATGATGCCAATAACAAACAATATTTTCGAATTTATATAACTCTGGTGTTCGACAAGTTGGGTAGACTTAAATTTATATAACTCAATGAGTCAGATATTTCCATATTTGTTGGAAATGAGACACTATTTCTATTTCCATACGTCTGAATTTAATAATTTCTATGAATAAAAAATTCCCACAAATTGACTCGTAATCATAAATCCGTGCCATGCCAGTGTATTAATTTCTAGTTAAGTTTGATAATATTGGGGATATAGTTGCATAAATTTATTCTAAAATCTTGTTAAATGTCCACTTATTTGTTGGTCTGTCATGTCAATTTTTAATAATTACATTAATAATTTAATTTCAAATTTTAAATGGCAAATTGATATAGTTGTATTTCTTCTAAGTCAGTACGTAGCAATGCAGTTCATCTAAACCTTTTAAACTGGGAAACTTATTTTATATTCTGCTCAATCTTATATTAATCCAAATCCTAATTAGTTCAAAATCCATAGCCCCACTCTTTAAATAATGTAACAAATTGTCGCACAATCTATGGTCCCAACCTGCCACAAAAGGTACATTTAGGTCAGGTACATCAACAAGTCAGGTACATTTAGGTCAGGTGCATTTGGGTCAATATAGATTGAGCAGTCCGGATTCACTATGCATTAGCTCAAATTCTGAGTTAATGAAGAAGATGTGAGGCTCCGTAGATGGGTTTTTTTTTTTTTTTTAGTAAAAGTTGGAGATCAAATCATCCAACTATTTAATATTTATTCTTACTATTTTTTTTAGATAGTTAGAAAAACACTACCTTCAAGCTGAATTTAAGATCAGGTAATTTTCATTGGTCTCCAAGTAGATTTTCGTATGAATATTATATTAAACAGTTTGGATTAACTATTTGAACTTTAAAAATGAGAATATGAATCCATAACACATACTAATGTATGCACTGCATGTCCATTCCCAATTAGAGGCCGAACAGCCCCTTAGTATGAATTTTGAACTAACTCATGAAGGCCATCTTTGAATTACAAAATGAACATAAATTACATATAAATTTATAGAGTGGAATTAGGAGTGTCAACTTATCTTTTATTAATAGTAATAAAATAAAATAAATATAAACATTGTATATTGTATTTGTCTGTCTTTTTTAGAATAAGACGAGAATCAGAGTTACTTCACAGTAATACATTTGAAACATGTGATATCTCATTCGGAAAATAACATCATAACCACTCTATCAAATATCGTTCTTCCATATCGCATTTTTCACCTCTTTAATAAAAAAGCACTTTGTTTTTAAAAAAAAATTTCCTATAAAATCCAACAAAAATATGATTTTCGGAACCCTGTCTCCTGCATGAGAAAGTTATTTTTAAGACTACTCATCCGCATTTATTTTTATCATTAACAACAAAATTTGCAACGGGCTACGACCTATGAGCAAAGGCGGATTCAGGTTTAGATAGCTAATCAGATATTAGATAAAAAAAAAAATACTCCAACCTATAATTTCCAATTTTCTGATTTTTAATTCTAATTATCAATCTAAATTCAAAGAATTTATTCTAATTTTAACCCTAAAATTAGCCCATATTACATATCAGAATTCTAGAGGGTAAAAAAAAAATCTAGATTCGAACCTATAGATCTCTATAAAATTTCAAAATCTAGAAAGCCCTCCAGGCTCCACTTAGATTTGCCATGTCTACCACAGTGACACAGTATGCGTTTAATTCGCGATTTATTTGTTTTTTTTTTTACTTTTCTGAACCAAACTTCCAATAAAACACAAAAAAGGTATAATACGTTTTATTCGCGAATAAAACGCGAATCACGAATTATTCACGATAAAAACGCGAAAAAATATTTTAAAAAAAATTGGGGAGGTGGTTTGGGTTTTTTTTTTTTGCTTCCTTATTGTACCGAATCATTTCCAAATTATATCCGAATCACGAATTTTTGATTCTGCCGAACCAATCCGAACTATTGTTTTGTCACTGTGCTGCCTATGAGTATTCTTACTCCATGACTTGGCACACCATTTCACACTCCGTTTCAGCAACAGAGGATCTTGCGTATCCTACTCCTCTTGTTTTTTTTGAATTCGCATCCTCTGAGATATCTCAAACTTTGCGTGACTTTTTGGAAAATTTGTACCGTTAAATTCGTTCTACACAAATCTCAAAGCAAAAACAATAGTGGTTCCCTCTCTAACATCGAATAAGAACCGGACACGTCGGTCACGCAAAAGTTGAGATATCTCAGAGCACACGCACTCGTTTTATTTTTTATTTTTTTTGAGGAATCTACTCCACTTGGACCACTTGTCCATGGCCCATGCGCTCCTGTTCTCCATTGTCTCTATTCTCGTCTCAATAGTCAAACGATCGCACCAATCAACATTATTATGCTCTGCTTGCGCGCATTCTCCGGTCAATAAAATAAAAATCTAGTTGAATAAAGGCGCGGTGCACTCTTATCACCGGACAGAATTTTACGTACACCCGGCGTTTTCACAGTGGTTTACAGTGTAATAAATATCTTTTTTGCCACAATGGATGGGCCGACCGTTAGAGATCCGCCATCTGGTACTATTCAATTCGGTGCATATGACGTACTCTATTTAAGTGTTTAGTTAGCAGAGCAGTCGCCATTGGATGAAATTTCGTGAATGATTCTTTTCTTTGTTTTCTGCCATGTTACGTAAAATACCTTGTAAAGTATTGATAATTTGATATAACCTCAGTAGACAATTAAATTGATAGAAAAAATTACAAAGTAGCTGTTATATAAGATTAAACAGTGAGTGTATGTGAAAACATGCAGTTAAACAAAACTAAAATCGCACAAAGTATGTACATTCTGTGGATGTCAATTTGATCATTTTTGCTTGATTAGAGTGACAGTAACATAAATTAATATTTTTATTTTTAAAATCCTAACGGTCGATCCGAACCGTCCAACATAATTTTCATATGAATATGTATTTGTAGAGCAAATTTTATAATTTTTAGAATTTATTTAATATTTTTAAAGATAGGCAGAAAATCACTATTTTTGAATGTTTCAGAATTTTCATATAAAATAATTTTCTACTTATTTAAAAAAAATATAAAATTTTATCTGCAAGTACATATTCATATGAGAATCAAAAATCATGTAAATAGTTCGTATCAACAATTAAAATTTTAAAAACAAAAATATTAATCCATATTACAGACCAATCCGTAATATGATACTACCATAGACTCAAAATATTTTGCTTCACAGATTCCAATTTTCACAAGGGTACATTACCAAAAATAACTTGTCGTTAAGTTAAACAAAGGAAAGGCTCCTTATTGCTCCTTTCCCCCTTTCTTTTGTCAACTATTGTACTGTATTGACCAGAGAACATTTCCCTTCTCCCTTCCCAAGGGGTGGTTCCACGCCACTCGCCGCCGGCGAACTCTCGATGGAACATAATCCCCAACTTCATGGAGTCGTGATCATCTCTCTCCCCCCTTCCGATGACCCCTCTAAAGGCAAGACCATCACCGCTTTCACCCTCTCTGATGGGGACTCCTCCTTCACCCCACCACCACCACCACCTACTATTCCCACACCCTCCGCTATTGTTCGATCCCCCTCTCCGCCTCGACCATCGCTTTTTTCACCAGAGAAAGCGATATTTGCCCTCTTAGCTGCTGTTTTCATCGCGGTGTCAATGTACGGTTGCTTGTACTCTGAGTTGTCTTTTCAGCTGTTGAGTGGATCCGTAGAAGAGGAGATGAAAAAGAACGAGACGAAATCGTTTCTTCTCCAGTTGTATCCGAAACAGAGAGGAAGGACTTTGAGAGAGATGGGGGATGTAAAGCTGGCTCAGGTTCGAGTCCAGGATGGGATCGAGGAGAAAAAGGCAGTGCCAGTACGGTCTGATTCGACTGTTTTAGTCAATTCCAGTTCGGTTTTCCCGATTCAAGGCAATGTGTATCCAGATGGGTAAGTTGATTGATAAGTGGCAAGTGATTTGCTATCTTGTGGAAATTACCTTCAATATTCTGTCATTTTTGGAACTAGTTAAAAATAGTGCTGGTAATGACTAATCCGTATCTCATCCTTGATTTGACTCTGTTCTAGTTTAGTTAAAAAAAAAGGCTAGTTAGGAATAGATATTCTATGGTAACTAATCATGTATTGCATAAATTGGTTTTCTTTGTTCTTTTTAAGTTTCGCATATTAATATTACTTCCAAATGTATGTAACAAGTCCTATTATTTCAGGGGCTTCCTCAAAATACTGTGTGCTTTTCTGAGATTTTGATACTTGGAATAATAGATAATATTTATTAAGAAATGATCTTTTTGATTATCAAGCATAGAATTTTATGTTCGTACTTTCATCAAGCTTGTAGTTTTCAAATAAATATTGACCAGAAACTGATTTGTTATTTTCTATTAAGAATACAGACAATACTATACCTCTATATTTGTGGGGAATCCACCGAGACCTTACTATCTTGATGTTGATACTGGTAGCGATCTGACATGGATACAGTGTGACGCCCCTTGCACCAGTTGTGCCAAGGTAAACTTAATTGTTGCTACTGGTATTAACTAAATTCTACTTATTACACATTTTTAGGGGTGGATCTAGGTTATATTGGAAGGGTGGCTAAGTCAACCCTATGATTTTAACATTTTAATTATCTATATTGAAATTGAATTGAATTGATTTTTTTTTTTTACTTTTTATATAGTCCAAGCCCCCTCAATAAATATCAAATATTTACTTGTAGCCTACTAGTGGTTAGAGCTCTATTTTGTGGTTGAGAGGACTTGAGTTCAGATCTCACTCACCACATATTGTGCATTTTAAATTTCGACCCTCCCCAATTAAAAAATTTCTAGTTCTGCCCCTGCACATTTCTCAGGCTTTATACATTATAGAGCAGTAATCTCGTGATTTCATGTCACAATTTTCTTTTACCCAACAAATGGTTGAATATTTACTTTTCTTCTTCTTCATTTTACAGGGGCCACATTCATTGTATAAGCCAGCAAAAGGGAGGATAGTGCCACCTAGGGATTCTCTGTGCCAGGAGTTGCAAGGAAACCAGAACTATTGTGCCACATGTAGGCAATGTGACTATGAGATCGAGTACGCAGATCGGAGCTCCTCTGTCGGTGTTTTGGCAAGAGACCAGATGCATCTCATTACTTCTGATGCTGAGAGGGAAAAACTAAGCTTTGTCTTTGGGTATGCTGAAGTAATTACTATGTTAAATCACAATACAGTTTATTTTGGAAACTTTGTTGAATTTAACCACGGTCCATATTCATGAGCAACAATTCTACAATATTATAGTACTTGTAGATAAGATTTTCTGTTGTTTGTATTGTCCTGGGCACATAACCTGTGCCAATTTGGACCTCTCGTGCAAATGAAATCATCATTATTTCTAATACGTAAATGTGGCCTTGCTTTAATATACTTGATTATGGCATATTCCCAATCACTATTCTTGACATCCCCCTAATTTCATGGTTTTTCTCTGTTGGCTTGTCCCTCTAATGTGCTAGTTCACTCTTCTTTCTAGAATTTCATGTCCAAAAGGTTACTTTTAAGTATATAAAACAAAACACTAAGATAGTGATTTGGATCCCAATTATCTAGGGACCTGAGGTGCCATGATTACCTCCTCGGAACCATAGTAACTGAAATTTTGTCAAAGTTGTTTTTAATCTTTGGGAGTGAAATTCACAAGTTGAATTGCAATATTTGTTTCCTTTTCCTTTTTGTGAGCTCTGGTAGTATGTGTACTTGTTATATATATGTTATGTATCTGGTCTGTGTCCTAACAAAAGGCTGATGATATCCTTGACCTTACGTAATGTTACTTTTAACTTTATGTTATCATCCCCATTCCACCGCATTTCCCATGAGTCATTACAGTTTGTTGCTTGTATTGTTATGTTTATAGATGTGCATACGACCAACGTGGGCAGCTTCTGGCCTCTCCTGCGAAAACTGACGGGATTTTGGGGCTCAGTGCTGCCAAAATTAGTCTCCCATCTCAGCTAGCCGATCAAGGGGTTATTTCCAATGTTATAGGCCACTGCATTACTAGTGAGGCGAGTGGTGGTGGGTATTTGTTCCTAGGTGACGACTATGTCCCAAGATGGGGCATCACATGGGTCTCCACCCTTAACAGCCTTTCGTAAGCACACATGTTTTTTTTTTTTTTTTTACCTGATGATAAAACAATTCTCTACATATGGTACCAGCACATTTTTTTTTCTTTTTGAAAAAGGGATTCCCGTTCTCATTATATTATGAAAACAAATTTTATAATAAGGTCCAAAAACAACCCGTAGTCCCAAAACACCCAGGCACACCACATCATCTAGTCCTTACTTCAGTACTACGCTCAGCATGTGTGCACCTATACATGTACAAAACAAAACAGATGCATTTTAATAGCGAAGACACCAAAATAAGCATTTTCAACAGCAAAGGAGCTTAAATCTTCACATGATATCTGTGTAGTTCCTTGTGAGGTCCCAGCTGACTTCTCATTTTTGTATTATACCTTTTTGGGACGTTTTATTCATAAACTGCTCTTTCTTTATATTTTTTTTTTTACATTAGGAGTTTGTACCATACATCTGTTCATAATATGAGGTATGGCGATCAAGAACTTAGTTCCGGGGACCAAAGAAACAAGTTAATGCAAGTAATATTTGACAGTGGTAGCTCATACACCTATCTTCCAACTGATGCATACACCAAATTTGTATCTTTGGTCAGTTTCATTTTGACTTTTTATACTTCAAATCTTCTGTTTTTAACTGTTACTTTCTTAAAGTCAAGGCATGCAGTTCACTTTTATTGCATTCTTTTTGTTTTGAAAATTTTCAGCTTAACTCTATCAGCAGTCTGGTGCAAGATGATTCAGATAAAACTCTGCCTCTGTGTTGGAAAACTGATTTCCCCATCAGGTAATTCTAGTGGACTATGCTATTATACGCTCTGATCATAGAAACTACTAGGTCGAAAGACAATGATATAAAGTTTTTGCTTCTGTTCAGCTCTGTCAGTGATGTGAAGAAGTACTTTAAGCCGGTGACTTTACATTTTGCAAAAAGATGGTTATTCGTGCCAACAACATTTGTCATCCCTCCTGAAGGTTACCTAATCATAAGTGTAAGTCTCCTCTCCTATATAGCTGCTTGAGTTGCAAAGAGACACGATAACTTCTTGTGCACAAGCTTACAACAGTAAAAGGGTAATAATAATCCAATGCAAGTCTCTCTCTCTCTCTCTCTCATTTTTGAGGCCCCTCTTTGTGCAGGAGAAGGGCAATGTCTGCTTAGGGATACTTAATGGGATGGAAATTCAACATGGCTCAACCATTATCCTTGGAGGTATGGTAATTTAACATATTATCTGACAAATACTCAGATTCCATTATCTTACTCCCCCACAATTTTGCAATTTGTAGATGTTTCACTACGTGGGAAGCTGGTAATATACGATAATGAACAGAATCGAGTTGGATGGGTCCAATCAGACTGTGTCCGGCCACAAAAAACTAATGACTTCCCTTTTTTGTTCTGAGAAGACAAATGATCAAGTTCTTCATATAATTGGTACATAATTGGGAAAGGTATCTACAGAAAAGACCATATTGTTAAAGGTTCAGTAGTATCAGTTTTGCGGTTTTGTAAATATATATATATATGTGCATGTATAATTATTTCTAATTTAGACTATTGAACTGGTCATAAACATTTAGTATGATACATTAATTCGTTGTATTTGTGTAATCTAGGGAGATGAGGAAATAAGAATCCTTGTATAATTTATGTTGCAAAAAAAAAACAACTTTTGTATCAGATCAGCTTTGAAAATTGCTCTCAATGTACCTCTTCCTACCCTGAAATATGTAGTTCCAATCCTTTTCTCCAATAGCTCTGCTTTTATCAAAACTTGTTACAAAAGGATCACAAGTAATTTTGCTGACAATCTTATCCACAAAAAGACAGAAAACATCATGAAATTATATCTTTAGCATCTTTTGGGTCAAATATGAACGCTTATCCTCTACATTAACAGTGTTAAGGGAATTTTTTCGAGTTAATGAATCTCAACTGTCTGATTTTAACATAGCCAATCTGGCCACTGCCTATAATATAGGGGTGTTTCAATATCAGTGTAGATCTAGTCCACACAAATCTTAAAACATATCGGACGGTTGTGATTTATTAACTCAAAAGATTGTTGATGCAGAGGATACGAATTCATCAAATATGGCCTTTGAGCAAAATCTCTCTAATGTTTCATTGTCTACATCTGATACACAATAAAAATTTACTCTTAACAATTAATATGTATTACATTTTAACCGTTCTAAGAATATTACCAGCACACGATAATACATTACAACAACCTTATAAATTATGATCAAAATTGATTACAAGACACTTGTATGCTTATATTTGTAAAGGATTTCATTTGCCATCCCTATACCTAAACAAGAGACTTCTCTAATTTCACTTGTTAGACCCAAATTAATACTTTTAACTGAGAGAGAGAGAGAGAGAGGGAGAATTAGAAACCGGAAAAAAATTCTGTATACCAACCTAAATATCATCTCTTCAGCCCAACTGCACGGCAAAATCTGGACCAGATCCCTTCTCTCTCCTCCCTGGGTTCAATCACAGGCTCCTTAAACTTAGCCTTCACGCTCAATTCATCAAAAGCATCAACTATGTTTTGCAGTCTTGCAACAAATTCAATCAGGAGGGAAGCGAAGGTTGCTAAGGACAGAGCACTGGCACTCTCATATGTTTTCAATTCCTCTTCACTAGGTATAGGTTCAGCAGGGTGAAATGACTTTCGTCCTGGCCACATTGACAAGCGAAACGTCATGTCCATTGTTGAAGATGAATCAAATCTGTAAAACAACCTCATTTTAATTGACCATGACTTTAAATCTAACCACTCATTGCAATAAATAGGATGTGGCTTACGAGGACAGCCTTGTACCAGTGTAAATAAGAAAAAATAAACTTATCATCTTATCATCATGTTTTGACTGATACTGTACCAATCTTAAACCAAAGCATAATAATATCATACCAACCTAAAAGAAAGCATACACTACCGCCCCAGAAAAGAAGAATGCTGATACTGCCTATAGCATTGTACAGCTTAAAGAAAACAGTGCAGGAACTAGAACCAAACCAAACTAATGACATACCAACAGAGAAAAATATATCAAACTTACTGATACCATGCCGACATGAGAAAAACTGTACCAACATAAACTAAAAATAAAGGCACTGCACCTGCTATATGAAGTGGTCATCATAGATCCCTTGACAGATTTGAGTTCATGTAACGACTTTTCACGTAGTAAGGGCTTGCTGCTGGCGATCACATCAGAGGTGCCGTCCTTGGTTGCGTCATTTCCCTGCTTGGATAATTCCCAGCTTTCAGCATTAACCAGGAGATATGACTTCTGGTCAATCTTTTTTTGTAACTCTTCAGCTGCAACATGGACCTCTGCTAGGATATCTATTGAGGTTAGTTTGGTCATTGTCTTCACCTTGTCACCAAGCTCACGGAGCACCTTTGCACCTGCAATTCCTACTCTCTGTAGCTCAGCACTGAATATTTGTCTATACTCCGGTGGTGCCTACAATAGCACAAGTGATTGAGACAAACGGAGGTGGGTCAAATGACATTATGGACCGGTTATTGAGACAAGCTGAAGCACGTACCAGCACCATTGATAAATACTGGTAAACCTGACTTAAATTAGCACAAGTGTGCAAATGCCGGTGATCCAGGGAATTCATAAAAGAATGGGTACAAACTGAGACAGTTGAATTACAGAAACACGGACCTGAATTTCTGACAGAATGCATCCATGCAATGCCATGACCATGAAAGCACAGTGCCTCAGTGCACCGCTCACTTTGATATAGCTCTTCCATGGATACTTCAGCATCTTGTACTTCCCATGAGGTGGCTCCCATTCAGCAAAAACTAACTGGCAAAGTTCATTTAAAAGTTCTGATTAGACTAATCTGATTGAGATATGCTACAACTTCCACAAATTTAAATTATCTTAGTTTAGATAATTGCAGCAGACCAGACTGTCCTCTTGGGATGTTGACTGGACGGCAGACCGGTAACCACTGTACAAATTATCTTCATGTGCTTGATATAACAAAATCTTAGACGGGATTCTCTCGTACTCCATGCAACTCAAATATCCATTCACACACCCTGAAACATTGTTTTATATTGTTGTTACTGATTTCACCATGTTTCTAATATATATATATATAGAGAGAGAGATGGGCTAACTTGCTTTGGGAAGTAAAGAAGGTTCTTTACTTCCCGCTCAAATCTCCATTTTCAAAATTCAAATAGTCGATCCGAACCGTTAGATGTGATCTCCATATTGAAATGTGCTTGGAGACCAAATTTTACATTTTTTGGAATTTTTTTACTATTTATTAAGCCACTTTGAAAATCGCTGATCCAACGGTGGCTCATATTGAACAGTGAAACCGTTGGATCAGCGATTTTCAAAGTGGCTTAATAAATAGTAAAAAAATTCCAAAAAATGTAAAATTTGGTCTCCAAGCACATTTCAATATGGAGATCACATCTAACGGTTCGGATCGACTATTTGAATTTTGAAAATGAAGATTTGAACGGGAAGTAAAGAACCCTCTTTACTTTCCAAAGCAAGTTAGCCCATCTCTCTCTCTCTCTCTCTCTCTCTATATATATATATATATATATAGAGAGAGAGAGAGAGAGAGGTTGGCTAATATACAATCGATTGTTCCTGAGCTCCCGTGCAATCAAGTCATTTTCCGATTTTCAAAGTCCAAACGGTCGATCTAAACCGTTAGATGTGATCTCTATATTAATATGTACTTGGAGACCAAATTTTACATTTTTTTTTGAATTTTTTTACTATTTATTAAGCCACTTTGAAAATTGTTGATCCAATGGTGGCTTTTGTTTTTACTGTTTGGTTAAGCCACCATTGGATCAGCGATTTCAAAGTGGCTTAATAAATAGTAAAAAAAATTCAAAAAATGTAAAATTTGGTCTCCAAGTACATTTTAATATAGAGATCACATCTAACAGTTTAGATTGACCGTTTGGACTTTGAAAATCCGAAAACGACTTGGTTGCAAGGGAGCTCAGGAACAATCGATTGTATATTAGCCAACCTCTATATATATAGAGAGAGAGATAGAGAGAGAGTTACCTTCCAATGACTTGGCAACTCCCATAAAATTCTTTACAACCAAGTTATGCAAATCCTCACCGGCCCATATGGGGTAAATTAAGATATTTACACTGAGCCCAACAGCTGCACCAACGGCAATGAGTAAAAACCGACTAGTCGCAGTTTCAATAAATTCATTTGTCCTGTAACCCGAGACCATCACATAGCAAAATGTGATCAGGAAAACTCGAAACCCATATTCGTACACCTTCATTGTTGGATACAACTTCAAGTATGTTGCCACAGACCCTACAAATCAAAATATTGAGACAGCAAAAGATATCAAGAAGGATAACGTAAGTTACCAAATATTCTCAGCATCTCTGAACTTAGCCACCTTCACATTGGTAGATACAATATTACCAGGACTGGATACAACTCAAGGTTGAGACCAAGGTTGGCTTAACTTGGATAATTTAATGTAATTTTTGGGTTAGAGTTATTGTTACAGGGCAGAATGGCAACCTCTTGTGGCTTATGCAGATACCTTTTAGCCATTAAGAAATATGCAAACAATCAGAGTAAATGTTAGGTAATTACCGGCAACAAAAATACTGATAACAAGAAAAGCCTCTTCAAATTTTCCTGTCAGTGTAGACAATTCAGCACAGCCAAGAGCAAGTCCTCCAGCCAACAATGTACCTATACCTCTATTCAATCCTTTACTAAATGTTGCACCTGTCAGGAATGACGGGTGTTAGTATTTTGGTACTGTGTATTGTAATAGTACCAAACCTCATCGGAATATTACAGTACTGCAGTAAGCAAGCTCCATTTGAATTTATTTGACCTATTCTTTTATGTCATGCATTTCATGTTTAAGCTTAGGTCATAAAACTCCAAAATAAAAGTAGGTATATATAATCACCTCAAAAAAGAGATTCTTATTTTTATTTAAGTAATAAAAATATACAGACAATCTTATTGTCAGATAACTAATCACATGTTGGTCAGCATGCTAGAAGATTCCATCTTATAGGAACTTTGTGAATCATTCTTTTAAGAAATAACTTTAATTGTTCTTTCCTAAAAGGATTTGACAGATTCAGCAAAAGCTACACAGATTAAATACAAAAAGTTTTGTGAAAAAGTCAGCTTGTCGATATACAATTTGTTGGCTATAATCTAATATAATATTGGGAGAAAGCCTAGTAAATTGTCACACTTATTTTCTTCACATGCCACGTCTCCAATGGATATCTAATTAAGTAAGAAGAAAGTCTTACAGGAAAGCATTGGAAATTTAAAACCAAAATAATAAGCACCATACTCGAACAGAAATTGATAGTTCTTTTGTTTTCAAACGATCACTCAATAATAATTCAACAAATCTTGCATGGTTTATACTAAACAATCTGAATTATACTAAATTTGTGAATTGCGCTTTGATTGGTCGTCTACCATCTAAAATTTGTCAAAACAAAGAGAAAGGAAAGGAGATTAACTTTAATCAACGAACACGAACTCACCGATACTAAATTCAAAAACCACCACCACTGTTAAAATAGCCCAGACATAGTGTTTTCCCAGATCCTCTCTAAAAAAAGGATGATCGTCGACAAACACAAACAGGGAAACAATGGCCAGAGCGAGCCCTGCTTTTGCGGCGAAGACTGCCTGGCGTGGGTCCGATCGGCCGAACATCCACAAGGCCACGGCTCTCCCGTACAGCCATGGACCGAGATCAGAGATCCATTTGACAGAGCGCTGGAGGAATCCCCGACGCGGGGGCTCATCTTCGAACCATTCGTGTCCGTTGAGACTGGGGAGGAGGCGCTCTCGGCTCTGGTAGTTGAACACCGAGTGTAGCGAGCCTAGTACTGGAGCTGGGCCCGTTGGTTGTGTCGCCATTTTTTTGGAGAGGAGAAAACGAAAGAAGGAGAGACAGAAAGGGAGGGAGAGAACCGGAGAGGTTGGCTTTGAGAAGTATTATTGTGATTTTGACAGAGAGAGAATTGATAAAATTCTAGAATGGAAGCGGAATGCCACGTAATATAAACACCCTCCAGAGGAAGAAGATATATAGGCTTAGTTATATCAAAGATGGTAATTTCGAGAATAGAAACCCGGTTCATGCAGTACATGCTCGGTACAAAGCAAAATTCCCGACCGGATAGTTCATTTGTCTGTACTTCTAATTTCGAGACAGGAGTATACTTTTAGGTTCAATTAGCTCTAACACCGTACGATTAGAACTAAGATTTGTGCGCACGGAAATTAAAATAGACGTGTACGGATTTTAATAAGTAAGCACAAATATTGATGCAGATTTTAATAAGTAAGCACAAATATTGATGCAGATTGAATGGTCAATAAACCATCTAACCGAAGTAGGTCCGATGGACATCGGAATTGATTTCTGAAAACAAGCCTTTACTCTCCCCAGTAAATCGGGGTGCGTATCCTCTGAGATATCTCAATTTTTGCGTGACCGACGTGTCCGGTGCCTATTCGGGGGAACGTAGGGAGCCAGTTTTATTTGACCTTTGAGATTCGTGCATAACGTATTTGAATGACTGAGATATTCCAAAAAGTCACGCAAAATTTGAGATATCTCAGAGGATGCGAATTCAGTAAATCTCCTGTTATTCCTATACCAACTATTTAAAATTTTCACGCACGAATTTCAAAGAAATTCTTTTTTTATGTGCGAATCTCAACAAAGATCACGGAATAACAGCAGATTTATTTCCTACTTCTGTACCTTTAAACGATCACTATACTCGATAATTAAATTACCTGTTGTCCTGCATCTGCATTCTATTCTAAACTTTATAATATTTATTTAATTATTTAAAATTTTCGGATATCGATACAGAACGGATGTTAAACGGATATAGATACGAGTCTAGATCGGATCGGATATCTATTAAAATAATATAAATAAACATTAAAAATACTTAAATTTATAATATTTATTTAATTATAATTGTGAATAATATAATTTCTATAATATATTAAAATATATGGTGTATATATCTACTATTTGGTCGGATACGGATAATTGAAATATAAAACTATATAAATATCCTTATCCATACAGATATTCAGATATCAAATATCCACATCTAATTTTTCGAAAACGGATCGGATATTATCAATACCGTTTTCACCCCTATCTATATATGATTACTTGGCAATCTCGTCATAATTTTTTTGTCATTTTCATCATCTTTGTAGATAAACCGTTGAAGATTTTGAATCTCGATTAACATAAATATGCTTAGAGCCTATGCTTTTCTTTTCGTCTATGTTTAATTTAATTGTGGGTTAAAGTTATAATGTAATAAATTGTTTATTTTAAGTTAGTGGTATGAGATATTCTTGTTTTGTTGTGAGTTAAAGTTATGTTAGAATAGTTGAATCTCTTAATTTTATATTTTGTCTTATGCATTTGATAACAATTAGAAATTTTTTTATTACAAAATAATTTAAAATTAAAAAAAAATATATATATAAATGTTAGTTTAGTCTTACAAATTTTTTGGATTAGTTGAATGCACAAAAACTAAATTCATTTTTATATGACAAAAATTAAAACGTAGGTGGCATACTAATGTATGGACAAAAAATATACGACTGAAAGTTTTAGTTTTAGAAAACTAACATTATATAATTTGAACCAGTGTTGTAAAATGCGGTTTATGCGACCGCATAAGCGTAAGCAGTCCGATTCAGCATAAAAAATTTCATGCAGTCTCAAATATGTGGTATTGCATATGCAGCCGCATATTAGGAAGCATATGTCTGTATATTGGTCTGTATATGTGCGAATTTATTGTTTGAATGATTTTAATTGAAATATATTGCATGTTTTGAGTGTAAATAAATTAATATATAGTTTAAAATCCGCATATATAAGTCCGCATGAAATTCCCCATATGCGGTATGCAGTGGCCTTCCATATGCATGAACAAAACCGCATTTTACAACATTAATTTGAACACAACTTACTAAACTAGAGATGGAAGTAGTCAGATTTATGAAATTAATGCATTTCCAATAGATCCTATTCCGTTTCAATGCATCATTAGTAAAAATAATGATAATGGTTTTTTTATTTAATTAATAAAATTCTTCTTTGAAAATCGCTTTGTGTAAAAAAATAAGTAATATGAAGCATATATTCCATATCAATTTCTGACACGTTTGAAAAACGTGTAGATGAGAGTTGATTCGTTTACTTGTAAGAAAAGAAAATTTCAACGAAATTTTATACTTTGCTCTTGGGATTAAAAAATTAAGAGCGAGTTTATCTTAATTATACTAATGTGACGATTAAAATATCGAATATAAAATGTACGATGAAATTTAGATGGTATTACAAAAAATTGTATATTTAAAAAAAAAATCACAGAAACTGTAAAGTTGCCAAAAAAAAAAACTAAAACTCTCAATTTTTAAACAACCAACAATCATAATATTTTTTCCCCGACCAACTGTGCTATTTTCTCTTTATACAAAAAATTGTATCATTTTTCATATCAACAACTTTATCAATTATCTTCTTAGACAATATCGAGTAATTTTTGTCTTTATAATTTATCTAAAATTTAAGTTTGCGAAATTTAAATATTTCAACGTATTGTAATTGAATTTTTTTTATAAACCATAATTAAAAAAAATTATTTTATGAAACCAACATGATTATATTTGTTTACAAAAAAACCATAAGAACTGAAATGCCATTTTAGTCCGCTTTTTTTTTTCAGAACCAAAATGGCATTTCAGTCTCAATTAAAAGTTGTGAAACGCTGGTATGAAAAGCTGTGAAACCACATGGGACCAAAATGCCATTTCAGTCCCGAAAAAAAATGGCGGACCGAAATAACATTTTAGTTCTCATGATTTTTGTAAAAAAAAAATAAAAGTAATCATGTTGGTTTCATATTTTTTTTTTAATTATGGTTTATAAAAGAAATTCATTATAATTGGCAACGACAAATGCCTGTGTGATAAATTCATTCACCAATATTGTAATCGCCATATTAGTATTTTCAATTATTTTGCAATTGACATGCATACTAAATTTGCTTAATAGTTACATGACATGTTGCAAGAATATTAAAATAAAATATTTGTACGAAATTTGAAGTCTCACAAATTAAAATTGAAACTAATTGCTAAGAGGAGGGATCCAATTACACCATTTTTTTTGACACATCATGACACCGTTTTTTTTATATGTTAATTTTGCGATTTCAAAATTCAAATAGTCGATCCAAACCGTTCAACATGATTGATATACTAAAATGTGCTTGGAGATCAAATTTTACATTTTTATTTATTTTTTTATTATTTATTAAGATGGTAACAAAATCGTTGTTTTTTAATGGTCCGAAAACAACGATTTTGTAACCATCTTAATAAATAGTAAAAAAATTTTAAAAAAATGTAAAATTTGATCTCCAAGCACATTTTAGTATATCAATCATGTTGAACGGTTTGGATTGACTATTTGGACTTTGAAAATGATAAGTGTCAAAATATGTCAAAAAAAAAAAGGTATAACTTGATTCCTCCTCAATTGCTAAAATAAAGACAATTTGACATTGTTTGAAGAATAATCGCTCGAAGTTGCAAATGCATGTGGCAGAAGATGTCAGTCTCTTGTGATCCTGAGAATTTAGAAATATTATAAAATAATAGAAGAAAAGAAATATAATATTTTAGAATTTATATGTATAGATAGATCGGAAAAAAAATTCCAAATTTTTTTTTTATATTGACTTAGATCTACTAGGGCTGCACAAAAAATTCGTAGTTCATGATTCGGTTCGAGTTTGATTCGAAAAAGTTAGTAAAAAATTTGATTCAAAATAGTTCGAAATTGATTCAAACCAAACTCAAACTGGACCTGATTTGTTTGAAATAGGTTCGCAAACTATTCTAGTTCGAATCTTAAAGTAACGTGAACCGTTAATTTTCACTGATGACTTAAAAGTTAAAACATAAGAGTGTCCAGTCATAAGTTATAACTCGTAAGTCGTAACTCTCGTTTTCAGTTCTAAAATCCTAGACGACTTTCACCTCTCTCTTGGCGACTACGATCATTCTTTTTTGTCATTAAAAAGTTCATAAAATATTCAAAATTGAGTTCGTAAAAAATTCGATTCCAAATTAATTCAAACCAAACTTAGCTCGAAATTAATTTAAATCAAATTCAAATTGTAGTAAGTTCGATTCGGTTCGATTCATTTGCAGCCCTAAGATCTATAGTCTTCAAGAAATAAATCTGTTGTTATTCTTGATGAATAACAGAGACCTGCGATTCCAATCTCATCCGTTGATATTGATTGAGATTCGCCATTGTACAACATGTTGTATTGAAAATTTTCCTGTTTATCTATGCATTTAAATTTCAATGTACTCTTCTTTTGCTCTATTGTTTTGTAATATTTTCTATAAATAAAAAAAATATCTGCAAACCAAATATAAATAAATATTTCCACGCTTGGACTTAATTATAAATTGATATTAATATTTTTTTACGAAATATTGTAAATCACCTAAAAAAAATGAGATCATGCCGATTGCCGAGTGAGGTTTATCTAAAAAATTAAAATTTACAAATTACAATAAATTGTCAATTGAATTAGTAAATTCTAGAAAACACCTTTTCCTTGTTCCTATGCCACCTCTTGGCTCTTGATATCCACAAGAAATGCTTTCGGTCAGGAATGCCATTTTCTCATGTGACTCATGTTAACTTACCCCACCAACCAGCTGGCCCACCTTCAATAAATATTTTATTCAAAAAATTAGCAACGAGATGAAGAGTAGGGCAGACGAATATCCCCTTTGCCTACCTACCTTTTTTAAACAAGGGGGAATTTCATGTATACCCCTCAAAAACTTCAAAATTACGTATTTCCCATTCCAAATTTTGAAATTACATATTTCCCCCTCTA
Source organism: Carex arenaria (assembly GCA_964058825.1). NCBI lineage: Eukaryota > Viridiplantae > Streptophyta > Magnoliopsida > Poales > Cyperaceae > Carex > Carex arenaria. The sequence continues at coordinate 19,243 of CAXKVW010000482.1, read as the reverse complement.
AACTTCAATAACTCACATATTTACCTATTTTATTGTCTTTTATAATAAACTCATTCTAAATTTATAAAATACCCATTTTACCCTTTATTAAAAGTATAAAACGCCCCATCGAACTCAAATTAGAATCTGAAGGGTTCCTCTACCGTCCGATCTGCACGTATCGCAATAAGATCTGTGTGTATTCACTTCAAGATTCGTGCTGATCTAGTGCGCACGGATTTTAAAGCAATTTGATCCGCGTGCATCGCATTAAGATCTGTGCACATTACTTCAATATTTATGCGTGTTCACTTCAAGATTCATGCTGACCAACACACACAAATCTTAAATCAATTCGGAGATAGAGAAACCTTTCAGATTCAAATTGGAGTGAGATGGATGTTTTATACTTTTTAATAAAAGGGTAAAATGGGTATTTTGTGAATTTAAAATGTGTTTTAATATAAAATATAATAAAATGGGTAAATATGTGAGTTTTTAAAGTTTATAGGGGGAAATATGTAATTTCAAAATTTAGAGGGGGAAATATGTAATTTTGAAGTTTTTGAGGGGTATACATGAAATTCCCCCTTTAAACACATATAAAAGAATCAGGGGCGGACTCAGTATAGTCAAGGGCCGCCCCTTGAATTTTCAATTTTAGTGGAGATTTATCGGTTCTGACTGGCTTTGTCTATTTTGAAATTTTTTTACCTCCCTCTGAATGTTTAATTGGTAATTCGGGATAAATTTATAGTTAAAATTAAAATAAATGTCTTAAATTATGATTGGTTATTATAATTACAAGTCAGAATGTCAAATTATAAGTCAGATCATTATAAAGTATAAGTTAAAATATTATTTTTATCAAATACCCAATTAGTTAATGGGTTTAAATCTGATTAGTTATTTAAACCTGATTCGATATTATTTTGTCCCCTGACGAAAATCCTGAATCTGTCCCTGAAAAGAATCATAGTTCCAGGCATTTAATTTCCTAAAAGTATATCATAATTGTCATTACCTCTCTCCAACTGTCTAACAAGTAACAACCCATTTTGTATGTTGCATTGAAAAAATAACTAATATCAGAATCTTCATATTATCAAAACTAATCCATCAAAGTTTCAAATTCTCTCCTTTTTATATTAAGAGACGTTGTAGTATGAAAATTCTATGGTATTTCACTATTTTGATAGAACGAGAAGTTTAATGTCAGAATTTTTTTTTTTTTTTTTATGCTATGATTAAAAAAAAATTGGCACCAACAAACAAAGAGTTAACCAATCGAATAAATCTCGGATGAAGCTCTCTATCTATCGTATTTTTTTTTATTAATATCCTCAATTAAATAAAAAAAATTACAAAAATGCCCACTGCTTTATTTTTTATTTTTAAAATGCCCAAACCTCCAGGAATCTTGGTAGTTCATTTCTTTTCAGGACCGTCAGGAATCTGGGCGGTCCATTTCCCTTCAGGACTGCCATGAATCCTGACAGTGTTTTTTTTTTTGGAAAATTGTGGAGTAATTGAAAAGTAAAATTGTTCATCAATTAATTTTTTTAATGATCAATATCAAATGGATAATATGGACTCCAAACTAAATGACATAACAGAACAGAAACGTTGTATTAGTTCGATTCAAAAAATGAAGAGCATCCTTCTTTCGGGCAGATGTATATGAAGGCTCCAACCATTGTACATGGTTTTATTGTATGATCCGTGTGTGATAAAAAAATACAAACTTTTTCACGTCATCAATCTGTGCCTTCCTGTTATAATTCATCTCTATCTATTTTTTGTAAGTCGTATCTCTCATTTCTAAAGTACATATAAGTTGTACATGTATTTATCTAAGACATCTCTCGTAAACAGGCGAGACTAGAGCAAGAGATAAAGCAAGAGAGACGATATCTTCACCGATAAAGTAAAAAAAATGACGAAGAAACTTCAAATAGGCTTATCTCGGAGCTCGAGTGTCCGATTTCAGCATATGACCACTATTCGGAAAGCTTGCGAGAAGAAGATATCGATTCTAACCCCATAGTGGTAATTGGAATTTCCGAATTGCAAAAAATAAAAATAAATGAAAGAGCCTCAAAACTTGAGTTGAAGTTTCCGATTAATTTTTTTTTAGTATAATTTTCGATTTTCTTGTCATTTATCATACTCTTTCCTACAAATTGTTCATGTAAACATATGAAGTTTAAGATCTAGAGTTTTTTTTTTGTTATATTTTCATTTTAAAATTTAGTTTAGCATTTTTGATATTGAGATCTAGGATATGCTATAAAAAAAGAGATCATTTTGAAAATTTAGTTTAGTTTTCTCAAAAAAAAAAAAAAAAAGACCAGTTAACTCACCTTGTCACAGTCAAGTTTAATCAACAAGCTTCTCTCTTTTGTGCATTTCACTCTGTGCAAAATTAAATGAGCACATGCAGCAATAGTATCTACATGCATCTACTATTCTTGTATGGGGGCAAGTCTGCGTATGGAGTATGGACTATCAACTTATAAATCATCTTATAGCAATTAATGCATCACAATCTATCAAATTGATTAACAATTTCAAACCATTGTCAAGGAGTAAAGAGAAATTAATTTCAAACTTAATTTGACAACTCCTACATTCATGCAATTAATTAGGAACTGCTTTTAATGTCATGATAACGAATTTGATTGGTTGTGACTTGTGAGAGAGCGAAAGTGGAGATGAAAACTTTCATTTAGTGAAATCTTTGAAATTTTGTAATTGCACTGTATTCATGAAGTGAAATTAAAATTGTCAACAGAGATTTTGAAAGTACTAACTAAGATTTTACAATTTAATTTGCAAATCTATAGTGATGCTCTTAAATAACAATCAGTGCATCACAATCTATGAAATTGATTAACAATTTCAAACTATTGTCAAATAGTAAAGAGAAATTAATTTCAAACTTAATTTGACAACTCCTATATCCGTGCAATTGATTAACAATTGTTTTTAATGTCAGGACAAGGAATTTAATTGGCTATGAGAGAGTGAAAGTGGAGATAAAAACTTTCATTTAGTGAAGTCTTTTAAATTTTGTAATTCTACTTATCCATGAAAGTGAAATTAAAATTACTTGAAAGTACTAACTAAGATTTTACAATTCAATTTGCAAGCCTATAGTTCCGGCTAATATGACATCAGTGTCATTTCAGTCTATATAACACCAACTCTAAACCTATCGAATTAACTTCGTATGAAGAATCCAAATCATTCAAACTGATCTACTTCATTAGTTGCGCCTTTACATGTAAAATTTATAATTTTTTGAATTTATTTAGTATCAAGTCAAGCAGTCAAATGTGAGAGTTTTTAAGTTAATTTTAATACATTCATTTTTCAATATTTTTGACTCCTTGACTTGGTACTGAAATAATTAAAAAAAATATATAAATTTTGCATGTAAACGCATCACTCGTACAGTAAATCGGTTTGAACGGTTTGAATTTGTCATTTGAAGTCTATCGGATAAATTTTGGAGGTGGTGTCATAAGACACTGATATCATACTAGCCGGACTCTACAGCGATGCTCTTAATAATAATTGATCAAATTGATAGGACGAAATTATTTAATATTACAAGCATCATCAACTTTAGGCAAAAGAACCACCATACTTTTTCTAACTTTGAAATATCAAGATCAGGACAAAGTTATATTTTTTAAATGTCTGGTTTCAATTCATCCCAAAATAATTGAGAATGCAAAATGGCAACCCATCCGGTCCCAAAGCTCTAAAGTAAAGAAAACCACTAAAAAGGAATTCTCATCTAAAGTAGCCTTGGGCTGTTAGTAGACATGATAGGTCCATAGTCTAAACGGGCTAAATACTAATAGATTTGGATAGAGCCCGAAAATCGGCCCAGATTCAAGTAATAAAGGTTTTCCGAGCCGAGTCTCCATAGGCTCGAACCCGATCCGTTAACCAAAAACCCTAATTCGATCTGCCTTCGTCTCTCTCACTTGCTCTCTGTGCGTGTCATCGCGCTCCCTTTCCTCTTCACGGTGTTCTCTCTCCGCGACTCTTTCCCTTCCCTGCTCCTCTTCATTCTTTGTAAGCGCTCCTAATCCATGGTTTTTTAGCATAGTTGAGAATAGAAATTCAATCTGTAGTTCTTCTAATCCATGGTTTCTAGTAGAATACTAAAGAGTTGTAGTACATAAAGGGGGTTCTATGCTTCCTCGATTTTCGTTTTTTCTCTGTTATCTGATATAGGATTTCTGATAAGAAATGTTTGTCCAACATGCAATCAGGGACCAAGAATAATTTTACTGAATTAGATTATAAAGTGTAGTTTGTAATATGTCTTTTAGGTGATTTCCTATAATTATTTTTCCAAATGAGTATTAAATCAAAATGTTAGGGTGGCACAGTAATAGACCAGTAATCTTCTAGTTCCCAAAAGAATTTCAATTTGAGTTGGTACAAGAGATTTACCTCGTGGTTTTGTATTGGTTTATGGGATCTGTTTGGTTTAGTTGCCTGTACCTTATTACTTATTTAACTGTTGTCACTGAATATTGTTGCATTTGGAGTATTTCCTGAATTTGGGTATTTTCTGCATAATGGATTATTACCAGCTTTTGAACCTGTAGCTTTCTACTATGTCCTTTGTTCAAGTTTATTTATTCTGGTTAATTTCTATTGTTATTGAGGCTAATTGGGAGACTTATGGCAAGGATAAGTGGATAACATGTTAACAATCTTTGCTTTATCTTTTTGAACATTTAGCTTACAGTTGATTTGTCCCCTTCTTCAGGTGAAATAAGATGCGAGAAAACAAATCTGAGATCGGTCTAACGTGGTGCCCTAAAATCTCCCTCCCACAAAATGAATCAAAGAAAATTACATCATCTATAAAAATGCAAGACTCGGTATGGAAGCCTGAGACCCAGCTCGTAGATGGTTTGTTCGTACCACCTCGTGATCCACAGAAGCTGAATAAACTGCTGAGGAAGAATGCAAAAGATACCTCTGGTAAAAGTTGGTAAGTAAATGCAAAGCCTGTCATGTCAGATGCCAATACTGTGGCAGTTAGTTCCAGTGCTGGTGTGGTGATCAGCTCAGGCATTTTGTGTTTGAAATTGTGTATAAAAAGTGTTAGCTGTTCATGATTGCCATTTTAATTTTTTGTTCCTATTATATCGGTACCAATCTGTCTTTCTACCACCAAACTGCTATTCACCAGCATTGGGCACTATGGAATTCCTTGTTGATGGTGCTTATTGAGATGCAACTTTTGTTAATTAATTGTTATTTTGTGTAGGTTTGATATGCCAGCTCCAACTATTACTCCTGAGCTAAAAGCTGACCTTGAGATCCTCAGAGTGTGTATTTCCTTCCTTCAATATTTTTTTTTCTTAATATTAGTCAAATTAAGAATCTTCTTTGCTGTAAGATGTGTATTGCTCCCGCTCCCTTAACTCGCCTAATCACAATTTGAATTTTATTACAGTTGAGGAGTGTAATTGATCCAAAGCAGCACTTTAAGAAGGCAGTCGGAAACTCGAAGACTCTTCCCAAGTACTTCCAGGTATTCACTTTTCGTTTTTCTTTCTCATAACATATACACCAATTGTTAACATGTGATGGTTTCAGGTGGTTCTTGATGCTTACACTATTCACTTTTCTTTTTTCTTTTTTCTTTCCATTTATTCTCAGTCTCATTTGGTTTTATTTAGTATAGTAACATGTGATGGTTTCAGGTGGTTCTTGATGCTTACACTAGTCACTTTACGGGTCCAATAATGATTTCAATTGTTGACAAACCGTCTTGATATGTTGTAAAATCTAATTTGGTCGTTTACTTTCTAGTTAAACATTTCTAACTCTCCTAAGCAGAGGAAGTTCATTATAGGAAAAATATGAATAAGATAATTTTTTGTGAGAAAGGGGAGGTAGCACAGTTGGCTAGGAAAAAAGTCCTAGGTCAAGAGTTCGATTATCTCTCATGACTTCATAGCCTCTGTGAAGATTTAAAAAAATATATATTTTTTTTTTGTTAGATAGCTGATTAGATTATCCCGTATTGGCATGTCTTTTGGTGTTATCAACTATATAGTGTATGGAACTTAATTGAATATTTTTGTTTCTTTTAGTTGTATGTTTGTTTATGGGATTATTTTATTGTGTGCATTCAGGTGGGCACTGTTGTTGAACCAGCATCTGAGTACTACTCAGGCCGGTTAACAAAGAAAGAGAGGAAGCCTACACTGGCTGATGAACTTCTATCTGATCCAGCTTTTAAAGCTTACAGGTAAGTAACTTATCCTTGTTTTGTTTAGTTATCTACTGATGCGTATCAGTAGAGTTTGTTTTTGAAGAACTACATCCAATCAAGGTAGTACATAAATAAAAAAGAAGAATTGAGTAAAATACAATTATTGTTAATAAATAGTCAGTCAGTTATGCATGATTCATCATTCTTTTAATGTAATTCAGGAAGCGCAAGATTGTGGAAATCCATGAGTCACGCCGGCCTAGGGATGTTGAGAAATGGAAGATAAAGGGCCGTCAGACTTTGAAACGAGCCAAGCAAAGGAGGGAGCACTGAATAGTTTCATTTTTCCAGGGTTATTTATGCAATTTGCATCGTAGTTCAAATATTTATGTCTTCTTTTGACATGTTGGCTGTGAGAAGCAGTACATTGTAATTCAATCTTATTATCATTTTTATAAAATTAAAATTATAAAATTTGATCTACAAGCACATTTTTATATGGAGGTCATATTGAATATTCATATTGACTATTTGAACTTTAAAAATAGAAATATTAATCCATAGTATGAATGCATTGTACTCATAAACAGTTACAACATTATACGCACAAAAGGATTTAAATAAAGATTGATAACCCTCCCAATTCCTAAGCATACTTAAAAGTCTGAATAAAACACATCCTCCTAACTGCAAAATTAGGTGCCAAATCTAAAATTAATAATCCGAAGTTAGATTAAATTGAAACCTATTTGCTTGTTGAAAATTTGGAAATTTTAAGTTTATTCCTCAGGGAGGCAAAACAGAGAATGGTGATATTAAAATTAAAAATTTCATGTAAAGAAGTTTCCGAACATCATTTATTGTCAATCCTAATCGCAGTACATATCTCAGAATCTATATATCTTCACGGTTATATATGAAAAATAATTTCAAGATTAGCCTAAACTAATCTACGTATTGTCTGTAATATTGATCCAACCGGTTTTTAGTTTTTACTTTATTAAATATTTTACCGGCTCAAACATACCGTACATACTAAGATTCAGATTTATGAATAAAAATACTATTTCCTACTCACAAGCTTTCCGAAAAGTACTTAAACATTGAAATCAGACACTTGGTCACCTTCTTTGTGAAGATATTGCATTTTTTTGCATCATCTCTCGCTCTAGTCTTGTATGTTTACAAGAAATGGCTCAAAAAAAATATATGTACAGAAAAGGAAAGAGATGCTATAGAAATGCGAGAAATGATTTAGAAAATAGATAGAGAGGCACTGATCGATAACGTGGATAAAATGGTAGTTCTTTTACCACACACGGATCATACAGTAAAACCGTTTACAATTGTTGGAGCATTCATATATGCCCATCCAAAAGAATAATGCTCCTTTTTTTTAATTAAACTAATACAGTGTTTATGTTTTGTTATGTTATTAAATCAAGATTATATATTGTGAGGTTAATACTAATCATTTAAAAAATTAATTGATAAACAATTTCACTCAATTAACCCGCTATCTATATATTATTTGTTAAGAATTTTCAAAAAAAAAAAAAAGACAACGGTTAACTTCTGAAGAGAACCGCAGATAAAATATTCAGGTTATGTTTGACAGAGAGATAAATTGAAAAATGAAGATACAAAGAGATAGACATAAGTGCCGAATGCATCAATTGGGATAAGTGGAGGGATGCCCTCTACAAGGTAATAATATTAATGCCATGAACTCATGTCAAGTAATTGAAAAAAATATAAAAAAAAAAGGTGGAATAAAAACAAAAACACATCAGCAAGAAAAGGTGATGAGCCAAAAGTGGGGCCCGCTTCAACCAGATTTTTGACAGCGTCGACGCTTCCATGTTCGATGTTCCATGCTACCTGGATGATTTCTACATTCTTGCTTAGCAACAGAGAAGCATTGTGCTATCCACAACTTTCTCATTGCCATCTTCTCCATTTGTCACTACAGAAGGTTAGCAGTTGCATACTGCGCACTCTTCAATGTTTGATGCATGGTTTCATTGCAGAATTTCAAGAGGCAAATCCCCAGTAATCAGTATGTTCTCTCTTATTCAAAAAGTGTTGTTCATAATCAGTGATGAACAGAGACCTCCCTCTTCTAATCAGTGATGATGTTTTAATCTCTAACTGGGTTTTTTCCCTTGTTGTTTGCCTTTTTTATTCTAGGCATCTCTTGCATTAACAATAGGTTTGTTTTTTCAGGGGATGGATGATACTCGACAACAGATTTATCAGTACTCCAAAACCGAACAGATTGAGAAAGGATTATTCAGCTCACCTCATAATGCATATCCTACTATAACCAGGGACCTTATTCTCACAATTCTCCCTCATAACTTCCCTTATGCCCGCAACCTTATCCCAGCTACCTACCAATGAATACAAGTTGGAGACAAGTGCATAATTGACAGGCTTGTTTGGTTCCAAATTGAAAAGCTCACATACCACCCGTTTTGCCATACTAATGTTTCCTTGTTCTCTACATGAACCAATGAAAGCTCCAAGAACATCTCCATTGGTTCCAAGAGGCATGTTATAAAGCAAGTGATAGGCATCATTGAATCGACCCGCTCTCCCGAGAAGATAGATCATACAAGCGTAGTGTTCCCAATTGGGTTGTATGGAGTATTGCTCCTTCATGGAAGTGAAATACTTCAAACCTAATTCAACTAACCCTGCTTGTGCACAGACAGAGAGAACCCCTAGAAAGACAACACCATCTGGCTTAATTCCTTGCAGAAGTAATTTATCAAACATTTCTATCGCCTCCGCATGAAGGCCATGATATGCACAAGAAGAAACCATGGTAGACCATGTCACCAAATCAGGCTTAGGTGTCATATCAAATACACTAAATGCATTTGTTATGAAACCATTCTTCGCATAGGCCAAAATTAAGGCATTGCATACCGAAATGAAGGCATGGAGACCGCCTTTTAGCACATGACTATGAATTTGAAAGAGTTCATTAACAGCTGTTGAATGGGCACATGAACTAAGGACACTTGACATTGTTAAATCATCTGGTCTAAATCCTTCTCTAAGCATTTGAGAAAGAAGTTGCATTGCCTCTCTACTGTTACCTTCTTGTCCATAACCAACAATAATGGCATTCCATGAAATAACATTTCTTAAAATCATTTCATCAAACACCCGATGGGCATCTTTGATATGGCGGGATTTTGCATACATGTTGATAAGTGAAGTACAAACAACTATGTCTGTATTGAAGCCTAAACCAAAAACCATTCCATGTGTTGCACTTCCTATTTCAGAGCCCAAAACGCCGCATGCTTGAATCAAAATGCTAAGTGTGAACCCGTCACTAATAAAGCCATTATGTCTCATACACCTAAACAGCTCAAAAGCTTCTTTTCCAAACCCATTTTGAGCATAGCAGGAAACCATCACATTCCATGATACCAAATCTCGTTCGGGAATTTCATCAAACAACATGCGGGCATCCTTGACAAACCCAAACTTTGAATATGTATCTATTAATGCCGTACAAATGTGAGAATATGATAAGAATCCAGACTTTAAAATCAAACAATGAACCTGTTTTTCCTTGAGCGGTTCATTAAGGCTGAGGCAAGATCGAAGCAGGTTTAAGAAACTTCTCTGTGTGTAATGCGATCCCCAATTATAAGAAGCTGTTGTGTAGCGAATTGGAGAAAACAACAAAAATGTTTGGAAAAGTGAAGTATAACTGGAAAGGAATGTGAAATAGTGGTGTATTTTAAGTTTAAGCATGGGACAACGCTAGGAAATTTTGTTGTTCCTAGAACAAACAAAGCAATCTACAACAGGTTAGCATGAGATATCTCAAACTTTGCGTGACTTTAGGGAAAATCTGAACCGTTAAAATAATTTTAAACGAATCTCAAAGTAAAAAAAATACTGGTCCCCTGCGCTTTCCCCGAATAGGAACCGAACACGTCGGTCACGCAAAAATTGAGGTATCTCAGAGATATGCACTAGCGTTTAATTTGGGATTTTCGGGATTTAATTAGTACGTCAGGGGATGATGATGATGGACGGTGTTGATTGATCAGAGCATTCAAATTTAGGGGCAAAGGTGTAATTTGTTCCCTTAAATAAATAATCTTTTTCGTGCATCTAATTTCTCTAGAATTCTACGGTACAATTATAGTAAGTTCATTATTATTATTATTACAAGGAACTGATCCTTGTTTTGTTTAATTATTATCATTTTACTGAGTCTCACTAGTCGTAGAATTGTTGATTGAGTCAAAAGGTTTTGAAATTTATCACATTTTTTTGTGATTAATTTCTTGTCTATTTTTCTCCTCTCATTAATAATCAATGATACATTTCATATTCGAATTTATTATTCTCGTATATGACTTGACATATATGTTGCCTAGAGAATGCAAAACCAATTTTCAAAGACAATAGTAAAATTGAAGAACAATAAAAATAACTTGGAATAGGAAAAGAAAAGGATTATTGAGTAGTCTTGATAATTTCTCTGCAAGGTTATTGGAGCTTGAGATAAAAAAAATAAAAAAAGAGGTCAAAATATAGAGGAGGGTTCAAATGCACCATCGTTTTCAAAGTCCGAACAGTCGATTCGAACCGTTCAACATGATCTTCATAATAAAATATGCTTGGAAATCATATTTTATATTTTTTTAGAATTTTTTTACTATATTTTTACACATGTACAATATCATTATATAAAACAGTGATTTTGTGCCTGTCTTGGATTTTTATTTTCACCACCCGGACTCTCAATTCTGGTTTTCTTTGTGCTGGTAAGCAAAAATTGGTCTGAAGCAACATCATTTAATTTCAATTTAAATTATTCTCTCTATTTGGAGCAGTGCCATCGTCACAGATCTGAGCAGTTATTACAACTCCAAAACGAACACCAACGAGAAAACAATAAAATCCAAAACATAATTAATCAATGCGTACGAGTCTGATATGGTCCATAAGTTGAGCTCACTAAAATGGTCCCTAGATTGAGCTCACAAATCGAATGCCCAACTGCTTTGTACTGGTAAGGCAGTGCTGTCTCTCTCTCTGCCTCTCTCTTGCTGCTTGCTGGTCCTAGGTTCGCCTATAAATGAGCAAAATTTACCTATCCTTATTTTCAGGGATCTGAATCTGCTGAAATCCGAGACGAATAAACAGTGTTCTTAAAATTCCTGCAATCCGAATCCAACCATCGAACTATTTTGAGATGTGTGCACAAACAATTAAACGGCTAGGATCTTGAATTTCATGGATTTCAGGAAATCTTGGATTTCAGCTGATTTAAATTCTATTTTCAGATATCAAAGATAAACAACTTGCTAAATATTGCTTGCCCCAACAATTTTCACAGAACTATTAGTTCTGACAAGTACTATAACAATTTTGACAACTATGTGGCGTGCTCTTTGCTTGCTCTGGCACTAGATTGGCACCAAATATACTGTCACTTACAGACACAACTGTGTTGTATGTTGTGACCACATGCAACAGAAAACTAGGGTCTGTTTTGTAAAATATTTGAAAACCCAAACATAATGCCTTATCTGTAAGAACAGAAGTATATTTTTTTTTTCAAAACACAAGTATAATTGTATTTGTACCAGCAGAAGGGGGGTAATTTTGTCATCAAAATTTGTGTGCAAAGAGCAGATACAGAAAATTTTCCAAGGGGATCAACAATATACTAATTAAAAATTATATAGTTATTAACTAAATATATAGCAAAACTTTCTTAAGAAAATAAAAATCAATAAACATCATTGAATTTTGGAAAAGAAAATGAATGGGGTCAGTTTTCACATGCATCTGCTGATCAGCCCCTTAACAGGTGAAAAAGCCCAGACAATTCCAAAAGCTTCATGCCATGGAAATATAAAGGTTCACCAGTTTTCAATAATTTCGTTTCACTGTTTTCTTTTTCTTTTCTTAGCATAGGATGTAGATTCCCTTTTGGAACACGAATCACGGCTGTTACCTACAATTACTAATTTCACAGCATCTGATTTTCATGAGACTGCTGCTTATATTACTTTAACATAACTCAACTACACCGAGATACATTTTTTCAGATAAGAACTATTTTAGCCAGGCAATTAACTATCAAAGACCTACAGTCCACAAATTAATTCACAGAAATTAGCAACAACAAAAAAATGCACATCATGCGATGTTTCTCAACTACATGACGGTGCCTCTTTCAAAATCTTCATTACCCTTTTCTTTTATTTTTTTCCCTGCATTCTACTTGTTTAGCAAAATTCATTATAAACCAACGCTAGATTTATCAAGGAAAAAAACAAAGGCAGAAAGAGAATCTAGAAGTTATTGCTATACCCCGTATAATTTTGCCGATAGCGCATCCCATACTGCTCATAGTAAGAGTCCCCATAATTTAATGCCTTGATCTCCACTTGCCTTCTGCTATCCACTTCCTGCACCGCCCCAAACACTATCTCATTTGTCGACTCACAGCTCTGTTCATAGATAGTTTGCGGCCCTGCCGAGTAATGCCTGTGCTGTTGCAAGTGTTGCTGGTAGTAAGTCTGTGTCTGTGGCTGGAAACTCTGCTGCTGCTGCTGCTGCTGTGGCTCCCCAAATGACCGTGAATGCCTTAAATGATGTATTTTGTCGGGCTCTTTTGACATGAATGCATAGCTCTTCTTTGGGGTCGGTGTACGATGATCTACCAAAGGCGGCGATTCGTCATGAGGGATTGCAAAGGTTTCTTGTGCCGGCCATGTGCTTGTTTTGTGGAGTTGGTGCTGCGGGCTCTGGTACTGATATGGGCTGGTGGTAATAATATTAGGTGAGGGTGATTGTTTCTTTCTGAAAAGTGCAAAGAGTATTTCTCCGAACGATGACCTGGCCCCGCCTAGTAACTTCCCGATGGAGGTGAAGAAGCCCTCTTCGTCTTCGTCTTGTTTGCCTGCTTCAATTTCTGGTGGTATAAGAGGCGGCCTCAGAGAAGATTTCATCAGCTTCTGATAAGGAGGAATGCTATTGTTTGCTTTCATCCCAGGAGCTTGTGGTTCCTGCAAGGGCAGATTGGAAATTTCAAATTTTAGTTTACAATGTGTACAAAGCCTATCAGCAAGACATAGTTACAGGTCCATCAAGTACCATCCCTGAAATGATTTATGTAGTACTGATTACATGGAATGGTACCACTGACTAGAAGACAGTGTACTAGATTCAGACTTGACAGGAAAAGTATAAACAATGGAGATGGTGACTTTCATATGCACTCACATCTTCACTAAAAACCATTACGCCAACACGGCGCTGAAGCAATGCAAGCATGTAACCGAAGAAACCAGCAGCAAAAAGCAATGCAATCCCTGAAAATATTTATCAAATATATTTCACTATGTAAAAGTGCAATTAGATTGTAACTTGCCACACTGCCTTCATGCAAGGGATTAGTTTCAAACTTTCAGTACAACAATGAATTGCAACCCAATATCCACACCCTCTTTAATCTTGTTCTCTTTGGAAAATACCCCAAAACCCTCTTGTTTTCATTTAAAGAGAAGCAAGTATGAAGTTGAGCTAGTTTGGCATCTTTTCAGCAAAATATGGAAATAAGCAATACAGAGATATTACCCAATAATTTGCAGGGATCTAGGTGTAGGGTTTGTACTTGCATGTTTGATATTTAATTACAGTGCAAATGAAACCAGTAACCCCCCCCCCCCTCCCACCCAACACACACGCACGCACGCACAACAAATAAAAAGAAAGAAAGAAAAGAAAAAAAAACACAACCCAAAAAACCATCTGATGGCCATTTTCTAAGGACAGCATATCTCATTTCACAAGGGGCACACATGAAAATTTCCCCCTCAACTACAGAGAAAAATAGGAGACAGCTAGTGCACTTACCTAAAGGAAAGCCGGTTTCGAGGTTGTATGCACAGTCGTCAAAATGGAGCTGGATCTCACGGATGGCCTGGTTGCCTCGGTCAATGACAAGGAGGGAGCAGCTGCTGCCCAAGTACCGCACCTCAAAATCTGTCGAGAATTTGGCCTCATCACTTGGCCCATCCACATGGCCTCCCCTCCCTGTCTTCCCACCCGCTATTGTTGTCACCCCTATACAAGCACAAAATAATAATCATAAACTCGGAAAAAGGGTTCTTATTTTAATTGTTGCTGTTTCTTTTGGACAAGTGTTAACAATTGCAGGACCTGACCTTGCCACATTCAAAAGGACCACTAGGCTATTTCTTATTTTACAATACAGTTTTTTGGGCATCAGCTTTTACATAATTGCATATTGTATGCTAGTTGTTATACCTTTTTAACCATTTATGATACCATTCTTGTGTCGCGTACATTATTTATAATTTACTATACTATTTGCTGTGGCGAAATATTGTTGTGCTAACTTATTAGCTATCAAGTATAGTGCTTTCTTTGTTATGAATCCCATTGTAGCCTTTTCTACTAATATACCACTGGCAGCTATTTGCTAGGAGATATTTATCAGGAATCTTAGTAAAAACTTCGTAATAAATGATGAGAAAGCAGAAGAAGGAAGAACAACAATCAAATTCCAACATAACACAAAAATTCTAGCATTTTACCAGAATCGCTGATCTTTCTGATCGCCATGTTCATGGCATCTGCGACATAAATATTTCCCCGATCATCCATTGTCAGCCCCTTGGGATGGTTCAACTTTGTCTCTCGGAGACGGCCGTCAACATGACCAGAATACCCCTCAGCTGAACCAGCCACAAGCTTAGGTCTACTGTCTGCAATTTTTGAAAATAAAATTAGCAAGGTTAAAACAACAACTGGACCATAAATGTGCGCATAATATATTAATGTTGGATTGTCAACATAAACTGTAAGTTTGCAGAAATTTAGGTGAGCAAGAATTTCAAATAAAGAGAGCCACTTTAAAACAAAATGTATTTGACATTTCATAGATGTCTACCTAACAATCAATTTGACAAGATTAGGTCAAACGAAGATAAGGCCACTAAATGTCATTATCACTAATCAATGTTAGTCTTGTTTGCTTGTCTAATTTTGGAAAGCATATACTACAAATCCTAGTATTAGTTGATGGTGACAACAACAAAATTTTGGCATACTGGAAACTATTCTCTCCAAAAAAGCATGGAATGTTTGGTGAAAATAATTGTTCAAGTGAACTCTGATCCCTCATAAAAAAAAAAGTAAAATTAAAACCCCTCTCTATTACATTACAAGAAAACAGTATAACTTTAGTAGACTTATCTTTTGAAATCTCCCAGTTTTGATACTAAAACTAGATTGCAAAGCAAGCACCTTTGACTGCACAATCAGTCTTGGACAAAAAAAAAAAATAAGAGGGTTCAAGCAAAATTTAACTTGAAAAAAGATGCCTGATCAAGGATTGGAGAAGGGAAAATGTGCTCACATCTTGATAGAGGCAAGGAGATCTTGTAAATATTACTATTTACTGAATCAAGCACCAAAAGGTCTCCACTTTGCGTCACCTCCACTGCGTAAGGCTCGATCCCAAGCTTGCTTCCATCAAACACAGTCTCCACTGAGTATCCGCTCTCAAATCTCACCATGGAACGGCCAGCAACCGCTGAAATTACACCACATTATTTTATTTATCTTTTCTGTTTACTAGATCAGACCCCGAGAATAGCAAAAATTAAGGACAGAAATAACTTTTACCCGTCTTTGTGGTAGATTTGAATGACCAGAGCCGCTTGATCAGAGAAGAAGCAGCATTTGAGACAAAATTGCTCACGATTTCTGTTACAAGCAACCGAGATCAAACTGAAATGCTAGAAGATTGCATAGAGAAAACCTTAAGCTGGTAAAGAAAAAAAAAGAGAGAGGAAGCATACTTGCGGGGTAAGCAGCAGAAACGGAGGCAGTGCAACCGGAGAGAAACAAAACTACAAGCAGCAAAGCAATCGGTTTCTTCTCGATCCCCATTTTCGAGAGAAGAATCAGGTGAAGACCATGTCACAACTCGTCTCCTTGCTAGAAAACGATCTTCTTTGCTCTCTCTTCTTTCTTGCTTTTTGATTGCACAAATAGCTAGCTTAGCTTAGCTGATGCGTGAGCTAGTGGAAGCAAAAGCAGCGCGAAAAATACCAGAGGTGATGTGAATTTGCGCCCCTCTCTTACACTCTCTCTCTCTCTCTCTCTCTGAGTCGCTGTCTGTTTTGTTTCGCTCTGAGTGTATTAATGCTTTGTATGTGTGGGTTTAAGGAAGAGAAACACATAGTGTGAGCACCTCAGTTAAAGTGAGGTGAGGAAGATAGAACAATCACGAAATTCTCCGTTTTAAAGGTAACGGAGATGTCCAGTTTTAAAAAAATAAGTAGAAAAATGAGATGTTGTATCAAAATAAAAAATAAAATAAAAGTGGGATGCCATTTAAAAACTTTTGATTTTAACTTTTCATTTAATTTTTTGTTCAATTTCAATTTGATAGCTTGACCCATGTTTTCTCAAAAAAATATTTCATTACAAAAAGAGTGTTATATATGTTATTTGTATTTCAGTTATTATATAATGAGCTCTTCATGTTAATTTTATATGAAATAAAATATAAAGAAAAAAATAATATTTCATCTATCTAATGATTCACATTTGACTTTTGATTTTATATTTTGAAATATTAATGCTCTAGAAGTTACAGAAAAAATATATATATAAAAAAAATGGACGCAATAGTTAATAATGGATATCTCCATTTTGTAAGAACAAACAGAGGAACCGGTTTCGGACAAAACATCAGTGGTGAGGAGAGCGAAAATCACGTGCTCTGGAAACTGAGCATTAGGCAAGTTTATTAGATTTAGTATTTTGCTATTATCTCTGCCGAGTCCACATGCTCTGTTATTTCTTTTCATTCCAAGAGAAAAAAATCGTGTATAAACTAGTCCTAGTGCTGTAAAAAACGGTTGTTTAGGCTGATCAGTCGTCGGCGCTTTGGCGGCGATCAAACTGTTATGGATCTTTTACGACTAACTATTCGATTATTTCTAATTATGGCCGATTATTTGAGATTATTCTCGATTAATTATTTGGTACTACCATGTCTGTCTGACAAGCTCATACTGTTATTTACAACACTGGTATAAACATTTGTTCAGAACCTCAGGTAACTAAAAATGATTTTTTTTCATTAGAGTTGTAAGAATAGTTGTGAAATTATTTATAAGACTAATGTTAATAATACAACATATGTTATTTTATTTAATTGAAATTAATTGACTTAACTTATGACTATATATTTGTTTAATTTACATATCAAAAGAAATCAACAACGTGGTGTTAAATATTTTTATATGATTTTATATTTTTTACTAATAAGTTAACATGTAATTTTTTTATAACAATTCAATAAATCAATGCTTCTTAAAAGTAGTTGAGAACAAAGTCTTCTCAATTGTTATTGCTTGATCTGCATCAAGATCCGCTCATGATATTAATTGAATGTTAGAAATTTATCTCTCTTTTTGGCCAAAAAATCAACAACAAAAACCATACAACTTATCATGCAATAGAATGATATACCGTAAACTAAAAAAAAAATTAGCATCATTTTATAACAAAAAAATGATGTTTTAAGTCCTCTCATTCACATGACGCACATTAACTTGTACCATTACGAGGAGCTTTGAATTCTCTCTAATTTAAAGCAATGTCATATTTTTTTTTTTTTGCTAGCAAATCAAATTATTAATTTTCAATTGAACAATTATAAATCACTGTCGTGTGAAAAATATGTACAGTAAGCTTCTGATTGATATAGTTTATTCAACACCTTTATATTTTTTTCTTTAAAACCTATTAATCGTTATAAATCTTTATGTGCAGATTATGTATAGATGTTCAGTTTTGAGTTTTAAATCAAGGTAAATAAATTTGCAAATTATTCCTCATCTTGAAGAGCAAGACAAATTAAATTTTGAATAAATTTTATGTTCATATCAACAATCTTTTGATATTTTTTTAATTTATCTTATAAAAACCAAAACTGTAGAAAAAAAATTATGATCCATAAAGCCTATGTAATTTTTCTCCAACACAAGTTTATGTTTTTGAGGCAATGCTTGTAAAATAATCCTAGTATGAGTAACAACATTTAATTACGTAATCCAAATCAAACAATTCATTGAAAGTCGGAAGTTTAATTTTTTATTTTATTTTTTTTCTAAATTTTAAGAATTTACTCATTAGATGAAAAAAAAAATATTAAACTTGTGTTTCAAGTTAATGGAAGGTGAAAAATACGCAACTATTAAGAAATATAGTTCATCTAATTTATTTAGTATACAAGAATTCAGTTTTATAATTTCATAAAATATAACCTCTATTTTTTTTAGCTTTTGGAAACAGATACCTCAGGAATTTCACACAGCTGGAATATAAAATAACAGAGATGAAGGAGTCAAATCTTGTCCGGTATTAGTATCACTATAATCCAGTCTTCATGGCTTTAGTTAAAAAACAGCAAAAGCTGGAGGATGGTGGCGAGCTTTATTTATTTTCTTGTATTTATTGCAACTTTGCAAGTGGTGCCGTTTTCACAGTTACCAATGAATTAGCTTGATCTTATGCGTTCAAAAAGGTATATAAACCATGCAACGGTGTATAGTTCTAATCACAGATTCACAGTGACATAATTCACGATTAATTTGTTTTTTCAACATATTCGAATTGAACTCTGAATAAAATGAGTAAAAACGTATAATACATTTTATTTGCGAATAAAACGCATATAAAACACGAATCGGCAAATTATTCACGATAAAAATGCCAAATTTTTTTCTATTTTTGAGGAGTTTTTTTTTCTTCCTTGTTGTACCGAATCATTTCCGAATTATATCCAAATCACAAATTTTTGGCCTCGCCGAACTGAACCCGAACTTTTGATTTGTCACTATGGTTCCAATAAATAAAATTGGAGTAAGGCTTGGGTGCTATAGATAGTATAAGGTTTTCCGTATTACTGTC